>LR812519.1:20755215-21355215 GCA_903798195.1 Danio kyathit | reverse complement strand
GGACGTCAAGCCAGAGAACCTGCTGATCTCCACCGAGTCCCAGGACATCAAGCTGCTGGACTTCGGCTGTGGAGATCTGCTCAAGCGCTCGGCCTACAAATACTTCTCAGGTGGGTTTGTGTTACAGAAGGAAACACTCTGTGGATGTTTGTGAGCTTTTGATGATCCACCAAAGGGAATTTGTGTGTACTGGAGTGTTTTGAACGGGTGTTTGTGGTCTCCTTGTGTCTCTCAGGAACTCTTCAATACGCTCCACCTGAGTGGTTCTGCAGACAGCGCTATCATGCGGCTCCAGCTACAGTGTGGTCAGTAGGAGTGACCCTCTTCAACATCCTGTGCAACCGTTTCCCCTTCAGAGGTGCACTGAGGGTCACGTCCAGAAGCAAACTGACCTTCCCCAGAAATCTGTCAACAGGTAAGAGACTCACTGAGAGATCAGCAGATGTGTGTTGCTCTGTGTGTCTGAAGACGGTGTTGTGTGTATCAGAGTGCCGTCAGCTGATTCGCTGGTGTCTCAGTCCAGCGGCGGCTGATCGGCCCAGTTTAGACGATATTGAGCGCCATCCCTGGTTACAGTGAACAGGTGGCCAGTGACATGACACTTATCTGAGTGATGCACTCATGGCTTTGATTGTGTTGTTAGGGTCAGTCTGGATTAATGATCTTAATGATTTTGTGTAGGGTGAGCAGGAGTTACACAGGAAGTGCAGAGAACTGCTTCCTGATCACCTGCAGAATGAGGAGTGGGCATAAACTAATGGCCGACTCACCCAGGGCCAGCGCCCCCTCACCTGCACTAACCCGCCCCTTCAGATGACTTTAATGTTAATAGGGATTTTAATAATAAACTTTGCTGTTTAGAAAAATAATCCAGGTGTAGTGTCTTCCTAGAGTGACTGGAGAGAGCTCAGATAAAGGGGTAGTTCACACAAAAATCACGATTTACTCACTGTTTACTCAAACTCAAGTGGTTCCAAATCTTTATGAGTTTCTTGTTTTTTTATTGTTTTTCACAAAAGATGTTTTAAAGAAAGCTAAAACCCTGTAACCATTGACTTTAATAGTTGGAAAAACAAACAAGTCAATAGGTACAGCTTTTCGTCTTCAGCATACAAAACTCAAACAGGTTTGGAACAAGTAAAGGGGAGTTAATGATTACAGAATTGTTATTTTTGGGTGAACTATCCCTTTAAGTAGAGCAATGGAGGTTTCATCTGTCAAAATGGAGATTGTATCTCTACTAACTGAGGCTAAAGGTGTGATGAAATATTTTTCATGTTTTTATTCCATTAAATGATCTTATAGGGTTATAATATATAAATTTTGCTGGAGTTGTTGTAATAATGTTCCCACATTAGCAGTTAAACTTCTGAAATGGTGTACACATCTGATGATCTAAGACCTAGTTTTGTAATATTAGAATTTTTCAGAGCTTTGTTTAATGCACATTTGATTGCTAGCTGTGATTTTTGGTGTTGTAGCAGTGAGATGTTTGTTTTATGGCATGATAAAAGTTTAGGAATGTACAATAATTCTAGCTGGGAGTACTACTGTATATGCACTCAGGTGATTGGTTCCTTTCGGTATTTCAGACGCCCCCTCTTCAAAATGTTTGTGATAATTATAGTTGTCAGAAAAGTCCAGTAGATTTGATTAAACCTGTAAAACTGAAAATCACCTGTAATGATTACCTAAAGCCAACATACAGCGGTCAACACATATGGTCAAAGTTTTAGTACTGCAGACTATGAACTGGTGTGATGCTTTTTTCTTGTAACTAGTAGATGGAAAAAAAAAAACTAATAACAGAAATGAGACATTTTTGAGGACTCCATAACTAAAATTATATTAAACTGAGAGAGCCAGGAACAACATTGAGAACCTTTCTGAGACTGCAACTCAAATATATTGAAAAACATTGAACCCCTCTTGAAAGATTGCTCATTACAGAACAAAATATAAATGTGTGTCCTGAAAAATATAAAACAGGAACTGCTACTAAATAATCAAAGAAGATTCTAAAATCAATTGTGTCGTAATGAAATTTGCTTTTAATTTCTGCACGAACACTTTCTTAAAACACATTAAGTTTTTTCTTTGCCTGTATAATAGTGCTTCATGCTTCACACATATTTACACATTCTTAACAATCAAGACTGTAGTTTGAGGTTTAAATAAATCAAATGCAGATGCCAGAACATTGCCATTAACACTCTATTGTAAAAGCATGTTGTGCATTTCTACTAAAGAACAATTCCTTTAGTTTACTCTACTTTACATTCTGCTGGTTCTGACATTAGAATAAACACTGAAGTCTGAACTCTGAGCTCTTTTATTCCTCAGCCTTTGTTGCTGTGTGGAAGGCATGTCTAATGAAGCATAACACACTTCATCACCACCCTGAAACAGAATATATTTAATTAAATTAATAAACAAATAAATAAATAACAGCATTATATTATATTATATTATATTATATTATATTATATTATATTATATTATATTATATTATATTATATTATATTATATTGATGTAATTTATGTTGCTGCCAATCAAGTGCACATAAATTATGTTAAAATTATTCTCAAAATGTGCTCATACCTCAACATGTCTGTTCTCAGCTCCAGAACCTACAGCACATTAACAAAACATAAGAATAATTTACATTTGCTTCATTATGAAAAACTCAAAGTTTGTGAAAGCCAGTTAGGCCAGTAATATAATTTGTCATATATATATATAAAAATGTTCAGGAGTAAATGATTACCTGTAGTTTTCTTCTAACAGAGGCAGTAGACACAGATGGAGAAGAGGAGAACACACACTGAACAGCAGATTCCAGCAGAAAACACACTCTGATGCAGGTGATGTGGAGGTGCTGTTAAACCGTTCAGCACAAGGAGACTCTTGCTCTAAAATGAACAATAGGCCATTTTAAATATATATTTAGTTAATAGATTTATTTTATTTTATCTTACTGATTACACAACTCAAAATAATGAAAAATCTGAGTTTAACACTGATGAATTTGCTAAAAGTGGTTAGAAAATCAGGAGTTAAAGATTCTAATATAAAAATACATTGTAAATCATCGTTTTCTTTCATTTTCTCGTCGGCTTAGTCCCTTTATTAATCCGGGGTCGCCACAGCGGAATGAACCACCAACTTATCCAGCACGATTTTACGCAGCGGATGCCCTTCCAGCCGCAACCCATCTCTGGGAACATCCACACACTCATTCACACTCATACACTACAGACAATTTAGCCTACCCAATTCACCTGTACCGCATGTCTTTGGACTGTGGGGGAAACCGGAGCACCCGGAGGAAACCCACGCGAACGCAGGGAGAACATGCAAACTCCACACAGAAATGCCAACTGACCCAGCCCAGCCGAGGTTGCTGCGAACCTGCGACCCAGCGACGTTCTTGCTGTGAGGCGACAGCACTACCTACTGCGCCACTGCATCACCCTTAAATCATCGTTTTAGACTTAGAAACTAAGTTTAATTATAGATTTATAGAATTATATAATAAAATTAATTATAGACTTATTTTACTAATATACTTTTTAAATTTACATTATTTCTGTATTTAAAGTTGGATTATGGCTGCAGGATTGTGTGGCTTATTTATTTGCAGGACTTTGCATTAATTTGAAAATTCATTTAAATAATATTAAAATAACAATGCTTTAGGTTAATGTGTAAACTTTTCATTAAAGCACAGCTATATTATGAAGAGATAAACTGACAATGACATTATTATTATAATAAATGACACTATAATTTACACTGTAGATGTTTGCATGTCTCTTCATCAGCTATATTAGAAACACATTTAAAGACATCAACCAAACACCTGCAGAACAAATGCAAGAGTGTGTATTAAATCTCTAGCACATCATAAAGAATACATCACGACATTCATTCATTCATTCATTCATTCATTTTCTTGTCGGCTTTGTCCCTTGCGGGGTCGCCACAGCGGAATGAACCGCCAACTTATCCAGCACGATTTTACGCAGCGGATGCCCTTCCAGCCGCAACCCATCTCTGGGAACTTCCACACACACATTCACACTCATACACTAAGGACAATTTAGCTTACCCAATTCACCTGTACTGCATGTCTTTGGACTGTGGGGGAAACCGGAGCACCCGGAGGAAACCCACGCGAACCCAGGGAGAACATGCAAACTCCACACAGAAACGCCAACTGACCCAGCCCAGCCGAGGTTCAAACCTGCGACCCAGCGACGTTCTTGCTGTGAGGCAACAGCACTACCTACTGCGCCACTGGGTTGCCCAGATCACGACATTCAAACACACAAAAATATTGACTCACACAGAAGTATGATGACTGTAAGTCTCGCTCGCTCCATCTCACAGACTGTGAATGTGAGGGTCTTCAGCTGCAGTGTGAAGGGTCCGCTTCATTGTGGTGGGAGGGATCTCTGCAGAAGAGCTCTGAATCTTTGTGTTGTTGTTTTGTTTTTAGGGTTATAATCTGGTCTGTTCCCTCTCATCTGTTCCTTTAAACACACTTTAAAAGCTCTTTTAGATGTTCAAGTTTAATTATAAAATGCAATAGTGAACTCAACTTCAAAAATGGTTGGGACTTTTGTTTTGGACAATGTGATGTTTAATGTAATAGAGATGACCTGAAGTGTTGAGCGTCTTTATGAGTTTGTTGTTTCGCACCGTTCATCTACATGCTTATTGTTTTCTTTGGCTTCTAAACCTCCAGAATGTCTGTATTTACTCAAGGTTTCTTTTGCTCTTGGTCTTTAAAAGTTGCTAGAAACTTATTTTTGCTTTTGTCTGTAACCGCAAAGCTTTCCATTCCATTTGTGCACTCTATACAAGCTCAAGTCACAACTAGTGCACTGACACAATCACGAGGTTGTGGTTTCCTGTTTTAGCTTGTTTAAAATTAGATGGTGAAACAAGAGCGATCATGGTCAGTTTTTTTATTTATCACTTTAATATGAGACTGGATGGATGAATGGATAGATCAAAATTACATTATGAAGCTGGGACCAAATTGTATTATCAAATATTAAACAGTTCCACCTTCTTTGTGCTTTGGTACCAAACCTAATAAAGGGCCGATCATTGATCTGTAACTAATGGATGTTTGCCGTTACTGGCTTTTAAAAACTGTTATGGACTGAGATCTTTCTTTTATGTATTTACAGAAGGCTGGAATGAGACCCCACAGCATCTAAAAATGTCTTTAAAAATCCCATGCTCGTCATCTGATGGTCAACTTTTGCTGTAGCCACTGAGATAGTAGCCTGTTTATCTTAACTTTGCATGTTTGGTGATTGTTTGTACTGTTGATTTGGTGATTGTTAATGTGTTGATTGGTGAAATATTAATGGTGTCTGTGTGTTTCTATCTTCTGCAGAGCAAGAACCTGCTGAGAAACAGCATTCATGCTGAGTCAGACCCGTTCATGCTGAGTTAGACCCGTTCATGCTGAGTCAGACCCGATTACCTTTTCATCTTTTCCTATTTAAAAAATATAAATAAATAAATAAAATTTCTGCAAACTTTTTTCTCTCAGTTACATTTCATAAAGGCCTTCCAGATGTTCTGAGCTCTTATCTAGACTAGAACTGGTCCTGATATGGTTTGTGGACTAGTTGTTTTGACGTCACTTCTGCTATTAGCCACTAGATGAAGCCATTGAGTATTTATTATTTTCTCTTTTAAGCTTTATTCATTTTCACACTCTAATAACTAAAATATGTTTGTATAAATATTAGAAAAAAAGATTATTATTCATAAGTGAACATTTAAATTCAAATGTATTGTTTATATATGCATATGATAAAAACATACAGATACAAACATATACACAGCCTTGTGCTTTTACTTATAATGTCCTTTTTCTAAATAATACATACGCTCTTTAACTTATCTTAAAATACAATCTTTGAACACATTTTTATTGTCAAAAATAAAATGTAAAATACTAAGGAATCAGTGGGTCATACTATTTATTTAAAAAACATTTTTTAGTGGATAATGTACTGTAAATAAAACCATGTCCACTCAAGTAATATCAGAAATAAGACAGAAAGTAGACTAAGAACAGTTCATGTGTCAGATGTTGGTGTAGGGATGTTTAGATGTCAGTCGTCTATAAGAGACTTCAGTGTGGAAGCAGATCTTTCCAGTCTTACTCGCCTCACACTGATGTTTCTCCACACAATCTGCCTGAAA
Organism: Danio kyathit; assembly: GCA_903798195.1. Lineage (NCBI taxonomy): Eukaryota > Metazoa > Chordata > Actinopteri > Cypriniformes > Danionidae > Danio > Danio kyathit. Next base: position 21,348,980 of record LR812519.1, on the reverse strand, counting down.
TGATCGACAAGGAGAGAATGGATCATATAAACTAGTGAAAAACCACATCAGTCTACAATTCATCTTTGATATGATCATGAAAAGATCATAAAGAGTATAAAATAGTTACCATCAAAACGTTTGCTTTAAGTATCTCAGCACTCAAGTCAGAACCTAAAACACACACAAAATGAACCCAATTAATATACTGTAGTAATTTATAGTAAATACTGTAGTCTTTTTGAACTATACTATAATAAATGACTTGAATTAATCTGTTGTGGTAATTCTATAGTTCTGTGGTAATGCAACAACTATAGTAATGTTAACAAACCAATACTGTACTAAATACCACTATACACCACAGTTTACTGTAGTAAAAACCAAAGTATACTACAGTATTTGTCACAGTTTATCAGTTCAGTAGTTAACACTATATTATGCTGCAGCATTCATTAACAGTTTTGTAAACATTATAATATACAGTACAGTATAATACAATTTACTGTAGAATGGTTCAAAAACACTCCAGTATTTACTATAAATTACTGTATTTTTCATGTGGAAAAGTCTAAAAATTACGATTATAGTCAAAATTTTAAAAGCTAAAAAAAATCTTTAAAAATGCTCTACAGATTCACAGATTTGTTCAAATTGGATGTAAATGTGTAGATGAGCTCTACCTGTAGTTTGAGGGCGACAGAAGCAGTAAACACAGATGGAGGACAAGAGTGAGGAGAGGAGAACACACACCGGACACACACTCAACAGCAGCGTCCAGCAGAAAACACACTCTGACACTGGAGGAGTATTTAGTAGTACAAAAATACAATATTTTTATTTTGATACATGTTTTTGCTGCTATAATTTGTAGTTTATTTCCATACACCTAAAATTTAAGTATTGAATATTTTATTGTAAAATACATTTAAATGTATTTTTGCCCAACCTGGTAATTCTGATATAATGATGATTTAACAGTGCTGACATAATCTGAATGAATGTGATTACACTCAAACTACTTCATTAAAATGAGCTGAAACAACACAATTCTTGAGATTTCATTGGGACAACTACATTTTTTTATGTTCAATCCACATAAATTTATTAAAAGTGTTAAGTTAACTTAATCGATTTGTGTTGGGACAACATGAATGAATTGTGTAGAACCCTGCATTTGTTTACAGTGTAAATATGTAATGCAAATTATGATGGCATATATGAAGCATACAAAAATGCTCAAGTCTTATTGTGTACATTAATGACAAAAAAAATACATCAGAAAATTAAATTGAAACATTGTTTAGAATATAAAATTCCTTCAGAAATAGAGAAGAAAAAGACAAAGAATAGTATATAATTAAATAATAATGCAATAATGTTTTCTTACCAGCAAGAGAGAGACGAGTTGTTCGGTTTCCATAATAGTAAACCTCAGATGCAGTGATGATGCCTTTTTCATCCTGATTTACCTTATTCTCCCTTTTTGCACAGTAGTACAGCCCCAGATCAGACACACTGATGTTAGTAATATGCAGATAATAAGAATTGCTGTACAGGTTCTGGAGAGGCTGGAAATGGTCAAGTATAGCTGTGGTCCATTTTTTTAAATCTATTATGAGAGAGGGCTGGTTTTCATGAGAGCAGTTTCTTATCCACACAATCATAAAACCAGTAGTTAAAGAAAGATCACAGTAGAGAGTGATGTTTTCTCCTGGTCTGACTTTCACCTCCACTTCTTCTCCAGAGATTCTTCTCAGACTGAACAACAAAACACCTGTAAGTAAGAAAGGAAGAGTGCAAAGTAACTATAAAACACTTAATGATACTTGTGCTACCATACAAAAGCATAAATATATTATTAATATTGACATCTGACACTCATTTAAAGTACTTTTGTAAAAAGCATTTGTAAATAGGGTTATTTTCTTACAGATAAGCAGGATGAGAGTAAGTCGTGGCGTCTCCATGTCAGTGAGTGATTGTGAGTAACTGACACTGGTGAGGGTCTTAATGCACACAAACACCTCTTATCTGATTGGTTCACGTTGAGGGAAACTTTTACCTAAATGGCCATGTGTCATGAGGGGTTGACTTTACATTGGGTTATTGTGTTTGTATATACAGAGAAAGGAGCATGTTAACCAATCACTGTTTCCCTACAAACTTTTTGCTGTGACATCATGTGATTTGTGGCATCTGATTGGTTCACGAATAGAGAAATCATCAAATCATCATCATCATCAAACAGATACGCTAAGAAGGTCAAATGCAATCTTTTGTATGACAGATCAGTCATCAAGAAAGTTTCTTTCACACACAAAATTGTGTGATTTACATTTCAATTGGGGCCGTAGCCACAAATAATGAAATAATTGCAATCAATCAATTTCATAAGAATTAAATGCAATGACAGGCTATTTTTAACTCGAACAACATAACCGATGTGGATGCTAATACAGTATAGTTACTAGAGTTATCTTTATAGTCATCATTCTTGGTTTTGATGACACTCAATTCAGCAACATGTCAAAACAGGAAATCGCAGCTTTAGACCTCTGTCAGCAAACACATTTGTTACAGATACTTCACAGCTCTTAGTTTATCATTGGTCAAAATATTTCCTTTAGTCTTTGTGTGGTTTCATATGTTGGTTAGGGTGCACATATCTGCACAGGAAGCTTGCTTTATTAACAGTGTTACTCTTATTTGGCGAAATTACAAAAATATAGATTATTATCACAAACACATTTCTGAAATGGTCCAGGACTGGTGTGAGAAGAACAATAAGTCTGAAACCATGATCACACTACACTTTTCTCCCCATAGACTTCCATTCATACACATTCAAATGCAGCAGACAGGAAATGCAACCTTGTGTGCCAAGTTTTGCAAGTTGCTGCATTCCAAAGCTCAAGTTTGATGAACTCTGACCAGCAAAATCGCCTCATGTGAACAGAAGATTAAAATGTGACCTCTCTGAACAATAGTGGGGGAAACTGGAGCACCCGCAGGAAACCTACAGAGACACAGGAGAAGATGCAAACTCTACACAGAAAGGATTCCTGGTCCAGCCAGTACTCAAACTTGTGACCATAATGCTGTGAGGTGACAGTGAAAACAAATGAGCCACCATGCAGCCTCTAGACTATCATCTATAGCAAAATGACGCAGGTGTTCCCTTTTAACTCAGCAGATTAACTGAATCAATTCACTGAGTCAATCAGTTCTCTGCAGTGTCGCTTCAGTTAAAAGTAGAAGTGTGAATATTTTATCACCTCTTGTCAGTGGGAAGTGTGAAGTCTTATTTCAGAAAATTAACCACTAAACAACAAATGTCCTTTTATCTATTTCCTTTTTTTGCAACAAGTTTTGCAGACACTGCATGCATGAAAACCAAGTTCACCACAACATAAGCATTTGCACACAAACTAACCACTGTCCTGTTTGTGCATCATAATGTCTGCACACAAGCAAGACAGAGTGGAAACATTTTAGATGTAATCTTTTAACTGAGAACAAGACCCTACCTTTAGAAAAAGGAGACGAGACACTTGAGTGAAACTTTTATAATGGGTAAATTGCTGCTTTGGATATATTTGATTAAAATTAGATTTTATTCCAATTTAACATGATAAAATCTCACTAGCCCACCTATCAGGCCCAGAGAGCGTACATGTCTCATTCATTTTGGGTTTAATGTAAAATTGAGTCACATAAACACTCTGATCATTCAGAGAATGAAGAGTAAAATGCACACCCTAAAATAAGCAGAATTTCACCATCACTGTGGATCCACTAATACCTTTAATACAGCCAAAAATAAATACAATAAAGTATTGAGTTTTCAATTATTCATTTTCCTTTGGCTTAGTCCCTTATTTATTAGAGGTTGCCACAGCGGAATGAACCGCCAACAGCACTGTACTGGGAAACACCCATACACTCTTGGGGTAATTTTTGGTCTGCCACTCCTAGAAGGCCACTCATAGGAAGGTTCTCGACTGATCTATTTGTAGAAATTGACTCTCACTGTGGTTTACGTCAGTCACAAAGCTTTAGAAATCTATAACCTTTTCCAGACGGGTAGATCTCAATTCATTTCTTTCACATTTGTTTTTGAATCTTGGATCTTTGCATGATGTCTAGCTTTTGAGTATCTTTTGGTCTACCTCTCTTTGTCAGGCAGGTCCTATTTAAGTGATTTCTTGATTGTAAACCGGTGTGGCAGTAATCAGGCCTGGGTGCAGCTAGAGAAATTGAACTCAACACAGTTGCAATCAATTTCAGAAGAATGATAAACACTGACAGCCATCTTGCAATTTAATTAATCCAATGATACTTCAAAGCTTTCAAGCATTTAAATGTGTGTAGTGAAAGACTATTGTTAGCTAGTATGAATGTTAATATAGCTAGTTATTTTATCCATACAGTTATCTCTATAGTTAGTTCTTTGTGTGATCAAGGCTTAATTCAGTAACAGGAAATTAAACTGAAAGAGAACACTGCTAAAAAAGTGTTTCCATTAGCATTTGAAGAGTTTTATTTGTTGGTTAGAGTGCACATATTTGCATAAAGGAAACTTGCTTATATAACTGTTGATAATGGTCTATACCAGGGGACCCCAAACATGGTCCTGGAGGGCCGGTGTCCTGCAGAGTTTAGCTCCAAATTGCCTCAACACACCTGTGTGGAAGTTTCAGAGCTTGATTTTCTTGTTCAGGTGTGTATGATTATGGATGGATCTAAAATCTGCAGGACACTGCTACACTATGACAGCACAAGACGTTTGGCCATAGGAGAAATGGTCGTGCCCAACTGAGCCTGGGGGGTATTCCAGAAAGCAGGTTATGTAACATACTTTACATAATGATAGACTGAGGTAAGTTTAAGAGTAAGTAGGTGGATAACCTCAGCTTTGGTTCCAAAAGCGGAGGTAATTTTTGGGGTATGTTAACTAACCTTAGGAACTTACTCTCTGAAGATAACCTGCTCCAAAGCAGGTTATGTTCCAGAGTTAGTCTGTTTCAGAGAGTTTACTGAGCATTGTGGGCTCTTTTGATGAGGATTTTGATGGACGTAGAAGCACAGATATACATGTTTTTTCATCGTGAGAGGGTTATTAGTGCATCGTTCTTTTCATATCCAAGTGAATATTTGAATGAGCGTTGATGTTTTTCAAAAGAATCGTTAATGTATTTAACAAACCTTTTCAAATCAAACGTGACAAATCGCGGGTCTGCGCTAACCATGGTTAGCATACTGCTCAGTGCAGCTCTTTTTTTTGGCTTCAGGGCAATATATAAATAAAATATTGTTTTATGATACAATAGTGAAATTCAAATAAAATAAAGTGCAGACAAACTCTTACACTGTTAGTTGAGGCAGAAGGAACTTCATCTACATGCAAAACAAAAAGCATAAAAAGAACCTAAAGCTACCTGACAACAATCACTTACAACTGTGACAGACTGAGTGGTTTAAGGTCAAATAATTCAACCACTGATTAGCCTTTATTAAGGGGCAGAGCAGCTCAAAGTTATCTGGCGGCCCACAGCAGACAGGCCTCAGCCTCTTTTCTATTAGCTACATGACAGAAAGAATATTCTAGAGTTTAATACATAGCTCCAGAAATCAAATAGTACCTTTTAGGAGAATGTTTCTGAGATTCGTTTGACTTTGGACAGAGTTCTTCTAGCTCCAGAAAGATGACAATTTCTATAAGCCATATTCAAGTCATACATTATTATTGTAGCCTTAAAAAATTAATGCCAGGAAAAGTAATTACATGAATGGTTACACAACATACTCAAAACAGATGTATAAGTTTATTTTTTTATTACAATAAAAGGGAGGATGGCATGTGCAATTTAATGAACTAACGCATTTTCTATCATTATATTTTTCTTCTCTTTTCTATTTCTTATATTTCTTGTATTGCGTATTGTGTATTGCTTTTTCTTTATAATTGGCCTTAATTCCTTGTACGCCAGCATGAAAAAACCTCCAACTCCGCCTCTGTAATGTGCGTTGGTCTTTTTTCTCACGGTGACTTTCTATGGTAACTCGTGAATTCGGCGATCTACTGAAAATGCCTTCGGGTATGCGCCGTGCTCGCGCATTAACCCGCGGTTTTCTTCAGGGGGTTGATTTAACTAACTCTTATCAGCTGTTTTGGAACCGACATACTCATGGTATGCTGGTTTGGGGTAAATCAACCTAGAGGTTATGATTTACCAAATGGTAAGTTAACCCAGATTTCTGGAATATCCCCCTGGTTTCTCTCGAGGTTTTTTTAATTGTTCATTTTCGCCAATTGGTGAAGTTTTTTCCTCGCCGCTGTCGCCACTGGCTTGCATGATTCGGGATCTGTAGAGCTGCGCATCGATGGAATTGCTCCTCAGTGTTTGGACTCTCAGTAGTGATTATTAGACCACACTGAAGTATCTGAAAAATCCACACTGAAGAATCACTATAAAGAATCCAACATTTGACATGAGAGGAGAGCTCGATTAGCCGGACCTTCCTGCCCTGGCGTTTTTGATTTATTTTAGTTTGTTTTGGATCATGAGCTCAGTTCCTTACCATACACATGCTTTTCACTACTGACTTACATTTATACTGACTTTAATTGCTTGAAATACTTTTGTTAATTATGCTTTTTGTTAATAAATCATTTTTTCATCTTTTTTCAATTTACCTGGTCTGTATTGTCTCTCTAATGTTACAATTTTGAGCCCGTTGTAACAATAATAAAAAAAGAAGAAATAAAACGGAGTAGAGTAGGCGACGCAGTGGCGCAGTAGGTAGCACTGTCACCTCACAGCAAGAAGGTCGCTGGTTCGAGCCTCAGCTGGGTCAATTGGCGTTTCTGTGTGGAGTTTGCATGTTCTCCCTGCGCTCGCGTGGGTTTCCTCCGAGTGCTCCGGTTTCCCCCACAGTCCAAAGACATGCGGTACAGGTGAATTGGGTAGGCTAAATTGCCCATAGTGTATGAGTGTAAATGAGTGTGTATGGATGTTTCCCAGAGAGCCTTCCCTGTTGGGCTATTTATATGGATACACCTTAATAAATTACATAGACAATTGCCTTCAGATGACCCCAAAGATAAAAGTCTAAGGGGGTCAGATCGGGAGACCTTGGGGGCCATTCAACTGCCCCACGATGACCAATCCACTTTTCAGGAAACTGTATTCAGGAAACCATTCCCATTTTATTAAGGTGTATCCATATAAATGGCCCACCCTGTATATAACACATATTTTAGCTATAGCTGCCATGGACATACTTCAGACTGTAATATACAGTATTTTACCTTCATACACTGAAATAACTCAAATTAAAATAAATTACACAAAACACTATACAGACGTTTTGCAAACAAAACTACTGACTAAAACATGCAAACAGAAGATAAAAACTTTTTGACATGGCTTAAATAAAAAAGATGTAAATTCATAAACATCCACAGAAGGTTCTAATTCACATGTAGAATCTCCAAACACTTAACCAACAAACAAAGCACAACCACACATACTTTATCCTGCAGAAATCACATGTCTGTTGCTCAGGTGGAGCTGTCCAATGTGCTGAAGTTATACTGGGTTTCCTTACAGATTTAGCATAAAGAAATGATCCATTCAGAAATAATTTCAATAACTTAGTCCCTTTATTAATCTGGAGTCGCCACAGCGGAATGACCCGCCAACTTTTCCCAGCACATGTTTTATGCAGCGGATGCTCTTCCAGCTGCAACCCATGTCTGGGAAACATCCATACACACTCATACACTACGGACAATTTAGCCTACCCAATTCACCTGGACTGCATGTCTTTGAACTTGTGGGGGAAACCGGAGAACCAGTAGGAAACCCACATGAACGCAGGGAGAACATGCAAACTCCACACAGAAACGCCAACTTTTCCACCCGAGGCTCGAACCAGCCACCTTCTTGGTGTGAGGCTACTGCGCCACTGCGTCGCCTCTAATCAAAATTAGATATCAGATATTGTGTTATTTGAAAGGCTCTATACATTTAATTATTGTTTAAAAACAGTTTAAGAAAATAATCAATTTCTCTGTAAGGCCAATTCACAGATAGACACATTTTGAACCTGCTGGCTTGCCATATGGCTTGTCACACAACACAAAGCAAACACTACTGAAGAAACTGTACTGTCTACTCAGACTCTACACTGTGGCTGTATTTTCATTTTTTGATCTTATTTTGCTGTGCTCAGCATGTTTCTGGGCTGCAACATTTGACCGTTAGATGTGGACCAATGCACAGATAAAATAAATAAAATAAACAAGTCCTTTAAATGCATAAATAAAGATGTCAAAGATCTTCCTTTTTACATCCATGGATGGATTTAATTCATTAAGAGAGTCCTCTGCATTGAAGTCTGGATGAAAGGTAAGCAAGCAATTCTGAGTCATCTTAACGAGACGATCGAGGAGGTGTGCTAATTGACTCCTACAAAACATGCTCAGATTGAGGAGTAAAGTGTGCAGGATGCACCATATTAATCTATTTATGCATACATGTATATATAATTATAATTACATTTGTAATTATTTTAATTTATGATTTGTTTTTAGTTTTTTAATCATAAATATTACAGTAGTTTGCCTATAGATAAATAATATAAATTGATAGGTCGTTCTGTGACACCAAACAAATTTCCGTGCAAAGGATCATGGGTGCCTGAAATGTACATCAGTTGTACACTTTGAAATCATTCATTTTGAAGGGCCCTTTGCAGTGGCTAATTTTAAGCACTTCAGTTTAGAATGACACTTCAACATGGTGGTCATGTTTGTGTTCAATATATGCCATTTGGCACACACCGCCTGACTGGTGTTAAGGACTCTTACTTTGAAGTGTTTTTTGTTTCCCTTGTTTCTGTTCTCAGTTCTTGTATTTAGTTCCTGCTTGGTTGCTGTTCTTAGCTCTTGCTCCTTATCTCATGTATTTATACTCCAGTAATCTCCCATCTTCTTGGTCTGCTGTTGCACTTTTTGTCTTATTTTGTTTTTTTTAATCGGCCATGTGCCACCCCACATATTTAAATAACTAATTTCTAATAATCTTTCTTTTGTCTTTACCATGATGACAATGCATAACATTTTAATAGTTATTCTGCAAGATACTAACCAGTATTGTTACAAGATACTAGGTTCTATATATGCAGAGATACAGGTGCTCTGTTCTGTAGCCAAAAAATAAGGGGGATTATAATATTGCCCTTAATTTTTTTCATTAAAACCTGCTTTCATTCCAACCAAACTAAAAGAAATAAGATTTCTCCAGAGGAGAAAATATAATAATAAATACTGTTCCTATAAAGTCCCTTGCTCTGTTAAACATCACTTGGAAAAATATCTGAAAAATAATTGTTAAAAATCACAGTAGAGCTAATCATTTCACCTTCAACTGTACATTTAAGTCATGAGAGGTTATGCAGAGACGATGCTTTTAAGTTTATACCTTTTAAAAGAAATGGTGTGCGTGCGCTGACAAAACTACCACTCTGTATATTAAACCAGGCAGCAAAGTGTATTAATCTGTGAAGATTACCTGTAGTTTTCTTCTGACAGAGGCAGTAGACACAGATGGAGAGGAGGAGAACACACACCGAACACACACTGAACAGCAGATTCCAGCAGAAAACACACTCTGAGACACCAGGAGGAGTGGAGGTGCTGTTCAAGAGCTCAGAACAGGACGTCTCTTTCTCAAGATAAAACAAACACAAATGAATCAATGAATGTTCATTAAAATATGTTTGTTCTGTTTGTCTTGCATCTTGGAAAACTCTCCAGAAACTACACAAGCAGAGACAAAACAACTAGCAGAAGTTATTCCTTACCAGCAAAAGAGAGATGCGTTGTTCGGTTTCCATTATAGTACACTGCAGATCCAGAGATGACGCCTCTTTCATCCTTATTTATGGAGTTTTTAACATTTGCACAGTAGTACAGCCCCAGATCAGAGACACTGATGTTAGTAATGTGTAGATCATGGGAATTACTGGCAGGGTTGTGGATGAAGCTGAAATGTCCAATTGTATCAAATATCCTATAATCCATCACTAAAGAGGGCTGGTTTTCATGAGAGCAGTTTCTCATCCACACAATCATGAAGCCATGAATAACAGAGCGATCACAGTAGAGAGTGATGTTTTCTCCTGCTCTGACGTTCATCTCCACTTCTTCTCCAGAGATTTGTTTGTGACCGATTAAACAAACTATAAAAGCAGACAAATAACTGTCAAGCACTTGTAATTTCACATACACAAACACTGAGCATATTATTGGAATAATTATTTATTTATTTAAATCTCAAACAGTTCAAGTATAATTATTCTTACACATGAGTGTGATGAGAGTAAGTCGTGGCCTCTCCATGGCAGTGAGTGATTGTGAATTACTGACACTGCTGAGGGTCTTCATGCAGACCAACGGCTCTTATCTGATTGGTTCACGTCAATGAAAAGTTTTGCTTAAAAACATCCTGCGTCAGGAGGGGTTGACTTTCCATTGGGTTATTCTTTGATGTACAATGAATAGTGAAGTATAGTGTTGACCAATCACAGCTGCCCTAAAAACATCTTTGGCTTTGTGATCAGGCACTTGATTAACTCATGAAGTCAACAGGAAATAAAAATACTGCTCAAACTTTCATCAGTAAACAGATACAGGTTTAGTTTGTATGACCATAGATAGAGTCGGCATCAGAAATGTTTGATTATAATCACTAAAATATGTCTTTTGAACTGGAATGAAATAATATAATTGATCTTTTTCTTTGTGTTGTTGCTGTAATTGAGGGTTTTTTTGTTTGTTTTGTTTAATAGGTCAAAACTGGAAGCGATGAAGAAACACGTCTGAACATGTCAAAACAGGAAACTCACAAGCCCCGTTCAGAGCCTGTACAGTTCATCCTCTTCACATTAGCGTTTACATTTCACTGACCTGATAAGATCTCATAGATTATTGTGACAATAAAGCACAGATTTTATATTAGGCTTTCTTTAGTTTTATGTATTGATTAATGTACGCAAGGGGAACTATTTGTTTAATGGGGGAGTTTTCTGAGAGATGAAGAGCTGTAAAGTGAGTGTTCAATTACAAAAACAAATGATTACACAAACTCAGTGTTACCTTTATTAAAATTAACAAAACTGTATAACTTTAAAAGAACTATAATTATTAAAGCATGTCTTAGAGCGAATAAGCCCAACAGAGTTTTTTTTTTTTTATAAATATATATTTATTTAGTAATAATTATTGATTAGATTTTCAATATTTAACATTGTTCAGTAATTATTCAGCAGTAATTAAACATCTCTGTAGCATATCCTCCTGCAGATGTGCTTCAGTCAGTTCAGCACTGCAGGGAGCTGTCCATTGTGCTGAATTTACTCCACACTAAACTCTCTTCACATTAAATTCATTACATTTCATAAGTGTCTGATCAGTGTACAGGATACTGTCATTTCTCAAGAACTAAAGAAAATCTAATGTAGAAATTAAAACAATAGAAAACACAAACAGATTGAATTGCTTTATGAAAGGAAATTTTGTTTGCAAAAGCATTTATGGTGCATGAATGATTATTACAATTTGGTTTAAAATGTCGAATGTTGCACACTTACAGTATATGCTGCATTGCTCTGCTCTTCTTTAAATAAATCAAACCCCAGTTGTGTGCTGTTTATTCTGTTCAAGATTCATGTATGTATTTCTATAAATCAGACTTTTGAACCTTCAGTTTCTCAACAATTCTAAGTTGTTAAAGTAATAAAAGCAACATTTACAGCTGCAGCTTTCACTAAATATGTTCTTACTCTGCTTCTTTCTGTTTTTGTCTAACCACAGTTTTTCACATGCATTGATGTGTGTGTTGAGCATGCAAGTTCACCAGCTTGACCACAAACACTTTTAGGACATTCAGTGTGTTTCATGCCTGAATGGAAACAATTGTGGTTTGTGTTCTCGTCTAGCTTTTCACAGCAACTGCAACATCACTGCACCAGGAGCACCAAGAAGAAGAAACACAGCACTAACCCTAAATCATGATGTTGGCTGCAAGCAGAATCATTTAGGACCCAGACATAATTTAATATTAAAAAGAAATAATAATATAATAAATGAATCCCATTATTATTAATTTCATTTAATGAATGATTTTTTAACTTAGCTGAAAAAATAGAAACCTTTTTACCTTTAATATAATTACTACTGTTACGAGTGTGTAAAATCAGGCCGCTTCGATGCACACTATGCACCCTTACCGGAAGTTCAGAAGCGCAAAATCACATCAAATCATAATGACAAACGGAAGACGTTTTTCTAAAAAGAAACTATTATGTATTTATTTTAACATAAACGAACAAAACTAGATAGGTTTGGAAAATTCTAGCAATGTGCAGGCTAATTGCCATAGGCTACCCAGATAGCAAAATGACATCATTTCAACCTAAAATCAACGTTTCTTTTGACATCGATTCAACATCGTTTTGCTCATCGGGGTAATGTTGAAACGACGTCAGGCACTCCATTCAAATCTAACCTGAAATCGACACAATTGGTTACTTACCCAACGTTGAATCGATGTTGATATTCAGTCGATCGAAACGACGTTATAGAACCCACACATTTTCAACATGTAATCAACCTAATTGGTTTGTCCACCTGACGTTGAAATGATGTTGATTTATAGTTGATTGGAACAACGTGGAATCCACACATTTTCAACATATAATCGACCTAATTGGTTTGTCTATCTGATGTTGAAATGATGTTGATTTATAATCGATTGGAACAACGTAGAATCCACACATATTCAACATATAATCGACCTAATTGGTTTGTCTATCTGATGTTGAAATGATGTTGATTTATAATCGATTGGAACAACGTAGAATCCACACATATTCAACATATAATCGACCTAATTGGTTTGTCTATCTGATGTTGAAATGATGTTGATTTATAATCGATTGGAACAACGTAGAATCCACACATATTCAACATATAATCGACCTAATTAGTTTGTCTATCTAATGTTGAAACGATGTTGATTTTAAGTCGATTGGAACAACATAGAATCCACACATATTCAACATAAAATCTATCTAAATGATTTAACGTTTAAATGAATGCGTAAACAACATTTTCAACATTAAACCAATCCATATGACCTAATCACCATTTTTTTTACAAGAATACATAATATAATTTATTCTGTATATATAACAAAACACACCACAATCTGTCATCATTTTTATTGATACAAACACACAGCTGTGAATATCTGTTAAGAGCATGAATTCATTCAAACCTTCTACACTTAAACAAACAGAGAGAACATTTAAATTACTGACTAAAATAGTCAAAACCATTTACTCAAAAAGTAAAACTGTAGAATATTAAATACATTTGTCTATTTGTGTTCTATTTCAACATGTATTTTTCATTAGAGTAAAAAATGCATTTTATTTCAGATGTGCATAGTAACAAAATTAACAAAACAGGTTTAAATCACAATGTTTAAGCTGTTTAAAGAACAACATTTATTTAATTAATTGATAAAGATACAATCACAGAAACTAAAATTCAGATGCAACCATAGAAAAAATATTCTTGCTGGATTAGCAGGGTCAATAAATAAAAACAAATTATTTTAGGTTGTGTGAAACTATCGGGAAGCCATTCGTCTACAGTGCCACCATTTACTAGAATTCCATCCCGGATTTTCCAGAAATACGAAGTATTAGTGACCCAGACACTTGTCTGAGAACAAGCTTCAAATATTACAACAACCGGTAAGAATTGCAAGCTTGTTTATTAATTACAATTATTTTTTTTTTTTCAAAATATCATTGTTTAATGACTAAATGCAATAAATAAAATACAGCGCTGCGACCAAAGAATGTAATGTATACTCAATAATCATATGCAATGCACATGATCCTATTATAACGATCACTGCGAACAATAAGCTAAGCGTTCATTTTATATACAAACTGTAAATATAAAAACATTAAAATAATTTAAAGCAATGAAAATCTAATGTAAAAAAACAAAACTACTTTAAACTGCATCTCGTCAGAGCTGAGCATACATTTTATTTCAGTAAAAAACGGTCCTCTTCATAATATTTCTATTTATTTCTTCTTTGTAATATGGTATGAATTAAAAAAATACGGACTTTCCTTTACGTCTCCTATTCAGTTTTTTTACTTCCTGCTCTCCATCTTAATTTCAATTTTAAATTCCACACCAGGCCAGTAAAAAAATCCTAAGTGTTGAGCCCTGTTGGGTAATTCTCCTTCTCATTAAAACTCAAATGTGCATTGTGTTGTGACAATTACTTAAGATTTTTATAACAATAAAGATGCATTTAATACAACCATAAAAACGCTAAAAGATTGTCAGTACACTGTACTATAGGCACAACCAGTCGTTTGGTCTGTTTGTGTGAGAGAGGAAAAAAAAAAAAAACATTTGCAACTTGTTAAAAAAAAAAAAAAAAAAAAAAACTTTCTCAGACTTCAAATATACTGGTCACTAACAGAAACTTCAGTCATGGGTGCTGTTCTTTTGCTCCAGTAATACCTTCAGAGAACATAATAGTCAGTGATCCATACATAGGCAGAGAGATTAGTGTGGTGTAGGCAGAACTGGAATAGACGTCTGTCCAGGCACAGGTTACAGATCTTGATGTCTTCAACTGGAGATTTCAGAGAAACTGCCATTAAAAAAAATTGTAAGAAAAAAAAACATGTTACTCAGTAGGAAAATCTCACCAGGTACAGTATCTACTATTACAAAGTACAATTCCAAGGTAAATTTTCAGTTCAACCCACAGTATTGGTACCATAAAATTGCCACAATTTTTGACTCCTCACGCAGAATATTAAGTTAACATGGTATTTTGTGAGAAATTAAATGATCTTGGATTTCATTTTCTTGTGAAATTCTAAAAAGCTTAATGATATTAAATATTTTTCAAAATAAATGCGTTTAAACATTTTTTTAGATACTTGTACAAGTAAACTGCAGTAACCTCAAGAGAAAAGCATGTAGACAAAATCAATTTTAATAAACAGGAAAATAAAAAAATGCACACCAGAACATAGCACTACAATCAGAAAAAAAAACAGACAAGCATGGTTTGTGAACAATTGAGGTAAAGTTGGTTTTATATTCGGATATTCAGACATTCTCCTCAATAATATAATGTCAGAAAAGTATTCTTTGCAAATTCTAAATAGGGAAATCATATTAGCAGCAAATGACTATCAAAGTACAACATTGTTTACAGTCAACTAAACAGTGTTTATGTTGTTTTGAAGTCATACTTGCATGCTAATTTCGATCGAATATTCAAAGTAACATGGTAAACAATATAGAGACTTCTAAATGAACGAATGTGCGAATATAAAACCAACTTTACCTCTATAAGCTTTTCCCATCCAATGCTGTGGACCGTCTCTGGCGAGGAGTTCGTCACTAAATGTAGAAAAAAATAGAGCAACAAAACCGTAAACTGACAGCGATTCACTTCACTAGCGTAATAACGTGTTAAAAATCTCGTTTAACGTTAGCTCGATGATACGTAATATTATTTGCGAAACGTTTCTCATAACTTATACGTTAGCTAGAGCTCTATACGTTAGCTAGAGCAACATTAACTTACATATGTGTTTTATGCTCATTCAGAATCGATTTGACAGATCATCTTATATTTTTACACAGGTTAAAAAGCATTGAAGTCATAAAGTGAAGTTAATCGTGTTGAAATCGAAAATTAAATAACCAAAACAGCTTTTCATTTACCTTAACGTTACCTTTATAGATCAGCTGCAGTTAATAGCCTGGGTACGCACAGGGCGACATGGGCTTACTAAAAAACTTATAGGAAGTGGTAAAGTGTTAATTTACACATCTAAAAAGTTACATTTTGAAATAAATTCTTGGGAAAACGACAAATAAAACATGTGAAACGTCGAATACAACGTGCTTACCTTACAGTTCCGTCCGCTGCCTTCGGTTTGTTAGTTGATTCAAATGATGAGCAGCACCTGCGCCTCACGCTGACTCGCGCAGAAGAACCGACTCCGAGTCCACCAATCAAGTTTCAACATCGAACCAGTGTTATGATTTCGACCAGATGCGTCGGGTAGCCTATATGTTGAAGAGTCAACTTCATTTCGACATCGAACCAATGTTATGATTTCGACCAGATGCGTCGGGTAGCCTATATGTTGAAGAGTCAACTTCATTTAGACATTGAATCAATGTTATGATTTCGACCAGATGCGTCGGGTAGCCTATGTTGAAGAGTCAACTTCATTTCGACATTGAATCAATGTTTTATTCTCGATGTAATAACCTTCCGACGTACCGACCAAATAAAGAACGTTGATTCAATGTCGAAATTTGATCGACGACTGATACTGACGCTTATAACCAATAATCGACATTGATTCAATGTCGGCTTGCTATCTGGGTAAGATATAGGCTAATTGTTTAGGGTTGCTGTTTTGTTTTCTTGGACAGATCTTGTAGTAATTTAACATATTGCAAACTGTATATTAGTAATGAAAACAGGTATTTAGATTCATACAAACGAGAAATAACGAATTTAGAAAATTGCACCTTCTCTGCTGTGGACGCCATCTTGTGGTCAGACGCGGGAATTCATTTGACGCGTGAATGCTTTTGTGTGTTCTCTAGCCGTTGAGTGGACAAAGTCCCTTAGAAAAGCTTCACATTTATCCAAAATATCGGAAACGTTAATAAAATTTAATAATAATAAGTCTGAAAACAAGAGCAAATGAAGTACATAAATATGGCTGTACCATGTAGCCTACCAGATGATACGTACGGTCATGTGATCTGAAATCGTGCGTAAGTGATATAATTTACTTTACATTATTTACAATAATAAACCATTTTGAACTTATACTTATATTCATAATATCTACGTGAGCAGTTAACACTGTTTATAAAAATTAACTAGAATTGCATTTACATTGTTACCTTAGTGTGAGGCGATCGTGCTACCACTGCGCCACCGTGCTGCACCACTAATAGAAAATATTTGAGTTAATTTTATTATTTTAACTTAATTAATTTCTAAATAGATGTAATTTTTTTTTTACTTCAAATCTTGTCAAACGAATTCTGCTCATTTAGCATTATTATTACAGTTTCGTGAATGATAAATTAATTGATTTATATTCACTGTTATTATATTATTATTAATATTATTATTATTATAGTTGTTATTTATTATTAACTATTTAATATTATGTATATGTTGAGATGAGTTGTTTACATAATTCAGATTAGCGATCCAGATTAGCGATTCATATTGTGGTTGCTATAGCAACGCGTGTTATGATTTCACTCGATATATAAACACCGAGACTCGCCGCTATCTGTTGATTGATGAGAGGCGAATTTCTGAGACATTTGCTGAGGATTTCTGTGCTGATACTGCGATTCTTTTAAGAAGACCAGAGGATTTCTGACAGAAGACTTTTATTTTATAAGGAGATCGACGCTCAGAGCTGAAATTATTTCTTTTGACACGTTTTGTTGCTCTTTTGTTGTGTTTATTTTTATTTTGATCTTGTTTTTAGTTTCATTTTCTTTTATTTTTTATTTTAATTTACATTTTTATTGACATTTTATCTTTATTCTTGTTTTCAGGTTTGCTGGAGTTTGGAGGAGTTTGTCAGATGGGTGAAAACCGCAGTGAGTGTTTTAGTTTTTATTTGTTTATTATCAATCATGATATGATGTTGTATAATATTTGGGGAAATGTGATGTAAATAAACGAGTACAAATGAACCCATTTCAACAACTTTTCCCAACTATAAGTGATCAGATGTCTTTTATTTTATGCAGCTACTAAAATTGATTGTTGATTAATTCTTATAATCTTATAATAAACGTGATATGTTGTTGCCTCAGGCCGCTCCAGATCCAGGAGTTCTGCTTTCATCCAGGCAGCTGTTCAGGACGTCTGGACACATGATGGTGATGGTGAAACCCAGACCGTGAGCCAAGAGCTTGATGGATTTCTCGCACCTCTGCCTTCCCTGTTGGCCGAGTCTGTGTCCACAGATCAGGGTAACAGGAAGAGGAAGCGGCAGAGCGGCAGCCAGCAAACACCAGAAGATGAACGTCCGTCCACCTCATCTAGAAGAGCTTTTAAACGCTCTCGCAGAGGTCAGAATGGCTTATTCAAGAAGTGATCATGATGTTTCATTAATGCTCTTTTACAGTTTTCTCTACTGCAGCGTGTTTTCTTTAACACACATTTCTACTGCTCCTCTGTGTTGCAGACGCGTATGCAAAGGGCCCACTGCTGGGAGAAGGTGGATTTGGCTCTGTGTTTGCTGGGATGCGCAGGTCTGATGGACTGCCAGTAAGACGTTTTCTCCGCTCTTCATTCAAACAGCCTTTAGAAATGCTGATATCAGTAAATGTGATGTGTGATGATCAGGCAGGTGTGATTTATTATGCTTTATCTGTCTACAGGTCGCCATCAAGTATGTGTCTAAAGAGCGGACACAGAGGAGACTGAGAGTTGTGAGTTCAGTGTGAACCTGTTGTTGTGTTTGATGTTTCATTGGGTTCTGAATCGAATCGTTTGTCCTGCAGGAAGGTCAGGGTCGGCTGCCGCTGGAGGTGGCACTGATGACCCGCGTCACTTCAGCTCCTGCCTGCCCCAATGTCCTGCAGCTGCTAGACTGGTTTGACCGTCCCAGACGCTACATCCTGATCCTGGAACGTCCGGATCCTTGCCAAGACCTCCAGAGCTTCTGTGAGGAGAACGGCTGTCTGGATGAGCGTCTGGCCAAGAAAGTGCTGGTGCAGCTGATCGCGGCTCTGAAACACTGCGAGAGCCGCGGAGTCCTGCACCGGGACGTCAAGCCAGAGAACCTGCTGATCTCCACAGAGTCCCAGGACATCAAGCTGCTGGACTTCGGCTGTGGAGATCTGCTCAAGCGCTCGGCCTACAAATACTTCTCAGGTGGGTTTGTGTTACAGAAGGAAACACTCTGTGGATGTTTGTGAGCTTTTGATGATCCTACAAAGGGAATTTGTGTGTACTGGAGTGTTTTGAACAGGTGTTTGTGGTCTCCTTGTGTCTCTCAGGAACTCTTCAATACGCTCCACCTGAGTGGTTCTGCAGACAGCGCTATCATGCGGCTCCAGCTACAGTGTGGTCAGTAGGAGTGACCCTCTTCAACATACTGTGCAACCGTTTCCCCTTCAGAGGTGCACTGAGGGTCACGTCCAGAAGCAAACTGACCTTCCCCAGAAATCTGTCAACAGGTAAGAGACTCACTGAGAGATCAGCAGAAGTGTGTTGCTCTGTGTGTCTGAAGACGGTGTTGTGTGTATCAGAGTGCCGTCAGCTGATTCGCTGGTGTCTCAGTCCAGCGGCGGCTGATCGGCCCAGTTTAGACGATATTGAGCGCCATCCCTGGTTACAGTGAACAGGTGGCCAGTGACATGACACTTATCTGAGTGACTCTCTCATGGCTTTGATTGTATTGTTAGGGTCAGTCTGGATTAATGATCTTAATGATTTGTACAGGGTGAGCAGGAGTTACACAGGAAGTGCAGAGAACTGCTTCCTGATTACCTGCAGAATGAGGAGTGGGCATAAACTAATGGCCGACTCACCCAGGGCCAGCGCCCCCTCACCTGCACTAACCCGCCTTTTCAGATGACTTTAATGTTAATAGGGATTTTAATAATAAACTTTGCTGTTTAAAAAAATAACCCAGGTGTAGTGTCTTCCTAGAGTGACTGGAGAGAGCTCAGCTAAAGGGATAGTTCACACAAAAATCCAGATTTACTCACTGTTTACTCAAACTCAAGTGGTTCCAAATCTTTAAGAGTTTGCACAAAAGAAGATATTTCGAAGAAAGCAGTCCGTCAGACATTCATGCTTCACACACATTTACACATTCTTAACAATCAAGACTGTAGTTTGAGGTTTAAATAAATCAAATGCAGATGCCAGAACATTGCCAGTAACACTCTTTTGTAAAAGCATGTTGTGCATATTTCTACTAAAGAACAATTCCTTTAGTTTACTCTACTTTACATTCTGCTGGTTCTGAAATTAGAATAAATACTGAAGTCTGAACTCTGAGCTCTTTTTATTCCTCAGCCTTTGTTGCTGTGTGGAAGGCATGTCTAATGAAGCATAACACACTTCATCACCACCCTGAAACAGAATATTACTTATCCAGCACAATTTTACGCAGCGGATGCCCTTCCAGCCGCAACCCATCTCTGGGAAACATCCACACACACTCATTCACACTCATACACTACGGACAATTTAGCTTACCCAATTCACCTGTACCGCATGTCTTTAGACTGTGGGGGAAACCGGAGCACCCGGAGGAAACCCACGCGAACGCAGGGAGAACACGCAAACTCCACACAGAAACGCCAACTGACCCAGCCCAGCCGAGGTTCGAACCTGCGACCCAGCGACGTTCTTGCTGTGAGGCGACAGCACTACCTACTGCGCCACTGCGTCGCCTTGAAACAGAATATATTTAATTAAATAATAAACAAATAAATAACTGTATTATATTATATTATATTATATTATATTATATTATATTATATTATATTATATTATATTGATGTAATTTATGTTGCTGCCAATCAAGTGTAAATAAAATATGTTAAAATTATTCTCAAAATGTGCTCATACCTCAACATGTCTGTTCTCAGCTCCAGAACCTGCAGGAAATTAACAAAACATCATTTGGTTGATTATATAATAGTCTAAGTTTATGAAAGACAGTCTTGTTAGGGATTAAATGTTCAGGAGTAAATGATTACCTGTAGTTTTCTTCTGACAGAGGCAGTAGACGCAGATGGAGAAGAGGAGAACACACACTGAACACACACTGAACAGCAGATTCCAGCAGAAAACACACTCTGATGCAGGTGATGTGGAGGTGCTGTTAAACCGTTCAGCACAAGGAGACTCTTGCTCTAAAAAGAATAGGCCATATATTTATTTTATCTTACTGATTACACAACACAAAATAATGAAAAATCTGAGTTTAACACTGATGAATTTCCTAAAAGTGGTTAGAAAACCAGGAGTTAAAGATTCTAATATAAAAATACATTATAAATCATCGTTTTACAAAATAGAATTAATTTGCTGTTCGTTTAATTTAAAATCATTTTAGAAACTAAGATACACTTAAAAACTAATTATAAATAGACTTATTTTACTAAT
Source organism: Danio kyathit (assembly GCA_903798195.1). Taxonomy (NCBI): domain Eukaryota; kingdom Metazoa; phylum Chordata; class Actinopteri; order Cypriniformes; family Danionidae; genus Danio; species Danio kyathit. The sequence continues at coordinate 21,327,690 of LR812519.1, read as the reverse complement.
ATACTTATAAATATACATTATGTATTAAAGTTGAACTATGGATGCAGGATTATATATTTATTTGTATGACTTTGCATTGAAAATTCATTCATTCGTTTTCTTTTCGGCTTAGTCCCTCTATCCATCTGGGGTCGCCACAGTGGAATGAACCGCCAACTTATCCAGCACATTTTTACGCAGCGGATGCTCTTCCAGCCGCAACCCATCTCTGGGAAACATCCACACACACTCATACACTACAGACAATTTAGCCTACCCAATTCACCTGTACTGCATGTCTTTGGACTGTGGGGGAAACCGGAGAAACCCATGCGAACGCAGGGAGAACATGCAAACTCCACACTGAAACGCCAACTGACCCAGCCAAGGCTCGAACCAGCGACCTTCTTGCTGTGAGGCGACAGCACTACCTACTGCGCCACTGCGTCGCCATTGAAAATTCATTCAAATAATATTAAAATAATAATGATTCAGTAAACATGTAGACTTTTCATTAAAGCACAGCTATATTATGAAGAGATAAACTATCATTTATACTATTATTATAATAAATGACTCTATAATTTACACTGTAGATGTTTGCATGTCTCTTCATCGGTTTTATTAGAAACACATTTAATGGATTTTTCTACACAAAACAAAGCAATGAAAACAGCAGTTGTTGGTAGCAGTCTGGTTGTCTTGTTTCCATATTTATACTCAATGTTTGGTTTGATTCCTTGTTCATCTTTATATATTTTTGTTTCTCTTTTCCCACAGTAGTAAAGTCCCTCATCAGAGACACTGACATTCTCTATATGTAGATCATAGGAGTTACTGGAGCTGTTGGGCACAAAACTGAACCGTGGAAACGTCTCCTTGAAGAGTGTTGAGCGATCTATTGACAGAGATGGCTGATTCTCATGCGAGCAGTTTCTCATCCAAAAAATGTCTGATCCAGAAGGTAAAGCACAGTAGAGAGTGATGCTTTCTCCTGGTTTAGCTCTCATGTCCACTTCTGTCCCAAACACTTTCTGCTCTTCACACAACAAAACACCTGCAGAACAAAGGTGAAAGAATTGACGTCATAAAGAATTTCAAGAGTTCACACTTAGCTGATGATTAATTATAAAGCTTGTTTGGCATGCTGTCCCGGGAGAGAGCCCTGAGCTCATAAGATCTTCGAGCCCGGGGCTCCCTCCCGTTGCAAGGCGAGAGGGGAGATCGAGCTCAGGTAGATCTTGAGAACTCCCCTGTCGTAGTGATTAAAGAGCAGATAGTTCTCTTTAACGAGATAGGTACTAGGTAGGGAGCAAGTCTATAGTGTTGATAAGTCAACTTAGGTTGCATGTTTTTTAATCGGTGGGAGGAAACCGGAGAACCCTGGAAAAACCCACGTGAGCACGGGGAGAACGTGCAAACTCCACACAGAAATGCCTGCTGGTTTGGTAAAGCCTAGAACCATTGACATTCTTGCTGTGAGGCAACAGCGCTAAGCGCTGGGCCACCGTGTCACCCATCTAGGAATGAGGAGGAGTAGGGGTGGAAGGGGGGATTCTTCAAAGCGAAGATAGCGGTGATGTGAAACCCGGGGTATTTGTAGTAGCTTAGGGATCATCTGATTGGTGCATAGTGATTTGGATAATGTGGGTCCAGCCGCTAGCAATCATAAGCACGTGATCCTCTCGAAATTAGTTTATAAATAAACTTCACAAAGCACAACATTTACAACACTAATAAGTGGACTTACACAGAAGTATGATGACTGTTGGTCTCTCCATCTCAGTGACTGCTGAATGTGAGGGTCTTCATTGTTGTTAGCTGCTCTTATCTGATTGGATGACTCTCTCTGCTGGTTGGGTTGGGTTTCTTTTAAAGGGCTTTGATAAGGGCTGGAACTGATCTAGTCTAGTTACTCACAACCAGGTTTTAAAAATATTTCTATTTTCATTTTTTGCTATATTTTTGAAAAGTGATTGATTGACCGACACACATGCACATATGCATAAGAATGTACTCGCTTAAGGCATGTCTAGGTGTCAAAACCGCAAATCATTCTAATACATTTGTGTGCTCTCTGCAAAAACTGCACACAATGCACATATATAATCACATGCTTGTGGTTTCCTGTGTTTCTAACAAGCAAAAGAACTTACCTTAAAGATAAGAAGATTACAAATATGGTCGTCCTGTGTGATAAATAATAATGGGGTCTAATATTGTTATTCTTATTATTATATAGTATTATACAATTTAACAGTACAAATGACAATAATGATGATGATTATTATTATTTAGATGGATAAAAGATGGATGGATGCAGATGCACACACACTGATTGTCACAAAGTCTCCAGAAACATTTGTGGTTTGACCTTACTTACATTTCTAGAAAAACAAAGAGCAGGTCTGAGTCTCTTCACTAGAAACGCTTCTTAAAAATAACTCTGCTTTCACACAACAAACAGCCTCTTACATCCTGTGGCAGCTGAGGCCCACTTTATCACTGAGTTTACTAATCTGTTGCACAATAAATGAAATTGGCCTGAAGCTTTGCAAATATCAAACAAAAGCATTTTGCAAACAGAAAGACAAATTCACAGATCAACAAAGAATACTTTAAATTATTTTTGCTGTGCATTAATGAATATTTTATAAATTAAAACACAGACCTCAACAACTAACTTGGTGTTTAACATACTCAGAGTGCTTGTTGTGGGATCCTGTGAAACAATCATAAAGAAAATCTCTAAAAACCTGTCAAAAATGAAAACTTGTATTTTGTTAAATGATTGAATCTGCTTTTTATCACTTAATTAGAAACACCACAACTTTTTGAGCATTTGGTATTTTAGGTTCTAAACACGTCCATCTTTATGCTCACTTGAACTCTTGGGTCAAATAAGCCTGGAAATATTGCATATAAATATATAAGTTGTCAAGTGTAAAGACTGGAGGGGTGATCGAGACAGAATTTCTGCCCCCATGTGGTGAAGTGTAAAATAAAACTGCAGTTCCAATGATATTGATAAATAACCACAATCTCGTGTTTAAACCTACTTTGTACTTTTAATTTTTATTTATTTGTATGTTTAATTACAATAATTCATTTCTTGAAACAAATATGTTCCTTATACATGTTCCTTATCTTTAATACAACATTTAGGATTTGCCAAACACAATTTATAGACACTTAATCAGTTTACAACATGAATTGATATAACACATTTACTTGGTTTACAGCAGTCACATAAATGAAATATTAAAATGTGGAGTGTTTATAATTTTAAAGAAATGTTCACAGATTTTACAGTGTATCCAGAAAGTATTTATAGCGCTTCACTTTTTCCACATTTTTTTGTTACAGCCTTATTCCAAAATGGATTAAATTCATTTATTTCCTCAAAATTCTACACACAATACCCCATAATTACAATGTGAAAAAAGAGTTTTTGAAATTGTTGCAAATATTTAAAAAAATAAAAAACCTGAAAAATCACTTGTACAGAAGTATTCACAGCCTTTGACGTGAAACTCTAGCTCAGGTACATTCTGTTTCCACTGATCATTCTTGAGATGTTTCAGCAGCTTAATTGGAGTTCACCTGTGGTAAATTCAGTTGATTGGACAGGATTTGAAAAGGCATACAGGATTGTAACCCGATGGTCACTCTGTCTGAGCTCCAGCGTTCTTTCGTGGTGAAAGAAGAACCTTACAGAAGGACAACCATCTGTGCAGCAATCCCCTAATCAGACCTGTATGGTAGAGTGTCCAGATGAAAGCCACTCTCCGCCTGGAAGTTGCCAAGGCATCTGAAGGACTCTCAGACCATAAGAAACAAAATTCTCTGGTATGTTGAGACTAAAATTGAACTCTTTGGAGTGAACGCCAGGCATTATGTTTGAAGAAAACCAGTCACCAGGCAGTGGCAGCATCATGCTGTGGGGATGTTTTTCAGCAGCAGGAACTGGAAGACTAGTAAGAATAGAGGGAAAGATGAATGTAGCAATGTACATGAAAACCTGCTTCAGAGTGCTCTTGACCTCAGGCTGGGGCGACAGTTCATCTTCCAGCAGGACAATGACCCAAAGCACACCGCCAAAATATCAATAGAGTGGCTTCACAACAACTCGGTGAATGTCCTTGAGTGGCCCAACCAGGGCCCTGACCTAAATCCTATTGAACATCTCTGGGGAGATGTGTACACCATCGCTTCCCATTCAACCTCATAGCTTGAGAGGTACTGCAAAGAGGAATAGGCAAAAAATCCCAAAAACAGGAGTGCCAAGCTTGTGGCATCATATTCAAAAAGACTTGAGGCTGTAATTGCTGCCAAGGGTGCATCAACAAAGTATTGAGCAAAGGCTGTGAATACTTATGTACATGTGATTTTTCAGGTTTTTTTATTTTTAATAAATTTGCAACAATTTCAAAAACTCTTTTTTCACATTGTCATTATGGGGTATTGTGTGTAGAATTTTGAGGAAATAAATTAATTTTATCCATTTTAGAATAAGGCTTTAACATAAAAAATGTGGAAAAAGTGAAGCGCTATGAATACTTTCCAGATCCACTGGAACTGGTCTGACCACAAACTCACCACACAAGCATTTACACACACACACTAACCAACCTCTGTCCTGTCCTGTTCATGTCTTATGCTCACAAGCACTAAGCTGAATGGAAACATTTGTGGTTAACAATAATCTTTTTAGCACGTATCATTTAAATCATTTTGAGATTAAAATTTTAAATAATGTCTTATATTGTGGAGCAAGTAAAATTAGATTTTTTTTTTTTTTTTGCTAGTTGTTGGCTAATGTTGAAACTAGGTCAGATAAATGATGTGGTCATCCAGTTTAGGAGAACTGCAAACACTTTAAACTAAACATCATTTCATACAGGAAACACACGTCAACATCCTGTTATTCAGACCCTTACGGTGTGTGTGTGCAAAGACTTTACACTAAACCACTTTTAATACAGGACGAAGAAGTTTGTCAGCTAATTTAATAAAAATAATAATTTAATGTCAAAAAGTTGTATTTAGTGAAAAATGTAAATATTTTATCTTGTATCATTTTAGTATTTTATATAAACAACCTTGTATCACAATCATAATCAACATTTTATTGCCTAAAAAACGGTCTAAATAAAAACTATTTTTGCTTTGAAATTTGAAGGAAGAGCTTAAAAGTATGAAATAAAATAAGAATTAATGTATGACATATTCAAAGTGGTCTCTTTTTCCACAGCTGTATATTGATTAGCTGAATTAACATTAAACGTACAAGACTGAATGCAAATAAAATCAAACGGTGAGAAGTTGATTTACAGTAAATAATTTAGTGCAACATGTGCAATTGTTTTTTTTTTTATGCTTTTAGAGTTACAAATCTCCAAAACAAAGTGTTTAAATGTAAACTGAACTGTAAATCATGCTTAGTGATATTACTAGGACATACAGTAAATGGTATATGAATTATATACTGACACTTCTATTATATGGTGACGTTGTCTTGCACTCTGCTGTTTTAAAGGCAAAGGGTTTACTCACTTTTTTTAAGTAAATTAACTAATCGCTTTTTACAGTATAATTACTGTAAGAACAATTTAAAGCTGTACTTTTTCAGGTTTTTGTTAAAGTTGACACAATCTGATTTTGTAAAAATGTTAAGTTCTACTTAAGTATATTTTCTGCCGCATTCTTGTACTTTTAATAGAGTAAAACTTTGTACTTTTATGAGAATCGTTTTGAGTACATTTTACATCCCTGAATGCACTTCAGTTGTTGTTTTTTAGCTCTATTCAGTTTCTGTTCTGACCTGAGCATATGTACTGAAGTCTGAACACTGCACTTGCTTTGTCTTGCTTTGTTTCTGTCTTCTGTTCTTCACATCTAAAGATGCATAACACACCTCTTTATCTTCACCCTGGAATAAAATGTAAACATTATACATTATTACACTATATTACATTAATATTACATTATATTATTACATATTATTCAGGTCTAAACTGTATCTAAGCTGTTTTATTAACTGTTCTCTCCAACTGTTGAACATTTTTAAGCATTTATCTAACAAATATTTTTCAAAAGCACATCAGAAAAAAAACGAGCGAGTGTCCATAATGAACGTGAGTGTTTGTATTGTTCATACCTCAACTGTATTTCTTCTTTGCTGTTGGACTTTTTGATCTGTTGCAGCATCTAAATATGGATTAAATACAAACATCACTTGCATGCAGTACTTAAATAGATCAGAATGCAGATGTGCAATTACGGTTGTTTAAATTTCTAACATTAAACTGTGCATGCAGCAGAGCGTAAGCAGTGTGTGTTTTTTATCAGCATTAACAGTTTGAAGCTTCATTGGAGCTGGGTCTATTTTGCTACGCTGATTACTCTCAACTAAAGTAACAATGCATTGATAATGACCTAAAATACATTAAAAGATGTTTTTTTTATCCAACATTCTTTCACATTTTTATCCAATAAATGCACTGATAATATTTACATATTTGTACATAATAATTCAAATGAACTCAAACGATAAAAAAATTAAGCAAATTTTTGTTTGGACCCGACCTACAAAACCAAATTAAAAACAGTTTTTAGTCTCAGTTTTGCTAAAATTGTTAGATTATAACTATATTTAACTGTTAAATATTCAACTGACAATCAAAAAAAAAATGACATAAAATCACGTACAAAAGTACAAAAGTTAGACTGCACAACAAAACACCTGTAAAGTAAGAAAGTAAAAGTGCAAAGTAACTATAAAACACTTCATGATACTTGTGCTACCATACAAACATATAAATATATTTTTAACATTGACATTTGATGCTCATTTAAATAAAAAAAAGCATTTGTAAATAGGTTTATTTTCTTACACATAAGCAGAATAAGATTAAGTCCTGGCGTCTCCATGTCAGTGAGTGATTGTGAGTTACTGACACTGGTGAGGGTCTTAATGCACACAAACAGCTCTTATCTGATTGGTTCACGTCAATGGAAAGTTTTACCTAAATGCCCATGCGTCAGGAGGGGTTGGCTTCACAGTGGGTTATTGTGTGTGTATATACAAAGGAAGGACAGCGTTAACCAATCACTGTTCCCCTACAGACTTTTTTGCTGTGACGTTATGTGATTTGTGGCATCTGATTGGTTCACAAAAAAAGATCATCATCATCAAACAGATACACTGTGGAGGTCAAATCTAATCTTCTGAATGACAGATCTATGTAGCATCAAGAAATCTTAATTCACACACAAACTTGTGTAATGTACACTTCAATTGGGGATCCTCACCACAAACAATAAAATAATTGCACAGAGAAATAATTTCCAGGCAATTTACATAATTGAACAACATAACCAGTGTTGATGCTAATACAGTACAGTTACTAGAGTTATCTTTATAGTTATCATTCTTGATTTTGATGAGACTCAATTCAGCAACAACATGTCAAAACTGGAAATCGCAGCTTTAGACCTCTGTCAGCAAACACCTTTGTTACAGATACTTCACAGCAAGTTTATCATTGGCCAAAAATATTACCTTTAGTCTTTGTGTGGTTTCATATGTTGGTTAGGGTGCACATATCTGCACAGGAAGCTTGCTTTAATAACTGTGTTACTGTTACTTGGCAAAAGTACAAAACTACAGCTTCTGTTTTTTTCAAACATCTCTCATTCTGTCTTCCTCATCATCATAACCAGCTCCTATAAAAATAATGCATGTGTCAATTGATTATATAATTTGAATTTAGCTCTCCTGTGAGAAGAAACTTTATAAAGTAGGTTTCTGATGATGGCTGGTGTCATAGGCAGTGCTCCTGTGATGATTTGTCAGGGACCTCGAGATCCATTTTGCAGCTTCTATTTTAAAACAGTGTAATAAAGTAAACAGTGGAACAGAAAATAACTGCAGATGAATGGTAATGAAATGAATGAATGGGAACACAACACAATAGTCCAGATGTGTAAACTTTAGTGCTACCAGCAAGGCAATGGGTGATGATCTGAGCAGACAGCAGATAATCGTAAACTATGATACAGGCCATGGTCAGAAGCAGACAGCAAACAGGCAAAGGTCAGTAAACAGGCTAGAGTCGAGGGCAGGCAGCAAACAGGCACAACGAGGAAACAATCAAGGTCAGCAACAGAGAAACTAGTGCAGATAACAGGAAAAAAACACTAAGTAGTGCACTTTTCAGCCCGTAGACTTCCATTCACACACATGACAATTTGGCAGACAGGAATGTTTCTGCATTCCAGTGTTCAAGCTTGGGGAACCTTGCCCAGCGAAATCGCATCACGTGATTGATTAAAACCAACAGAAGATCAAAATGTGACCTCTCTGTACAGAAAATGTAAATATGGGGCAATAGTGGAGGAAACTGCAGCACCCGCAGGACACCCACACAGACACAGGAGAAGATGCAAACTCCACACAGAAAGGCCTCCTAGTCCAGCCGGGACTCAAACTTGTGACCATAATGCTGTGAGGTGACAGTGCAAACCACTGAGCCACCACGCTGCACATAGACAATCATCTATGCCAAAATGACACAGGTTGTCTCTTTTAACTCAGCAGGTGAATCAGTCGAGTCAAACAGTTTCCTGCAGTCTAGCTTGAGTTAAAAGTATAAGTGTGAATATTTTATCACCTCTTGTCAGTGGGACATGTAAAGTTCATTTCAGAGAATAAACCACCAGAGAACAAATGTTCTTTTTGTACAACAAATGTACTTTTTTTTGCAACAAGTTCATTCTGAGAAAACTGTGATACTTCCTGATCAATAAATTAAACCTTTGCAGACACTGCATGCATGCAAACCAATTTCACCACAACATAAGCATTTGCACACAAACTAACCACTGTCCTGTTTGTGCATCATAATGTCTGCACACAAGCAAGAAAGGGTGGAAACATTTGTGGTTTAGATGTAATCTTTTAACTGAGAACAAGACCCTCCCTTGAGAAAAAAGGAGACGAGACACTTGAGTGAAACTTTTATAATGGGTAAATTGCTGCTTTGGATATATTTGATTAAAATTAGATTTTATTCCAATTTAACATGATAAAAAATAAAACAAAAACTACATCTTACTAATAAGGAACTAAAATCAGCATTTGTCTTTGTACCAGACAGTTTTAGGATATATTTAATATATTGTAAGATTGCCTGTTTGTTTGTCTCCATGTTGTTATCTAAACTAACTAGCCCACCTATCAGGCCCAGAGAGCGTACATCTCTCATTCAGCTTAGACATTTCAGGTTTAATCTAAAATTGAGTCACATAAACACTTTGATCATTCAGAGAATGAAGATTAAAATACACACAGTAAAATAAGCAGAATTTCACCATCACTGTGGATCCACTAAGAGTACACCTTTAATACAGCCAAAAATAAATACAATAAAGTATTGAGTTTTCATTCATTCATTTTCCTTCGGCTTAGTCCCTTATTTATCAGAGGTTGCAGCAGCGGAATGAACCGCATTCAGAAGAATGTTAAACACAGACAGCCATCTTCAATCTAATAAATCCATTTATACTTTAAAGCTTTCAAGCATTTTAATGTGTATAGTGACAGAATATTGTTAGCTAGTATGAATGCTAATATAGTTATCTTATCATTACAGTTATCTCTATAGTTAGTTCTTTCTTTGTATAATCAAGGCTTACTTTAGCAACAGGAAACCACAAGTTACATTTAGAGCACTGAGAGAAAGCACTGCTATCAAACGCATCTCTTTTTTATCTTTGGTAAAAAAAAAAAAGCACAAATGTTTCCATTAGCATTTGAAAAGTTTTATTTGTTGGTTAGAGTGCAAATATTTGCATAAAGGAAACTTGCTTATATAACTGTTGATAATGGTCTATACCAGGGGTCCCCAAACTTGGTCCTGGAGGGCCGGTGTCCTGCAGAGTTTAGCTCCAAATTGCCTCAACACACCTGTGTGGAAGTTTCAGGTCTTGATTATCTTGTTCAGGTGTGTATGATTACGGGTAGAACTAAAATCTGCAGGACACTGCTACACTATGACAAGTCTAAGTTAGTTCAGTTTATTTATTTATCTTTTTTGTGCATATGGAGAGAAAAAGAGTGTGTCTCCTACAGGTGGTTTGTCAAGCCCACTCGCCTACATGAAGCAGACTCAGAATTGCATGATGTTTGCCAGAAATCTTAAGTGTTGATAATAAAAAAGAGAGAAGAGATAAAACAGTAAAGAATGTGTCCTACACATATTTTTTTTTATGTACTTTACTGTGTGTGTGTGTGTGTGTGTGTGTGTGTGTGTGTGTGTGTGTGTGTGTGTGTGTGTGTGTGTGTGTGTGTGTGTGTGCGTGCGTGCGTGTGCATGTGTGTCTCATACTGTCCTAATTTTTAAACCGTAATATTAACAGTAAAATTAAAGTAAATATTAATTTACTTAACTAAGTAAAATTGTCAGTATGTACACGCTTACTTTATATAATAAATGAACTGAATGGAAAGAGTTTAATATTATTATTCATTTGCTTGTAATATTTAAATGTTTTGTAATCTTTGTAAATTGCAATTGGAAAGTAGCTACTGAATTGGTTGGCATGGCCGAGAACGTCCACAAAAACATCGAAGAGCCCTGGGTATATAAAAAGCCCTGCTGGTTTGTGGTTTGATCATCCTCAGACCACTGGTAAAAGTTCAACCCACAATGTCATCACAATCTGGCACTTTAGTAAATAGCATTTGATGCTTTTGTTGATTTAATGATCATTTCAACTTGATATGTATTTGTACATGTATATATACAGGGTGGGCTATTTAAATGGATACACCTTAATACATTACATAGACAATTGCCTTCAGATGACCCAAAAGATAAAAGTCTAAGGGGGTCAGATCGGGAGACCTTGGGGGTCATTCAACTAGCCCACGATGACCAATCCACTTTTCAGGAAACTGTATTCAGGAAACCATTCCCATTTTATTAAGGTGTATCCATATAAATGGCCCACACTGTATATAACACATATTTTAGCTATAGCTGCCATGTACATATTTCAGACTGTAATATACAGTATTTTACCTTCATACACTGAAATAACTCAAATTAAAATAAATTACACAAAACACTATACAGACGTTTTGCAAACAAAACTACTGACTAAAACATGCAAACAGAAGATAAAAACTTTGTGACATGGCTTAAATAAAAAAAGATGTACATTCATAAACATTTACAGAAGGTTCTAATTCACATGTAGAATCTCCAAACACTTAACCAACAAACAAAGCACAACCACACATACTTTATCCTGCAGAAATAACATGTCTGTTGCTCAGGTGGAGCTGTCCAATGTGCTGAAGTTATACTGGGTTTCCTTACAGTTTTAGCATAAAGAAATGATCCATTCTGAAATAAGTTCAATAACTTAGTCCCTTTATTAATCTGGAGTCGCCACAGCGGAATGACCCGCCAACTTATCCAGCACATGTTTTACGCAGCGGATGCCCTTCCAGCTGCAACCCATCTCTGGGAAACATACACACTCATACACTACGGACAATTTAGCCTACCCAATTCACCTGGACCGCATGTCTTTGGACTTGTGGGGGAAACCGGAGCACCCGTAGGAAACCCACGTGAACGCAGGGAGAACATGCAAACTCCACACAGAAACGCCAACTGACTCACCCGAGGCTCGAACCAGCGACCTTCTTGCTGTGAGGTGAGAGCACTACATACTGCGCCACTGCGTCGCCTCTAATCAAGATTAGATATCAGATATTGTGTTATTTGAAAGGCTCTATACATTTAATTATTGTTTAAAAACAGTTTAAGAAAATAATCAATTTCTCTGTAAGGCCAATTCACAGATAGACGCATTTTGAACCTGCTGGCTTGCCATATGGCTTGTCACACAACACAAAGAAAACACTACTGAAGAAACGGTACTGTCTACTCAGACTCCTACACAGTGCCTGTATTTTCATTTTTTGATCTTATTTTGCTGTGCTCAGCATGTTTCTGGGCTGCAACATTTGACCGTTAGATGTGGACCAATGCACAGATAAAATAAATAAAATAAACAAGTCCTTTAAATGCATAAATAAAGATGTCAAAGATCTTCCTTTTTACATCCATGGATGGATTTAATTCATTAAGAGAGTCCTCTGCATTGAAGTCTGGATGAAAGGTAAGCAAGTAATTCTGAGTCATCTTAACGAGACGATCGAGGAGCTGTGCTAACTGACTCCTACAAAACATGCTCAGATTGAGAAGTAAAGTGTGCAGGATGCACCATATTAATCTATTTATGCATACATGTATATATAATTATAATTACATTTGTAATTATTTTAATTTATAATTTGTTTATAGTTTTTTATTCATAAATATTACAGTAGTCGCCAATAGATAAATAATATAAATTGATAGGTCGTTCTGTGACACCAAACAAATTTCCGTGCAAAGGATCATGGGTGCCTGAAATGTACATCAGTTGTACACTTTGAAATCATTCATTCTGAAGGGCCCTTTGCAGTGGCTAATTTTAAGCACTTCAGTTTAGAATGACACTTCAACATGGTGGTCATGTTTGTGTTCAATACATGCCATTTGGCACACACCGCCTGACTGGTGCAAAATACTCTTATTTTGAAGTGTTTTTTGTTTCCCTTGTTTCTGTTCTCAGTTCTTGTATTTAGTTCCTGCTTGGTTCCTGTTCTTAGCACTTGCTCCTTATCTCATGTATTTATACTCCAGTAATCTCCCATCTTCTTGGTCTGCTGTTGCACTTTTTGTCTTATTTTTTTTTAATCGGCCATCTGCCACCCCACATTTTTAAATAACTCATTTCTAATAATCTTTCTTTTGTCTTTACCATGATGACAGTGCATAACATTTTAATAGTTATTCTGCAAGATACTAACCAGTACTATTACAAGATACTAGATTCCATATACACAGAGATACCGGTGCTTTGTTCTGTAGCCCAAAAAATAAGGGAGATTGTAATATTGCCCTTAATTTTTTTCATTAAAACCTGCTTTTATTCCAAACAAACTAAAAGAAATAAGATTTCTCTAGAGGAGAAAATATAATAATAAATACTGTTCCTATAAAGTCCCTTGCTCTGTTAAACATCACTTGGAAAATATCTGAAAAATAATAAAAAGTTCACAGTAGAGCTAATCATTTCACCTTCAACTGTACATTTATGTCATTAGAGGTTATGCAGAGACGATGCTTTTAAGTTTATACCTTTTAAAAGAAATGGTGTGCATGCGCTGACAAAACTACCACTCTGTATATTAAACCAGGCAGCAAAGTGTATTAATCTGTGAAGATTACCTGTAGTTTTCTTCTGACAGAGGCAGTAGACACAGATGGAGAGGAGGAGAACACACACCAAACACACACTGAACAGCAGATTCCAGCAGAAAACACACTCTGAGACACCAGGAGGAGTGGAGGTGCTGTTCAAGAGCTCAGAACAGGACGTCTCTTTTTCAAGATAAACAAACACAAATGAATCAATGAATGTTCATTAAAATATGTTTGTTCTGTTTGTCTTGCATCTCAGTAAGCTCTCCAGAAACTACATAAGCAGAGACAAAACAACTAGCAGAAGTTATTTCTTACCAGCAAAAGAGAGACGTGTTGTTCGGTTTCCATTATAGTACACTGCAGATCCAGAGATGACGCCTCTTTCATCCTTATTTATGGAGTTTTTAACATTTGCACAGTAGTACAGCCCCAGATCAGAGACACTGATGTTAGTAATGTGTAGATCATGGGAATTACTGGCAGGGTTGTGGATGAAGCTGAAATGCTCAATTGTATCAAATATACTATAATCCATCATTTAAGAGGGCTGGTTTTCATGAGAGCAGTTTCTTATCCACACAATCATGAAGCCATGAATAACAGAGTGATCACAGTAGAGAGTGATGTTTTCTCCTGCTCTGACGTTCATCTCCACTTCTTCTCCAGAGATTTGTTTGTGACCGATTAAACAAACTATAAAAGCAGACAAATAACTGTCAAGCACTTGTAATTTCACATACACAAACACTGAGCATATTATTGGAATAATTATTTATTTATTTAAATCTCAAACAGTTCAAGTATAATTATTCTTACACATGAGTGTGATGAGAGTAAGTCGTGGCCTCTCCATGGCAGTGAGTGATTGTGAATTACTGACACTGCTGAGGGTCTTCATGCAGACCAACGGCTCTTATCTGAATCACGTCAATGGAAAGTTTTACTTAAAAACATCCTGCGTCAGGAGGGGTTGACTTTCCATTGGGTTATTCTTTGATGTACACTGAATAGTGAAGTATAGTGTTGACCAATCACAGCTGCCTTAAACACATCTTTGGCTTTGTGATCAGGCACTTGATTAACTCATGAAGTCAACAGGAAATAAAAATACTGCTCAAACTTTCATCAGTAAACAGATACAGGTTTAGTTTGTATGACCATAGATAGAGCCGGCATCAGAAATGTTTGATTATAATCACTAAAATATGTCTTTTGAACTGGAATGAAATAATATAATTGATCTTTTTCTTTGTGTTGTTGCTGTAATTGAGGGTTTTTATGTTTGTTTTCTTTAATAGGTCAAAACTGGAAGCGATGAAGAAACACGTCTGAACATGTCAAAACAGGAAACCCACAAGCCCCGTTCAGAGCCTGAACAGTACATCCTCTTCACATTAACTATTACATTTCACTGATCTGATAAGATCTCTTAGATTATTGTGACAATAAAGCACAGATTTTCCATTAGGCTTTCTTTAGTTTTGTGTATTGATTAATGTGCGCGAGGGCAACTATTTGTTTAATGGGGGAGTTTTCTGAGAGATGAAGAGCTGTAAAGTGAGTGTTCAATTACAAAACAAATGATTACACAAACTCAGTGTTACCTTTATTAAGATTAACTTTAAAGAAATATAATTATTAAAGCATGTCTTAGAGCGAATAAACCCAACAGGGTTTTTATTTTAATGTAACTGCATTTATTTTTAATTAATTATAAATATATATTTAATTAGTAATAACTATTGATTAGATTTTCAATATTTAACATTGTTCAGCAATTATTCAGCAGTAATTAAACATCTCTGTAGCATATCCTCCTGCAGATGTGCTTCAGTCAGTTCAGCACTGCAGGGAGCTGTCCATTGTGCTGAATTTACTCCACACTAAACTCTCTTTTCACATTAAAGTCTTTACATTTCATTAGTGTCTGATCAGTGTACAGGATACTGTCATTTCTCAAGAACTAAAGAGGGTCTAATGTAGAAATTAAAACAATAGAAAACACAAACAGATTGATTTGCTTTATGAAAGGAAATTTTGTTGAATGATTATTACAATTTGGTTTAAAATGTCGAATGTTAGGCACTTACATGCTGCATTGCTCTGCTCTTCTTTAAATAAATCAAACCCCAGTTGTGTGCTGTTTATTCTGTCTGTGACTCATGGTATGTATTTCTATAAATCAGACTTTTGAATCTTCAGTTTCTTAACAGTTCTAAGTTATGAAAGTAATAAAAGCAACATTTACAGTTGCAGCTTTCACTAAATATGTTCTTACTCTGCTTCTTTCTGCTTTTGTCTAACCACAGTTTTTCACATGCATTGATGTGTGTGTTGAGCATGCAAGATCACCAGCTTGACCACAAACACTTTTAGGACATGTTCTCGCCAAGCTTTTCACAGCAACTGCAACATCACTGCACCAGGAGCATCAGTAAGACCAAGAAGAAGAAGAAGAAACAGCACTACCTACAAGCTGATGTTGGCTGCAAGCAGATTCATTTAGGACCCAGAGATAATTTAATATTAAAAAGAAATAATAATATAATAAATGAATCATATTATTAATCATTTCCTTTAATTAATGATTTTTTTAACTAAGCTGAAAACATAGAAACCTTTTCACCTTTGATATATTTTTACTACTGTAGACTAGTGTGTAAAATCAGGCCGCTTCGATGCACGCTATGCACCCTTAAGGGAAGTTCAGAAGCACGAAATCACATCAAATCATAAAACGTAATGACAAACGAGAGATGTTTTTCTAAAAAGAATCCGTTATTTATTTATTTTTCACATAAACGAACAAAACTAGATAGGTTAGGAAAATTCTAGCAAACATGTAAAGGCTAATTGTCATAGGCTAAGTTATAGGCTAATTGTTTAGATTTGCTGTTTTGTTTGTTTTGTTTTCTTGGACAGACCTTGTAGTAATTTAACATATTGCAAGCTGTATATTAGTAATGAAAACAGGTATTTAGATTCATACAAACGAGAAATAATGAATTTAGAAACTTGCACCTTCTCTGCTGTGGACGCCATCTTGTGGTCAGACGCGGGAATTCATTTGACGCGTGAATGCTTTTGTGTCTTCTCTAGCCGTTGAGTGAACAAAGTTCCTTAGAAAAGCTTCACATTTATCCAAAATATCGGAAACATTAATAAAATTTAATAATAATAAATCTGAAAACAAAAGCAAATGAAAGTACATAAATATGGCTGTACCATGTAGCCTACCAGATGATACGTACGGTCATGTGATCTGAAATCGTGCGTAAGTGATCAAATTTACTTTACATTATTTACAATAATAAACAATTTTGAACTTATACTTATATTCATAATATCTACGTGAGCAGTTAACATTGTATATAAAATTAACTAGAATTGCATTTACATTGTTACCTTAGTGTGAGGCGATGCTATCACTGCGCCACCGTGCTGCACCACTAATAGAAAATATTTGAGTTAATTTTATTATTTTAACTGAATAAATTTCTAAATAGCTGTACATTTTTTTACCTTAAACTGCTTATTTAGCATTATTATTACAGTTTCGTGAATGATAAATTAATTGATTTAAATTCACTAATATTATATTATTAATATTATTATTATTGTTGTTTATTATTTACTATTTATTATTATGTATATGCTGAGGTGACTTGTTTACTTTACGTGATTCAGATTAGCGATTCAAATTGTGGTTGCTATAGCAACGCGTGTTATGATTTGACTCAATATATAAACATCGAGACTCCCCGCTATCTGTTAGTTGAGGAGAGGCGAATTTCTGAGACATTTGCTGAGGATTTCTGTGCTGATACTGCGATTCTTCAAGGAGACCAGAGGATTTCTGACAGAAGACTTTTATTTTATAAGGAGATCGACGCTCAGAGCTGAAATTATTTCTTTTGACACGTTTTGTTGCTCTTTTGTTGTGTTTATTTTTATTTTGATCTTGTTTTTAGTTTCATTTTCTTTAATTGTTTATTTTAATTTACATTTTTATTTATATTTATCTTTGTTCTTGTTTTCAGGTTTGCTGGAGTTTGGAGGAGTTTGTAAGATGGGTGAAAACCGCAGTGAGTGTTTTAGTTTTTATTTGTTTATTATCAATCATGATATGATGTTGTATAATATCTGGGTAAATGTGATGTAAATAAACGAGTACAAATAAAATTGATTGTTGATTAATTCTTATAATCTTGTAATAAACGTGATATGTTGTTGCTTCAGGCCGCTCCAGATCCAGTTCTGCTTTCATCCAGGCAGCTGTTCAGGACGTCTGGACACATGATGGTGATGGTGAAACCCAGACCGTGAGCCAAGAGCTTGATGGATTTCTCGCACCTCTGCCTTCCCTGTTGGCCGAGTCTGTGTCCACAGATCAGGGTAACAGGAAGAGGTATGGCGAGTGGATCGTGCCACTTCTCAGCCTTACTTGGAGAAGGAGAAGGAGCAGTCGACCCTTTCGTCGCCGCCTCAACGTGTGAAATTTTAAATAGGAGTCAATGGGAGGACAGACGTCAAAGTAGCGGCGACGACACGGCGACGTCATGTAAAAACCATTCTTAGGCGGCGACGTAGCGGCGACGTAGCGGCGACGTACGTAAGAAAATCGTAAAAAAAATTGACGTGTCTAGTACGTCTTAACTAAGACGTCGCCTCGCATGACGTGTGCTAAGTACGCCGCCTCACACGACGTGTCCTAAGTACGCCGCCTCACACGACGTGCCCTTATAAAAGCATTTAACATACAAAGTAACTATTACTTAATGCTTGAAAAACAATATGTTCATTTAAATAAATTATTAATCCAATAATTTCTGATTGATCTTTAAAAAAACACCAACTACTCTTCAATGGCTGGTTTGTAAACAATGCAACACACATTTTAGTAGCAAATTTTTAATCATTAACAAAGTATGAAATCATTAAGCATATTATGCGTGTGTTTAAGTTATACAACATTTGTAGCTTAAACCGCTTATAATTCTATTCATGTAAAGTTAATGCTTAAATGAAAAACTATAACTGTTTGCTAATGCTTAATAGCTGATTAGTGTGTAGTTATTATTATAAAGTGTTACCAAATTAGCAGCCTATTAAATTGCAGGCCTATTTTATAATACTTGATCATGTAGAAATATAACATGATATTGCCAGTTTAGGCTTATGGTTTGGTGAAAAGAATGTCAATTTCATGTTCTTAACCACCTGAGGTCGCTGTATACATAAAAGCGCCGGGTAAATCATACACGCACAAATTTAGTCTTGAAATGGCTTAAATCGGCATACATATTGTTTTTTCACGGTATTATGTGTTAACAGAAGTGTCTAGACTCATTAAATGATCATTTCTAGTCTACTTTGAGGCTTTGTTTTGCAGCTGGCAAGGCAAGTTTATTTATATATCACATTTCATACAACTTTCACAATGGTAATTCAAAGTGCTTTACATAATCAAGGAAATAAACAAAGATTGAAATGTATTCCATTTGAATGCATCACTTTCAAAATGATACAGAAATCTGCATTCTGACAATTAGAATTCAAAGTAAAAAAGGCTAAATACATTTTTGAGTGAGGTAATATTATAATGCATTGTTGTTAATCATAGGTCTATATTAAGATGTAGGCTAATTTCAATATAAACAACAATCAACGATTTATCATTGCATTCACATGGGCAGCTTTACCTAATATATTATTCTATTGTTTAGTCTTATAATTTATGGTTTCTCCTAATATGACAGCTACAGTTCTGACTGACTCTCTGCAGGGATTCAGATATACCCGAATCAGTGATAAAATTAAAGTACAACAGTAATTTTACAGCACATCCTACTTCAGTAAATCACATTAAAAAAGACTGGTTACCAGTAACCTACTTCCCGTAGACATGTAGACCTACATGTTAATATTGTGAAGGGACATGTTATTATATTAGGATTTATTAAATAGGAATACATTGTAGGCCTAATGTTTGGAATGTTAAAAGACTCCAATAGAAAATTATTTAAATATACCCTAAGTTTCTCATCACCGTCATCTTTGTTTTGAAGAATACCCCTTCTACCCCTACTCCTCCTCCCTTCTTAGATGGGTGGCACGGTGGCCCAGTGGTTAGCAATGTCGTCTCACAGCAAGAACGTCACTGGTCCTCACTAAGCCAGCCGACGTTTATGTGTGGGCACTCCCTATAGGGGCAGTCCCTATCTGGGCAATCCCTATCTGTTCATTAGCTACCACAAGCAGGGGAGGTCTCGAGATCTAGCTGAGCTCAAACTCCCCTCTTGCCATGCAACGGGAGGGAGCCCCGGGCTTGAGGATCTTATGAGCTCAGGGCTCTCTCCCGGGACAGCATGCCAAACAAGCCTATAATTAATCATCAGCAAAGTGTGAACTCTTGAATAATAATTAAAATGCGGTGTACATGACGCTTTTGGCAGACAGATTTATGTGACCAAATGTAATGAAACTGTTTTCACAAATCATAGCAATCCGATCACAGAAAAGGCATGGCCCAACAAGCCCTTCAAATCAAATGAAATTTGACTAAAACATAGACAAGTAGCCTAAAACGATTCAGATGACTAAATATTCATTCATTCATTAATTTTCTTTTCAGCTTAGTCCCTTTATTAATCAGGGGTCGCCACAGCGGAATTAACCGCCAGCTTATCCAGCAGATGTTTTACGCAGTGGATGGTCTTCCAGCCGCAACCCAACACTGGGAAACACCCACACACTCTTTCACACACTCACACTACGGCCAATTTAGCTTTTTCAATTCACCTGTACTGCATGTGTTTGGACTGTGGGGGAAACCGGAGCACCCGGAGGAAACCCACGCCAACATGGGGAGAACATGCAAACTCCACACAGAAACACCAACTGACCCAGCCGAGGCTCGAACCAGCGACCTTCTTGCTTTGAGGCGATTGTGCTACCCACTGCACCACCATGCTGCCCTTTGACTAAATATGACAGAAATAATGTTTAGTTTAGGCTAAACTAAATCAAATTTTGTGGTCAAAATATAACACATCCTATGCTGAAAACGCAGATTGAGATAACAATTACATGAATGTGAATATTTAATGTAATTAATAATATTTTAAATGCAAATATGCAAATTGTTGAATACCATTTATAAAATTTGTTTTAACAGAACACATGGCTACAGACTTTAATAAGATTTTATCAGAAAATTATTTTTAATTTGTATGATTTTATTTACTCCTGTAAATATTGTTTGCCTGGTATTTATAGTGTTTATGCACTCTTTTATTTATTGTAACTCTATTGTAATTTATTGTAAGAAAGTCTTAGATTCTGACATAACTGTGTTCAGTTAGATACTGAACACATGACTGGTGTAATCTTATATTTTAAAATTATAATCTTGGAAAGCATGCATTTTCTTTACCATTATTAAGAAAGTATAAGCATTGTAAAATGTGCTTACACAAGTTATTTGTGTTTTTACTATAGTTCAACTAGCCACCATGAGTGTACATGTTTTGAAGTACTTGTAAATATTACTACCCTGCTGAAAAAAACCAGCATATGCTGATAAGGTATGTTTTGATGCTGGTATGCTGGTCTTGCTGGTTTCAATGCTGGTTTTGCTCGTCTTGATTCTGGTCTTGCTGGTCTCAATACTGGTCAGGACCAGCACTCAGGCCAGCAAGACCAGCATTGAGACCAGCAAAAGCAGCATTGAAACCAGCAATACCAGCACTGAAACCAGCAAGACCAGCATACCAGCATCAAAACATACCTTATCAGCATATGCTGGTTTTTTCATTAGGGTATGGTTTTAATGTAAATGCTGTATTGGATTTTGTATTTAAAATCTTTATTGCAACAGTAATATTCAGCCATGGTTATAGTAAAACTGGTTGACTTTGTTTTAAACGTGGTAAAGCATGGTTATGTTTGTGAAAATACTAATAAATCTTTAACTGTTATTGAGAGTGGTGTGTGTCGTTTTTGTTATAAACCAGCAGCAGCTGCAGCTGCAGCTGGTGGTCCATAAGTATATGAGCAAAACGCAGGTGAACCGCGTTTTATTTATTTATTTATTTTTTTTTTTTGTATTATAACAAAATGAAGCATTTACATTACATTATATCACATTACATGCCAGGGAGCAAAACAGAAATGTATCTTTTAAACAGATTCACAGTTTTTAGAGCTTTCTTGTTAGTACATTCAGAAATCAAAGACATATAAATATTTAGATCTTCAAGAAAAATCGGAAAGAAACAAGCATTGTTATCACACGTTTGATGGGGCGACGTTAGTGTCAGACGTATTGAGGCGACGTTAGTGTCAGATGTGTTTGAGGCGACGTGCTTATCACACGTTTGTTGAGGCGACGTAACCTTCTCAGACGTAAAAGTACACGACTGTCTCCTTCGTTCGGTTATCCGTGGCACTATCCACTCGCCATAAAGAGGAAGCGGCAGAGTGGCAGCCAGCAAACGCCAGAAGATGAACGTCCGTCCACCTCATCTAGAAGAGCTTTCAAAACGCTCTCGCAGAGGTCAGAATGGCTTATTCAAGAAGTGATCATGATGTTTCGTTAATGCTCTTTACAGTTTTCTCTACTGCAGCGTGTTTTCTTTAACACACATTTCTACTGCTCCTCTGTGTTGCAGACGCGTATGCAAAGGGCCCACTGCTGGGAGAAGGTGGATTTGGCTCTGTGTTTGCTGGGATGCGCAGGTCTGATGGACTGCCAGTAAGACCTTTTCTCCGCTCTTCATTCAAACAGCCTTTAGAAATGCTGATATCAGTAAATGTGATGTGTGATGATCAGGCAGGTGTGATTTATTATGCTTTATCTGTCTACAGGTCGCCATCAAGTATGTGTCTAAAGAGCGGACACAGAGGAGACTGAGAGTTGTGAGTTCAGTGTGAACCTGTTCTTGTGTTCGATGTTTCATTGGGTTCTGAATCGAATCGTTTGTCCTGCAGGAAGGTCAGGGTCGGCTGCCGCTGGAGGTGGCACTGATGACCCGCGTCACTTCAGCTCCTGTCTGCCCCAATGTCCTGCAGCTGCTAGACTGGTTTGACCGTCCCAGACGCTACATCCTGATCCTGGAGCGTCCGGATCCCTGCCAAGACCTCCAGAGCTTCTGTGAGGAGAACGGCTGTCTGGATGAGCGTCTGGCCAAGAAAGTGCTGGTGCAGCTGATCGCGGCTCTGAAACACTGCGAGAGCCGCGGGGTCCTGCACCGGGACGTCAAGCCAGAGAATCTGCTGATCTCACAGAGTCCCAGGACATCAAGCTGCTGGACTTCGGCTGTGGAGATCTGCTCAAGGCTCGGCCTACAAACTACTTCTCAGTGGGTTGTGTTACAGAAGGAAACACTCTGTGGATGTTTGTGAGCTTTTGATGATCCACCAAAGGGAATTTGTGTGTACTGGAGTGTTTTGAACGGGTGTTTGTGGTCTCCTTGTGTCTCTCAGGAACTCTTCAATATGCTCCACCTGAGTGGTTCTGCAGACAGCGCTATCATGCGGCTCCAGCTTACAGTGTGGTCAGTAGGAGTGACCCTCTTCAACAAATCCTGTGCAACCGTTTCCCCTTCAGAGGTGCACTGAGGGTCACGTCCAGAAGCAAACTGACCTTCCCCAGAAATCTGTCAACAGGTAAGAGACTCACTGAGAGATCAGCAGAAGTGTGTTGCTTTGTGTTTCTGAAGACGGTGTTGTGTGTATCAGAGTGCCGTCAGCTGATTCGCTGGTGTCTCAGTCCAGCGGCGGCTGATCGGCCCAGTTTAGACGATATTGAGCGCCATCCCTGGTTACAGTGAACAGGTGGCCAGTGACATGACACTTATCTGAGTGACTCACTCATGGCTTTGATTGTGTTGTTAGGGTCAGTCTGGATTAATGATCTTAATGATTTGTGTAGAGTAAGCAGGAGTTACACAGGAAGTGCAGAGAACTGCTTCCTGATCACCTGCAGAATGAGGAGTGGGCATAAACTAATGGCCGACTCACCCAGGGTCAGCGCCCCCTCACCTGCACTAACCCGACCCTTCAGATGACTTTAATGTTAATAGGGATTTTAATAATAAACTTGCTGTTTAGAAAAATAACCCAGGTGTAGTGTCTTCCTAGAGTGACTGGAGAGAGCTCAAATAAAGGGATAGTTCACACAAAAATCCAGATTCACTCACTGTTTACTCAAACTCAAGTGGTTCTAAATCTTTGAGTTTCTTTTTTCTGTTTTGCACAAAATGAGATTATTTGAAGAATGTTGAAAACCTGTAACCATTTACTTTCATAGTAGGAAAAACAAACAAGTCAATGGGTACAGGTTTTTGTCTTCTTTTGTATTGAACAGAATAAAGAAATTCAAACAAGTTTGGAACAAGTGAAGGGGAGTTAATGATTACGGAATTGTTATGTTTGGGTGAACTATCTCTTTAAGTGGAGCAATGGAGGTTTCATCTTTCAAAAATGGAGATTTGATCTCTACTGACTGAGGCTAAAGGTGTGATGAAATATTTCTCAGGTTGTTATTCCATTAAATGAACTTATAGGGTTATAATATATACATTTTGCTGAAGTTGTTGTGGTAATGTTCCCTGATTTGCAGTAAAACTTCTGAAATGGTGTACATATCTGATGATCTAAGATGACCTAGTTTTTTAATATTAGGATTGTTCAGAGCTCTGTTAGATGTACATTTGCATACTAGCTGTGATTTCTGTTGTTGTAGCAGTGAGATGTTTGTGTTAAGGCATGGTAGAAGTTAAGGAAAGTACCATATTTCTAGCTGGGAGTATTATATGTTCCCATGTGATTGGATTCTTTCGGTATTTCAGACTCCCCCTCTTCAGCACTTGGCTGGTGCCGGCTGTGGCCTCACAGTAACAGTGTAAATAAGAACTGTGGGGAAAACTTTATGATAATTATAGTTGTCAGAATAGTCCAGTAGAGTTGATAAACATGTAAAACTGAAAATCACCTGTAAAGATTACCTAATGCCAACATACAGCAGGCGACACTTATGGTTAAAGTTGTTGTACTGCAGACTATGAACTGGTGTGATACTTTTTTCTTACAACTAGAAGATGGAAAAGAACAAATAATAGAAATAAGAACATTTTGAGGAACCCAGGGCTTAAATTATATTAAACTGAGAGACCCAGGAACAACATTGAGTCCTTACTGAGACGGCAAGTCAAATATTTTGAAAGACATTTAATCCCTCTTGAAAGATTGCTCATTACAGCACCACTGTAAAATATAAAACAGGAACTGCTACTAAGTAATCAAAGAAAATTCTAAAATCAATTGTGTCATAATGAATTTCACTTATAATTTCTGCACGAACACTTTCTAAGAACACATTAAGTATTTTCTTTGCCTGGGAAATAGTGCGTCATGCGTCACACATATTTACACATTCTTAACAATCAAGACTGTAGTTTGAGGTTTAAATAAATCAAATGCAGATGCCAGAACATTGCCATTAACACTCTATTGTAAAATAATGTTGTGCATATTTCTACTAAAGAACAATTCCTTTAGTTTACTCTACTTTACATTCTGCTGGTTCTGACATTAGAATAAATACTGAAGTCTGAACTCTGAGCTCTTTATTCCTCAGCCTTTGTTGCTGTGTGGAAGGCATGTCTAATGAAGCATAACACACTTCATCACCACCCTGAAACAGAATATATTTAATTAAATGAATAAACAAATAAATAAATAACAGCATTATATTATATTATATTATATTATATTATATTATATTATATTATATTATATTATATTATATTATATTATATTGATGTAATTTATGTTGCTGCCAATCAAGTGCACATAAAATATGTTAAAATTATTCTCAAAATGTGCTCATACCTCAACATGTCTGTTCTCAGCTCCAGAACCTGCAGCACATTAACAAAACATAAGAAAAATTTACATTTGGTTGATTATATAATAGTCTAAGTTTATGAAAGACAGTCTTGTTAGGGATTAAATGTTCAGGATTAAATGATTACCTGTAGTTTTCTTCTGACAGAGGCAGTAGACGCAGATGGAGAAGAGGAGAACACACACCGAACACACACTGAACAGCAGATTCCAGCAGAAAACACACTCTGATGCAGGTGATGTGGAGGTGCTGTTAAACCGTTCAGCACAAGGAGACTCTTGCTCTAAAATGAATAGGACATATATTTATTTTGTCTTACTGATTACACAACTCAAAATAATGAAAAATCTGAGTTTAACACTGATGAATTTGCTAAAAGTGGTTAGAAAATCAGGAGTTAAAGATTCCAATATAAAAATACAGTGTAAATCATCGTTTTACAAAAAAGAATTCATTTGCTGTTAGTTTAATTTAAAATAGTTTTAGAAACTAAGATACACTTAAATTAATAGCCTTATTTTACTAATATGTTTTATAAATATACATTATTTCTGTATTTAAAGTTGGACTATGGCTGCAGGATTGTGTCGCTTATTTATTTGCAGGACTTTGCATTAATTATCTTGATAATTATAATATTAAAATAATAATGCTTTAGGTTAACATGTAAACTTTTCATTAAAGCACAGCTATAATATGAAGAGATAAACTGACAATGACATTATTATTATTATAATAAATGACTCTATAATTTACACTGTAGATGTTTGCATGTCTCTTCATCGGTTTTATTAGAAACACATTTAAAGGATTTTTCTACACAAAACAAAGCAATGAAAACAGCAGTTGTTTCTCACCCAGGACAGACAGTCTGGTTGTCTTGTTTCCATATTCATACTCAATGTTTGGTTTGATTCCTTGTTCATCTTTATATATTTTTGTTTCTTTTTTCCCACAGTAGTAAAGTCCCTCATCAGAGACACTGACATTCTCTATATGTAGATCATAGGAGTTACTGGAGCTGTTGGGCACAAAACTGAACCGTGGAAACGTCTCCTTGAAGAGTGTTGAGCGATCTATTGACAGAGATGGCTGATTCTCATGCGAGCAGTTTCTCATCCAAAAAATGTCTGATCCAGAAGGTAAAGCACAGTAGAGAGTGACGCTTTCTCCTGGTTTAACTCTCATGTTCACTTCTGTCCCAAACACTTTCTGCTCTTCACACAATAAAACACCTGCAAAACAAATGCAAGAGTGTGTATTAAATCTCTAGCACATCATAAAGAATACATCTCGACATTCAGACACACAAAAATATTGACTCACACAGAAGTATGATGACTGTAAGTCTCGCTCGCTCCATCTCAGAGACTGTTATTGTGAGGGTCTTCAGCTGCAGTGTGAAGGGTCCGGTTCATTGTGGTGGGAGGGATCTCTGTAGAAGACCTCTGAATCTTTGTGTTGTTGTTTTGTTTTTAGGGTTATAATCTGGTCTGTTCCCTCTCATCTGTTCCTTTAAACACACTTTAAAAGCTCTTTTAGATGTTCAAGTTTAATTATAAAATTGTTGGGTTTTTTTGGACAATGTGATGTTTAATGTCGTAATGGAGATGACCTGAAGTGTTGAGCGTCTTTATGAGTTTCTTGTTTCGCATCGTTCATCTACATGCTTATTGTTTTCTTTGGCTTCTAAACCTCCAGAATGTGTGTATTTACTCAAGGTTTCTTTTGCTCTTGGTCTTTAAAAGTTGCTAGAAACTTATTTTTGCTTTTGTCTGTAACCGCAAAGCTTTCCATTCCATTTGTGCACTCTATACAAGCTCAAGTCACAACTAGTGCACTGACACAATCACGAGGTTGTGGTTTCCTGTTTTAGCTTGTCTAAAAATTCCATGGTGAAACAAGAGCGATCATGGTCAGTTTAATTATATCAGTTTAATATGAGACTGATTGACTGATTGATTGATTGATTGATTGATTGATTGATTGATTGATTGATTGATTGATTGATTGATTGATTGATTGATTGATTGATTGATTGATTGATAGATAAAGTCTTTGTGCTAGTATGGTGGGCCTGGTGATAATCTACAGACACTTTACTGTAAAATGTAAATGAATAATGTGTATCAGGGTTAAAGTGTGTATTTGATTAGTATGAATTTGACATGAAATTAGAAATTTACTACATTGGAAAATATCAAATATATTTTCAACTCGATAAAAACTAGTAAATACAGAGACGTAAGCATTCACAAGAGGACAGTGACAAAGGCAACTGGAAACATTTGTGGTTTGGGTCATAACCTAGATAAACAAAGAGCAGAGTGGACTCTCTCCATCACCATAACTAGCACTTCAGTCACACATGAAAAGCGCTTCTCACATCCTGTGGCCTTTAACAGTAAAACTCTTGCACTAAATGACTACAGTACATTTCTACATCAGTGAACTGTAATGATGGCTGGGTTCAAAATCACACACTGTACTTTCCTACTATATAGGACAGATGGAACCAGGATTTCAGGGCACTAATCTTGACAAAATTCAGGCTTGTTCTTTCTTATCACTTATGATAAAGTAGCCTGGGTGAAATATTAGGCTAATATTGGATTTAGTACTGATCATACTGTATGTATATTTTACACACTATACATTTGATTCGTCACAGTTTCATGCCATTTACCTCATAAACAATAGCAGAACTTTGTGTACCAGTTTGAGCTTGAACATGTTTGTGTTTACATGAACTTTTATTATTTATTATTATGAGCACAATCCTGTCAGTTTATGAATGAAGTAAAGTCTTAATCCAATCTTACTTAAATCTGAACACATCATATGTGTCGTTTATTGTTGTTGTTTGTTTTGTTTTTTGTTGAATAAAATGAGAATAAAAACGTAAAGAAGCGGTCAGACATTTCTTTCTAATACAGAGCACAGAATCATATAAACTATCATCATCATATAAACTGGACTGATTTCATTATGAGTAATAATGTTGATACAGCACTGAACACAATTCAGCCATGGAGGTAATGCACACGGTTTAAATATTTGCAAACAATCAATAAAGTTTCACACAAAAAAATAATAAAACACTACTGAAATATTTATTAAATTGCTGAAGTCTGAAAACTGACCATTGTTTCATCTTAAGCCATGTACGTGACATTAACAGGCCTGTGGCTACAATTTCGAGGGGGAGAACTGGTGTGGTGAATGATTTGTGGACAAGTAGTCTTGACGTCACTTCAGCTATTAGCCATTAGATGGAGCCATAATATTTGAAATAAAAGTGATCATTCATGAATGAACATTTACATACTAACTTATATTGAGACATGCAGATGATCTACAGATACAAACATGCACAGCCTTGTGCTGTTATTAATAATCTGTTTTTCTCATTAATTTTTGGACACATTATTATTGTCAAAAAAATTAAATGTAAAACCCTAAAGAATCAATGGATCATACCATTCATTTTAAAGACAGTTGATTGTAATAGATAATGTACTGTAAATAAAACCATGTCCCCTCTAACTATATCAGAAATAAGACAGAAAGTAGACTAAGAACAGTTCATGTGTCAGATGTTGGTGTAGGGATGTTAGATGATCAGTGGTCTATAGAGACTTCAGTGTGGACGCAGATCTTTCCAGTCTTACTCGCCTCACACTGATGTTTCTCTACACAATCTGCCTGAAATGATCGACAAGGAGAGAATGGATCATATAAACTAGTGAAAAACCACATCAGTCTACAATTCATCTTTGATATTAGTCAATAAAAACAGAGTATAAAATAGTTACCATCAAAACATTTGCTTTAAGTATCTCAGCGCTCATGTCAGAACCTAAAACACACAAAATGAACCCGATTAACGTACTGTAGTAATTTATAGTAAATACTATAGTGTTTTTGAACTATACTATAGTAAATGACTTGAATTAATCTGTTGTGGTAATTCTATGTTTCTGTGGTAATGCAACAACTATAGTAATATTAACAAACCAATACTGTACTATAGTAAAAACCAAAGTATGCTACAGTATTTGTCACAGTTTATCAGTTCAGTAGTTAATACTATATTATGCTGCAGCATTCATTAACAGTTTTGTAAATAGTATAATATACAGTACAGTATAATACAGTTTACTGTAGAATGGTTCAAAAACAATATTTACTATAAATAAAATATTTTTTTCACGTGTAAAAGTCTAAAAATTACGATTATAGTCAAAATTTTAAAAGCTAAAAAATGGATCTAAATGTGTAGATGAGCTCTACCTGTAGTTTGAGGACGACAGAAGCAGTAAACACAGATGGAGGACAGGAGTGAGGAGAGGAGAACACACACTGGACACACACTCAACAGCAGCGTCCAGCAGAAAACACACTCTGACACTGGAGGAGAAGTGGAGGCGATGGTGGACTCATGTGCAGAAACTGCTGATAATAACACACAAGACTGAATAGTACAAATTAAGAGTTTCTGAAGCTTTATAACATCTAACTTTAGAGGACATGGTCTTATATATTATTTTACAGACATTATATAAGTAAGAACAACTTTTCTAGTTTAATTACTATTTTTAGATCATTTAATGGCATTAATCTGTTGTTGAAGGAATTAATCTAAATTCTGTCTTTAATTATTCACTTTCCATTTGCCTTAAATCATGAGTTGAACACAAAATAAAACTTTAAACAAACATTTCAGGACTCTCATTAGTCTACATAGTCAGTCAGTGGAAACCGAAACCACTCAGGTTACCATCATTATCAAACTATCTGATTTTGTTATGCATTTCTATTTTGTAACCAAAAACAAAACAGGATTGGAGCAATTTTATAGAGAGTGAGTGATCACAGATCAGATTTATTAGAATTAGAAATGGTGAATTACCCCTACTTTATGATTATTTATATTAGATTTACATTTCAGACACACTGAGAAATTCTCAATCACACTGAATTTACCAACATGCATGAAAGCTTTAGATGAGCCACAGCAGGAATATCACCTCACCCAGGACAGCTAGTCGGGTTGTTTTGTTCCCATATTCATACTTAAATCTTGTGCTCATGGTGCCGTCTACATCTACAAATGTCTTTTTCCTTTCTGCACAGTAGTAAAGTCCCTCATCAGAGACACTGACATTCTCTATATGTAGATCATAGGAGTTACTGGAGCTGTTGGACAGAAAACTGAACCGTGGAAACGTCTCCAGGAAGAGTTTTGGAGGATCAATGATCAGAGATGGCTGATTCTCATGCGAGCAGTTTCTCATCCAGACAATGTGAGATCCAAACGGTACAGCACAGTCACAGTAGAGAGTGACGCTTTCTCCTGGTTTAACTCTCATGTTCACTTCTGTCCCAAACACTTTCTGCTCTTCACACAACAAAACACCTGCAGAACAAATAGGTGAAAGAATTGACGTCATGAAGAATAAAGTACAACATTTACAACACTAATAAGTGGACTTACATAGAAGTATGACGACTGTTGGTCTCTCCATCTCAGTGACTGCTGAATGTGAGGGTCTTCAGTGTGGTTAGCTGCTCTTATCTCTGATTGGATGACTCTCTCTGCTGGTGGGATGGGTTTCTTCTAAAGGCCTTTGATAAAGGCTGGAACTGATCTAGTCTAGTTATTCACAACCAGGTTTTAAATATTTCTATTTCTATTTTCATTTTTTGCTATATTTATGCAAAGTGATTGATTGACCGACACACATGCACATATGCAGAAGAATGTACTCGCTTGAGGCATGTCTAGGTGTAAAAACCGCAAATCATTCTAATACATTTGTGTGCTCTCTGCAAAAACTGCACACAATGCACATATATAATCACATGCTTGTGGTTTCCTGTGTTTCTAACAAGAAAAGAACTTACCTTAAAGATAAGAAGATTAAAAATATGGTTGACCTGTGTGATAATAATGGGGTCTCATTGGAAAATGTAAAAGATTTCAAAATTGTTATTTATTACCACCACTACTAATATTTTTATTCTTCTTATTATATAATGATGATGATGATTATTATTATTGAGAAAGAAATAAAGAAAGAAAGAAAGAAAAAGAAAGAAAGAAAGAAAGAAAGAAAGAAAGAAAGAAAGAAAGAAAGAAAGAAAGAAAGAAAGAAAGAAAGAAAGAAAGAAGAAAGAAGAAAGAAAGAAAGAAAGAAAGAAAAGAAAGAAAGAAAGAAAGAAAGAAAGAAAGAAAATGCAGATGTGCACACACACTGATTGTCACAAAGTCGCCGGAAATATTTGTGGTTTGACCTTACTTACATTTCTCGAGAAACAAAGAGCAGGTCTGAGTCTCTTCACTAGAAACGCTTCTTAAAAATAACTCTGCTTTCACACAACAAACAGCCTCTTACATCCTGTGGCAGCTGAGGTCCACTTTATTACTGAGTTTACTTTAATCTGTTGCGAAAAAAATGAAATTGGTCTGAAAATCCAACGCTATCTCACTGTTTTTTGTAAAATGATTGAATCAGCTTTAGAAACGCCACAATTAAAATATGTAATTTACATATATTGACTACATAGAGACAAAAGTTTGTTTTGGACTATTTGGTATTTTAGGTTCTAAACACTTTCATCTTCGTGCTCACTTGAACACTATAGAGGACGAAACCTTCAAAAACAATAAATAAATGAATACGCAAATATATAAATAAATAAGTAGATAAACCCATAAATTCCTTAATAAATTAAATAAATATGCAAATAAATAAATGTATAAAAATCCACAAACCCCTGCATGAATAAATACATAATTAATTAGTAGTGCGAGGTGATAAATAAATAAATTACACAAATGTTGGGGGAACAAGAAAATGCTAACTGAAAGTTTACATTTTTTAACAATCCTGCATTTAATTTACCTCAGCTCAACATGCTAATGAGAGGGTGTCTGCTAATCATCAGAAGGCGGTCTTTATGCCATCATGGGTTGATCGTTAGAAAAAGTTTGCATTCGATTTTTGACTGGCTTCAGATGATTGACAGACACCCTCTCATCAGCATGTTGGTAAAGTAAATGACGGATTAGGTTCAAGAAAGAGGGGAAAATAAACTTTCAGCTTAGCATTTTCTTATTTTCCCAACATTTGTGTAATTTATTTAATTATTTACCAGCATGCACTGTTAATTATTTATATATTAATTTATGCAGAAATTTGTGGACTTGTGTACATATTTCTTTATTTATTGTTTTATTTATGAGTGTCATGGTAGCGCAGTGAGTAGCACGATCACCTCACAGCAAGAATTAATCATTCAACTAATCAACATTAATCAAAATATCTTCTTTTGTATTCAATAGAATAGGCGGCGTAGTGGCTCAGTGGTTAGCACTGTTGCCTCACAGCAAGAAAGTTGCTGGCTCGAGCCCCAACTGGGCCAGTTGGCATTTCTGTGTGGAGTTTGCATGTTCTCCTTGTTTTCGCGTGGGTTTCCTCCTGGTGCTCCGGTTTCCCCCACATGCGCTATAGGGGAATTGGGTAGGCTAAATTGGCCATAGTGTATGTGTGTGAATGAGTGTATGGGTGTTTCCCAGTGATGGGTTGCAACTGGAAGGGCATCCGCTGCGTAAAACATGCTGGATAATTTGGCAGTTCATTCCGCTGTGTCGACCCCTGATTAATAAAAATACTAAGCCAGAAAATAAAAATGAATGAATGAATGTTTTATTTATGCAGATATTTACGGATCCATTAACTATAAGTATATACAATTTATTTATATACTGTATTTGCGTATTTATTTGTATATTTGTTTTTGCAGGTTTCGCCCTCCATAGGTTCGTCGACTAGTTTTTTAACTCAGGCTTCAGTCAGTGCCTTTAAACCAATTAGACCGGCTTACAGCAAAATAAACCTGAACTTAAAGTCTACTATCTAAACTGACAGCACCACAAATAAGATAATACGCCGTTTTAAAGAATAGACACAAATCTTCAAGCTCAAAATCAAGCATTTGGTCTCAAAGCCAGAGTTACAGGAGATGACGTAACTAATGAGGTAAGTGGGGGTCATGGGGTCAAGTCAATTATTTTTACAGCGCTTTATAGAATGTAGATTGAGTCAAAGCTGCTTTACATGGATGAACGGGAAAAATGATGAACAACATTTCAATTTGTGGGACATTTTTAGCATATCAGGATATATATTCGTAATGAACCTTTTTAGAATTTTCAGTCCTGCCATACAATGAAAGCGTGACTGTTGCACGGTTTGATTCTTAAAGGCACAATTCACACAAAAAAATGAAACTTGTTGTTTACTCTTCCTCCACTTGTTCCAAACCAGTTTGACTTTCTTCTGTCAAACACAAAAGACGTTTTGAAGAAAGCTGGAAACCTGCAACTGCTGACTCCCACAGCAGAAAAAGCAAGTACTATAGAAATCAGTGGTTACAGGTTTTCAGCTTCCTTCAAAATACACTGCTCAAAGAAATAAAGGGAACAGTTAAACCACACAATGTAACTCCAATGTCCCCTTTATTTTTTTAGTAGTATATATTTTGCATACAACAAAAGAAAGAAACTCATAAAGATCTGGAACCAATTGTGTGGGCAAATTTAATTTTTTTGGTGAATTGTCCCTTTAAATGAGACACATTTGTGAAATTCACAGTGAAGCACATTAAGAAATGCCCTCCATGTGGTTTTTAAGTCTATCTTTTTCTGTAGTGTGTCATTAGAAAATAACAGTTTACACTTCCAAACATTATTTGCGCAATTAGTAAAAATAAAATATTTGTTTGAACAAGACGTCTTTGAGCAGCCAGTGCTCCAGATTTGATCTCACCATCCCCACGAAGAAACAGAACAGAGAGATGCCCTTTAGGGGTAAATTTTGAAGCCCTTCCCCTTCACACTCGTTTTTAAGGGCCAAGGGGAAGGGGTACAAAAATAGAATTGAAATTGGGCCTAACTCCAGAAGTTCTTCAAGATGCTTCTAAAAACCTACCTGCGAACAAATTCTTGCATGTGTAGGACAAAAGCTGCTTAAAAAGCAAAGAATGGCCACACCAGACGTTGATTCAAGCTTAATTATAAATAAAATCAATATAAGGCACTATTTAAAGCATTGTTCACAGCACTTCTACATAAGGTCCTAAAAGTATATACAACACTGTAATTTGCAGGAAGATTTGTTGTAGGAGTTCTTCTGTTCTTATACAGACATTCTCACCTCTGCTTCAATCAGCGAATGCATATAAACCCAATGTAACAAACACAAATTTATATTTCAATGTTTATGGGCCTGAACAATTTTAACATTTTCAATTTTAACATTTTCAAAATGTAGTTTTAGTCACCAATCTTTATTTAATGCGTAAGCAAAAGTGGCAAAATTAAAAATTAAATAACTTAAATATGGTCTAATTTGCATAAAATAAAAACAAAATGCAATATATTTTGCTGGAAATGTGTGCACACTGAAATGAACTAATATTCATTATAAGATCGGCTGTTGAAGTGTTAATTCAACTTTTACAAAGCAAAGTTCTGAACACATTTTCATAATATTTATATCAGTGCAGGCAGAATAAATCATTTGAGTGATGTGATGAAGATTTACACTTTCCTCTTGTGATAAAACACCCTCTCAGACCTGTACATCCACAATATAAAAATAATCTTTTCATTGTCATTAGTGGTAGATTTCTGTATAAATGTTCTTGCAGTGTGGCAGAATTGCATAATTTAAGTAAAATCTTTTATTTCTTTTGCTAGAACTAAAATGTCTGATGAAGAATAAAATAATAGTTAACATTCTGAACCAGTGTTAGCTCAAAATCACCTCCTAGCCAAAAACAAAACCTGATTTAAATAAGAGAAATATTCCTTTGGCCAGTGCATGCTTTCAAAAAGACCACACTGACTCAAATGAACATGTAAAGTTGAACTACATAAAACGTAGAGCAGGCAATACCATTCAAAATATATTTATTCAGCCTTTCAATACAACAAACAAAACATTTCATTTCAAATCAAGGCAAAAAATAAATCCAAAAACATCTTTTACATTTGCTTCAAGAAGTCTTTTTTTTTTAAGCCCGTCATTAAAATGGTCCATCTCAGGCTGAAAGAACATCATCATATCATGTCACACATGACTGGAGGTAATGCTCTCTGCTTGCAGTGCTGTCCAGTATGACTTGTGGAATGTAGTTGAGGATTATCCTGATGAAGAGAGAGTCAAGGGAACTGCTGCTCAATCCAGAGTATCTATTTCTGTAAGATCTAAAATGAGGGCTTGCAAGAATGCCTTTCGTGTTAAAGGCTTCTTGGCGTTTCCCTTGGTCACTAGTTCCTGCATGATGAAGGCATTCTCTACAGTGATGTCCAAAAAGTGATAACACATGCATTGATACCACTTTTTCGGTTTATGTATAGCCCTGAAATGTTCTGTGACGCAATCAGATGAATCCACTGCTTCCATGTTCCTGTATGAAAGCAAAATATAAGCATATTTCAAAATCTAAAAATATCTAGCTGCATCCCAGTTCACATTCTATCCCTCTTAAATAGTATTTGAAAATAGAATTAGTATGTTCCAAATCGTATTAGGTTGAAAAGAGTATGTCAAAGGTTCCCAATTGGTTTACTATTTCCGGTGAAAAGTGTAAGTGTAGAAGCGTCCATACTCTAACCGCTGATATTGCCCACAGTACATTGCACATTGGACTAGGCATGGGACAATAACCGTTTTCAAGGTTTTTTTATCCAAGGTCATCATACCGTCAGAATCTTATACCGGCCCATGCTTAAGTTGGACGTGAATTGGATTAGAACCACAAACTCGGGTGAAAAGTGTAAATAAACTACAACATTGGTGGACACGTGAGACCAACCGTAAAGTAGAGAGGCTTCGGTAAAGATGTTTGTATGGCTGTTAATTAATATCTAGCCCACCGGAACATGTTTAAAATTGCGTTTTCTGTGTCATATTTCATCTGCAACAACAATACTGAACTTATATACAGACGTGTTTGGACATTAACGTCTGAAATCTGAATGCATAATTATCCAAGACCGGAGGAGATTTCTCTGCATGAAAGACTTGTGAATGGGAGATTAACCTGCTTCTGCTTCTCCAATAAGGCAAGGAATTTAATATGAAAGAAATGTGGATTATGTGTGGATGATACACAGGGCTCACAACTAAGCAACATAACGATCTGTTAACGAGGAAGTAGTGTGTCCCAAAGATTGCATACTCTTCTGTTACACACTCAAAATGCTATATTTTCCTTCACAAACAAGCACACACTTAACAATTAACATTAGCAATGACCATACAATAACGGTTTGCAGTTTGGTTTCACTTAAAATGTGAATGCTGTTAAATGATCTGTTCATTTAGACAATTAAAACACTGAATACATCAGTCCATTGGCGACATCATTGTAAAAAAACACTCTACTACTGTAGTCTACCATTGTTGTGCCATTGTTTTCACTTTCGCCAGTTGGTGAAGTTTGTTCATCGCCACTGTCGCCACTGGCTTGCATGGTTCGGGACTTGTGGAGCTGCGCATCGATGGATTTACTCTTCAGTGTTTGGACTTTCAGCAGTGAAAATTAAACCACTGACCTGAACTAAACTGAACTTCAACTCTGAAAACTGAACTGAAGCAGTTCCAATTTACTATAATCTTCTATGTGAAGCTGCTTTGACACAATCTACATTGAATTGATTTGGTATTCACAGATATCCTTACACTGATGTGTAACAGTTTTACACACACACAAAATAAAAATAAAAAAAATAATCACACTTTTCTCAGTATCTGTAATAATCTACCAAGATTCTTTCAAATACAAATTGTGTTGGTTAAATGTATCAATATCTTGATTTTTCCCAGAATTGTTAGGAAGAGATTCAAAATTGCAAGAAATAAATTCACAGTTGCATTTTTTTTCATTCTGTAGTAGAAATTCAAAGGAATTCTGTGATCTTCCACAGCAAATGTATTAAAAACGTGCAGGAGGAACAATATAATCACAAGGAAACCCAGACATTTATGGTTTCTGCTACATTCCTCCATGGCGGGGCGCCGCAGCAAAATACATTCCCGCCACGGCTACATTACAGCTTCTCATTCAAAAGCTTCAAATTGTTGCTGTTTTTTTTTTTAATAGCGGGTCATAATCGCCCCAAAACATATTGAAATGTAAGTGAATTATAACAGAGCGAACTTTTCTGTAGTGCTATGCGTTATTTGTTTAACCCTTTAAGCTTATATGCTGACTGACTGACAGGGATGTGTGAGACCAGAAAACACGACGTAGCTTTCAGTTATGATGAACAGTTTCTATAATTATACTTTATGTATAGATAAAGCTCTATGGTCCTGCATACAATGACTTTATCTTGCTGGAGTTTATGGCTGTTTCACTTTACTTCAGGACCCATCAATGCCATTCTGTAGGTCTGTATTGGAGACATTCGTAAATATTCCTAGCAGATCTAATAAATGTTGGAGACATATTCGTTACATTATCACACTAAATTGCTCTTGAGCAGCGTTTATTTAAGAGCGCACAAGAAAATCTACACATGAGCAGCGTATATTTGATGGTGTGCAAGAAGTTTTGTGCATGAAGTCGAAAATCGGCACACAAACAAAGAGATTTGCTTGCTCGGATTACATGAATGTGATCTCGATTTGTAATACTGCGCTTATGATATTTGTCATTGAAATAACACCAAATGAAGTTGGAAGATCTGTGTAAAAGGCCTGCCACCACAGCTGGACAAAATCCTAGAATAAACACTGATATTACTTACTTGCTGTAGTCCAGCACTACAGCTGGAATGGGGATCTCCTCAAGGGTTCGATGTGCATCCCGCTTCACCTTCCTCTGCACAGTATCGCCTTCATAGGCTTTATGGAATGAAGAGCACATCTGCACCTCCTTTGAGTCTTTCCACTCAACAAACAGCAGCTCGTCGTGTCTAATCCAGCGCATGGTGCCACGTGGAGCATTCGATGACAGCTTGTTCTCAGCTGATTTTGGGTAACCTGTCCTGTTTGGCCAAACAGGGCCACAAGCCAAGACTTTTTGGTCCAGAAGGTCCCTAAAGAGCGTGGGGCTGCTGTAAAACTTGTCTACAAATAATTTGTACCCAGAACCCAACATATTCTCATCCACTAACGCCATCACAGACTCATAGCTCAATCCCTCGCTCTGTGACGCACACGACTTCCCCTCATAAATAAAGAAGTCCCACGTGTAGCCGCAGGTGCAGTCTGTCAGTGCAAAGAGTTTGAACCCCATATTTGGAGATCTGCTTTTCAGGCTTTGTTTGAGTCCAGTTCTAGCCTGTGATTTGACCATTCGTTCAGCAATGGTGATGTTCTGAAAGGGATGAAAGTATGTTTTGCAGGACTCCCTAATGACTTGGTACAGAGGCTGGATTTTACCCAGACGTTCGTAACCTGCTGTTCCCTTCTTTAAGATGTTCTTCTCATCCTCCCTGCTTTCGCTCAGATGAAGAACTTTGGAGATGGACAGAAATTTCTTGTAAGGCATGATTTTTGCAGGAAAGGACAGACTGAAGTGCTGGGACTCACTCCAATAGTCTGTGAGTGAAGAGCACCTGAACATGCCCATATAAATTACCAGCGCTACGTACGACTTCATGTCACTTTGACTAATGAAGTTCCACAACTTGCCCTTTCTCTCTTCGTACTTGGCTCCATAGCTGTTTGTGTAGCCTGCAATGGTCTGAAACATTGATTTTGGAAAAAGGAGCTGAAAAAACTGCAGAGCGCTGGAGCACCTGTTTGGTAAAATCTGAGGGCCAGGACTTTGGTTGGGTGTGAAGTCTAGCAGAGGTGGCTCAACATCTGCTTCATCTGAGCTGTTCCACCTTTCTGTTTCAGTCCAATAGAAACCATTTTCATTTTTCCTGTCGCCTCCTTCAGCAGAAGACAAGCAAAGTCTTTTTCTGTGTTGTGGAGCGTCTTCTGAATTACAGTCCTCTTCTGGCAGGTAAAGGTCTGATGAAGGCCTACTGCATAGCAAAAGAAGAAATCATTAGATATTTAGCTAAATACTTCACAACTACAATGAGCTGGTAAGCAAAGTTAGGTTAGGCCATAAATAAATCATTCTTTGTTTACTTTAAACAATCTTCACAGCATGCCTTCAGGTTTTTTCGTATTTCTAAATCATACAAATGCAATATTAAAACATTTGAAAGGGAAACAAAAACTCACCAGTCTAGAACAGGATCCATATCATCAATAAACAGGTCTTCTGCTAAGCTGTCCACACTGGATGCCACACTGTCCTGGTCACAGAAATCAAGTTCTTCATCGCTGCTAACTATATTGCAATCTGCATTATTTGTAGTGTTCTTCTTGGGAACTGAAGCAGAAGCGCGAAAACTCTCCACTGCAACTGCTGGAACCACAGGAACCAATTCTCGCTGTCGGATTTTAGAAGGGCAAAGAAAAGAGTCAATAGCTGCATTTCTACTGTCGGGCCAGTGCGAGCCAGGGCTTTTATCCAGCAGAGCCTATAGCAGGAGCTTGAGCAGTAAGGCTGAAATCATGTTGCGTTTTTACTGTCGGGCCAATAGCTCACAGCGCAGAATGCAAACCCCACCCCCAGAACGTCCTCCAAATAAAACATCACACAACCCGCCAGTTCAGCGAAAAAAATAAAGTCATATCAGAATCAGACATAAAGCACACCATCACATCATCATGATACAATCAAAATTAAGATAACCGAAGCAAAGAAATTACACATTACTGTACAGCATTACATTACATGTCTATACGCACAGGCCTTTGTATGTTCAATCATTATATTTGTTTACTCGCTGACCGACAGTTGGCATTGTGTGGTCTCGCCACAAACTGTGGGATGACCCAGCACACCATCCATAATATAGAACCACAGAATTTCTCTGGTAATAACTCGAAATAAAACATATTTTATAACATCCTCGTTTCGGTAGATGCCGTCAAACATTCAGCCCAAATACTCCAGAGAGATGAAACATACCTGAAATATACATTTTTCCCTAGGCTATATGACACTTAATTTCCCTTTACTTAAGAGAATAATTTAAAGATGTTGCATATTATTCGGTTTTCTTAAGTAAAGGAAACCGTAAGTGTTTCAGGACATAAGAGCAAGTAATAAAATATAGGCTAGCCTATATTGTTACGCTCAATCAGGGTACCTTCCATTCATTCCATATCAGTTTTCAAACAAAAAAAAAAAATAAGAATTAAGATTATTTCTTTTGCTCACAAAAACGAAAAAAAAAAAAAAAAAAAAACGAGATTTTGGCTCGATTTTCATTTTTTTAATTTAGGGTAGGAAAACGAATAAATGACTTTAAAATTCATTATAATTATATTAATTTATATATATTATATATCACATGTAGGCAGTGCTGAAATGGCCATATTATTATTATGATTAGCCTATTATTATTATTATTACTATTATTATTATTATTATTACTTAGGCCTACAGTAGCTCGGAAACAATCATGCAAACCAGATTCTGCTTGCAGAGCATCATGTGCATAGCAGCAAGAAGTTTGGCAGCGAACTATAGGTATATATTATTATTATTATTATATATGTCTTGCTCGGAAACAATCAAGCAAACCAGGTGCTGCTCGGAAATGGCTATTTTTGCTCAGTATCAGGTGCACAGCAGCAAGATGTTTGGCAGCGAACTATGACTTTATTTTAATGACAAATGTCTAATAATAATTTACGTTTTTTAATTTACGTTTTTACTTAATTTATGCATATGCAATGAATGTAAGCCTAATAACTGATCAAATGACAGAATATGTAATCTTAGTTTATATATATATATATATATATATATATATATATATATATATATATATATATAATATATATATATATATATATATATATATATATATATATATATATATATATATATATATATATATATATATATATATATATCAAGGTTTCCGCTACATTCATTCATCCGTGGCGGGTCGCCACGCCAAAATTCATCCCGCCACGGCTACATTACAACGCATTTAAAACATTCAGTCGTGTTTTTTATAGCGGATTATAATCGCACCAAAACATATTAGAGGTAAACCGCGCAAACTTTTCTGTAACCGTAGTAGTGCTGTGCGCTATTTGTTCAAGGTGACATGCTGACTGACTCTCTGACAGACTGACTGACAGGTGCGTGAGTCTAGCAAACACCACGTAGCTTTCAGTTAAGATGAACACAGTTTCCATAAGTATACTTTATTGATAAAGGTCAATGGCTCTGCATACAATGACTTTATCTTGCTGGAGTTTAATGCCGTTTCACTTTACTTCAGGACGCGTTAATGTCGGAAAATGCACAAAAACGCACCAAATCGCGCTTCAGCAGCGCTTACTGGAGAGCGCACAAGCAGATCTGCACTTGAACGTGTAAATTTGAGTGCGTGCAAGAAGTTCTGTGCTCGAACAGAGGAAATCGGCGCGCAAGCAAAGAGATTTGCATGCTCGTATTACATGAATGCTATCTCGACTTGTAATACTTTGTGTAATATTTGTCTTTGAAATAGTTGGCAGATCTGTGTAAAAAAAAAGTCCTGCCGCCACTGCTGGAAAAAATCCTAGAGGAAACACTGTATATATATATATATATATATATATATATATATATATATATATATATATATATATATATATATATATATATATATATATATATATATATATATATATATATATATATATATATATATATATATATACATACAGTGTGTTTCTTCTAGGATTTTTTCCAGCTGTGGCGGCAGGTCTTTCCACCATCTACCTTTGGCGTTATTTCAATGACAAATGCCGTGACGCAGTACTACATGTCGAGATCGGATTTGTGTAATACGAGCATGCAGATCTTTTTGCTTGTGCTACGATTTCCTCTGTTCGTGCACAAAACTTCTTGCACGCCCTCAAATATACGCTGCTCAAGTGCAATTTAGTGCGTTTACGTAGTGAATTTGTCTCCAACCTTTGTTAGATTTGCTAGGAATATTTATTTATATATATATATATATATATATATATATATATATATATAATATATATATATATATATATATATATATATATATATATATATAATTAAATAATAATACTTAAAAGCCTGGGTGCTGGTCCGCAGAGGGCTCTTATTTCGAGGGCTATGTCACAAGCTCAAATTTGGTTGATCAATCAGAGGAAATGGCCATTTCATTTATAATGAATTGTAATGAACTTTAAAGTAGCTTATCCGTTTTCCTACCCTAATAAAAAAAAAAAAAAAAACGAGCCAAAATCTTGTTTTTTCATCTTTTTTTGTGAGCAAAAGAAAAAATGAAAAACGGCCGTTTTCTTAACGTTCCTTTTTATGTTTGAAAACTGATATGTAATGGACGGAAGATACCCTATTTATGATCAGCTGCTAATCACATCTGCAACAGTTTTAAGAAAAGGAAAAAAAGTACAATACATCTGATAAAAGCAGTGTTAAATATTTCAGAATGGCACATCTTTTGAGTTAGTTATGAAGTTACAAACAGTCAAATAACACAGAAGTATTGGGATAACAGTTTATAGTTTAGATAAAACCACTGATGTTTATGGTAAAGATTAAAATCACCATCATGCATTTAACTTGATGCTCAAAAATGAAAGTTGTAAGCAGCAATTACAAACAGCCATCAAAAATGAATGAACAATTCTTTAAATATGATACATCTGGCAATGAAACATGAAGCTTTTATGAGTGAATAACTAAATCATTTATTGAAAATGAGACTAATATTAAATATGGGTTGTACAAATTATAGAGTTAGAATTATACGTTTAGCATTATCAGCAACAGTAGTAGTAACAGTGAATTTTTAGTACTGAATATTTTACAATTTATTTTTATTCATCCGATATTTCTTCATTTTATTTTGAGTAAAATTACAGGCTCTAAGTTCTGTTTGTTAAAACCAAAAGTGTCCTGCAGTACTGTTTTTGTAATAAATTGAAAGCAAAGTACTTTTGTCTCTCTTTTTTGGCTGATCCAAAAAATGGTCCGATTTGTGACTAAAAAACTATAATGTGAGATTTGTGATACAATACACCACTAGTATATACTGACATAAATAAGAATGAACAAACGTGTACAGTTTATTAAAAGCATAGTTCACCTAAATATAAAAATTCTGTCATCATGGGTAAATATTGATTTTGGGGTGAACTATCCCTTTAGTCAGTGTTCAACATTTACTAATTCATTATTAAAACCCAACGTTATGCTTGTCATAGATATTGCACTAATAGTTATCGAACTAACAATGAATTAACAACTTGATTACCTAAATGTAATAAAGATGAATAAATACTGTAATAAATAATGTTTTGTTCTTTCTTAGTAAATAACATTAACTAATGGACCATTATTTTAAAGTGTCGATATAATTATTGAGGTAAAGTTGTTATTATTAAGCAGACAGTCTGAATATAAAACCAAATTTACCTCAATTATATAATTTAATGTAAAAAAAAATTGAAATAATTAAGACTAATAATGAAGACTTGGGAAAAGGACGCTTTGTTTAGACTTATCTGATCAGCTGATCTGACCAACACAGCTAAACAATAAACGCACACCTAAACAACATTAAAAATAAACGAGTAAATTACTATAAACAACATTAACCTGCATAATTGTAGGTGACGGTGGACACACAAGCTATTATATCGCCAGATGAGCTCAGATGTGAACTGTGTACTCTTTTACATTTTATAATAAAATATAAACATCAACCATCTATAACACTTACAGGCTGCGACTCGGAGGAGCAAGCTGGTCCAAATAAA
This sequence comes from Danio kyathit, assembly GCA_903798195.1. Taxonomy (NCBI): domain Eukaryota; kingdom Metazoa; phylum Chordata; class Actinopteri; order Cypriniformes; family Danionidae; genus Danio; species Danio kyathit. The sequence continues at coordinate 21,283,558 of LR812519.1, read as the reverse complement.
GTGGGCACGGACCCTTCTTTAATAATTAAGCGTTTCGCAAACCCCGCGTTGACCACACCGAGATTTGTGAAGCAGTCGTCAGCGAAATGACGGCAGCACAGCGAAAGGTTGGGACTATACCGCGACGGTGTGCGTGTAAAAATGAAGTTTAACCACCGTCTCCTCACGCTCTCCTCCTTTGGAAGTGTATACATCACTAACTTGCTTTCACAGCGCAGAACACAGCGCCTTCTCGACATGTCGATACAGGAAGCAAACAGAAACTCCTCCTTTATGGTTTGATGGCGTGTATAACGCTAACTTTTAAAGGGGTGGTCTTGAGTCTATTTTATGGCTTCGTTGTGTTTATAGAGTGCAAAACGATGTGTGCTCTGTAGCTCAATTGTTAACAGTGCCAAACGGAGTTCCCTATTGTTTACATTCTTAAGTTATGTCCTTACGTGCTTGCTACAGCATACAGCTAACGCTACAAACTAACTTATGCATTTAACATATCAATTTTAGCAAATACTTACAGGTTGTGGCTCACAATCCACAGCATCTTCTTTTATCGTCGGGACCGCTCCTTCTTTGAGGACAAGTTTGAGGCCGAATCCAGCTGTGAACTGTGAGTAATTCTGGAAGCAGTTCTTTGTAAAATGCCTTGCACAGAGAGCAATGTCTTTCTTATAACTCTCTGGAACAGAATTAAAAATGAACTGTAACCACTTCTCTCTTTGTTCCCTGTCCCTTGGAAGACCGAATAAAGAAAAAGCGCAAGCTCCGTGAAAATAGCAGCGTTTGGAAGGCATTGTACCTTTATTTACTGCTAATGATACAGTGCCTCTGTGACCACGCCCCTACGCGGTTCGGGGGCGTAACTGAATGGTTTATGACATAATTAACCCGGATGTTGTTGGTATTTTTTTTTTTAATCAGAAGTGAAAGGGATGATTGCAAAAGAAATAGTTAGGAAATGACAGAAGGAGTGGGATAGTGAAGTTAAAGTGAGGAATATGCATCTTATTCAAGCAAGTGTGGATGTTGTATGAAATAGGTTTGGTAATAGAAGGAACGTTGTTATAAGTGTGACAAACAGAAATAATAGAGTATATGCACAGATAGTGTTTCTTTTCATACCAATAAACTTCCGGTGAACGGTTAATGTGACTTTTTCCAATTTTATTTGATCCCTTTTACTGCATTGATGTTGTAGTGTAATTAAAATAAAATCAGTAAATAAACTTCAGCATTTATTTAGTTGTTCAAGCCTAAAACAAAATGAAAAGCTGTTTACACGCACACGCCCATCAGGATCAGCAGGCTAGCGCAGAAACTCCATTGAAAATACTGCGGAAAAATAAATGTTCATATTTTAAAGACATGCTGGGGGAAATGTAATTTAATGCAGTGCTTCTTGTACATTCTGAGACACACTTAATATCGTATATCAAACAGGCAGTGAAGATCATTGTTTTTTTTATTTTTTTAAAGAAAACGGACCTTAAACGCGACGATTTTGTAATGGCATACAGTTCACCGGAAGCGTTTGACCCTGAAAAATTAAAAGTCCTTCTGCATACTTCTGCATATATGTATCTGTATGTAATCTGTATGTAATCTGTATGTAATCACAGATTATGAGGCATATAAAAAACAATTCCAATTAATCCAAGTGCTAAGTATATATGGTATAAATAACGTCAATATTAATTTATTATTTAAAAGAAACAAATTTGACTTACAGTGGCAGAGATGGATTGGCAAAATAAAGAAATTATATATGTATTCTGGTATTAACAGTATATGTGTTCTTTCTTCCTTTCTTTTTCTCCCCCTGGCAATCTCATTGCCTCCATTCTTATTATATATCTTTGATTTCATTCTTCTTTCTCAACCGTTATGCTCTACACACTCCTATCCAGTAGGTGGTGGAAATGCACCATTTATGTTGGTCTGCCAACCGTCATTAACCACAAAAGAAGAAGAAGATTTTTTTTTGTAGTTCCCCAAAACTTTGCTCGCTTTAGGCTTTGCCAAACACTATACAGGGGGTGGACAATGAAACTGAAACGCCTGGTTTTAGACCACAAAAATTAATTCGTATGATGTAAGGCCTCCTTTTGCGGCCACTACAGCAACAATTTGTCCTGGGAATGACAGATACAAGTCCTGCACAGTGACCAGAGGGATTTAGAGTCATTCTTCTTGTGGAATAGTGGCCACTACATGATACTGGTGGAGGAAAATGTTTCCTGACTCGCTCCTCCAAAACATCCCAAAGTGGCTTGATAATATTTACATATGGTGACTGTGCAGGCCATGGGAGATGTTAAACATCATTTTAAACCTTTCCAAAAGTTTAACTATAACAGCCCGGCCATGTATACAGTATTGACCCTCTGGAGATCCTGACAAACAAACAGGAGAGTTAAGGTGCACATGTAATACATGATTTATACATAACAATAACTTGCTGACTTGGTCACAGATGTGCCAGCGAGATGTGCACCAACAATTTGTCCTCTTTTCAACTCTGACATGTCACCCATAATGATGTGTGCTTTGCAACATTTAAGCAAAATTCTACTATTACTCTGCTAATTAAACCTTCACACTCTTACTACACTTACTGGTGGAATGTGCAGTAAATGAAGATTGGCCACCAATCTGGTCAAATTTTGCCATAAAACCTCTAAACACTAAATTGGCCTGCGTTTCAGTTTCATTGTCCAAGCCCTGTAAAATGTAAACTACTACTACTAATAATAATAATAATAATGAATAATAATAATGAATAATAATAATAATTAATAATAATAATAATAATAATGAAAGGGACTTTGGCTTTGCTAAGATAAGTCTGTAAAAGCCAATGTCTACCTTTGCATTAAATTTTGAGCATCTTCTACATTCACAGATGTTGTTTATGTTTACGCATTACACAAAAAACTGAAGTTTAAAATATGATATTGTAGTGGACTGCGCCAAGTTTGACCATTATTTCCACAAGAAAATAAATTTACAAAAAAGAAAACTAAATTCTCTTTATCAGATGTATACTACTGTCAAAAAACAAGCTCTCTGTTCCACAAATGCTTCTATATTTTTAAGTTACTTTCTACTTCCACCATCCTAAGTTTCTTCTTTACAGTTTCTCTTTCATTAAAAATACTTTTGGTAAACCCAAATGATATTCTACAGACTCCTCAGATCCATGTTTTTCTACGCATAATCCTATTGGATATTTAACAACTTTGCTTACATACTGAAAAGGCACATTTAAAGTACATCTTCATATCAATTCAAGTTTTACAATTCACTCACTATCCTTTGTTTTACACAGCGAATGCCCTTAAAGCCACAACCCAGCACTGGAAAACACGCAAACACTTTTGCATTCACACACAAACTACAGCCAATTTAGTTCATCCAATTCACTTATACAGCATGTCTGACTGTGGGGGAAACCGGAGCACCTGGAGGAAAACATGAGAGGAACATGCAAACTCTACACAAAAAGGCCTCCTGGCCCAGTTGGCACTCAAACCAGTGAGCCAGCCCATTTTTGAGTTCAATTCAAATTTCTGATGCACTCTTTAAAATAAATGTTCATTATTGCCATTGATAAAATTTTTATTCCACAAAGATTTTGGTCTTTAGATTAATAAAATGTTTTCACATTATAAAAAAGTTATTAGAAGAATGTTTTAGTAAAATGTATTTTTTGGGGGTGCTGTTATATTTTAGAGAGTGGAGTGCAGACATACACTGCACACTGAAGTCTCTTATGGATGAATGACATCTGCACAATCCTACTCCAACATCTGATTCAGATTCTGTCTGCTCATTAACTGCAGATAATGTTATTGTTTGTACATTCACTTGATAAAAGTACTATTCTCACCTGTGACTCAAATAGTCCTGTAAAGTGTCCTGTGATATTCTCAATAGTTACACCATTGAATTTAATGCTAATGTGTCAATGTTTTGGGTCATTTTAGGTACCATTTTAATGTGTGAAGTGTCTGATAGTTTGCTAATCACCAAATTTAATCTTGAATTGCCTCATTTAAATGTGCATGCTGTACAGACAATGGACCACAATCAATAAGTTTACTTTGAATAGTGAAGGTGCATTACAATGTCTTTGTTATTGGTATGGAATATATTATTTTGACTGCATAGTGTTATGACAAATCGGTGTATCATGTTTTAATAGTACTGCACTTTAAGAACTGTCCACAACGGAATAAAAGATGCAATACTTAAATGCACTACTATTATAACCATCCAGTAATCTGGTAAATGTATATTCATACTGTGTTTTGATGGTGCTGCACGAGTCATGCTAACATTTGTGAAATTCTGAAATGTGTTGAACATAAAAATGTTAAGCAAGGCTTATACATATTGTACATGTAGGATAGTACATTTCCACGCACACAAACACATGCTCTTTGTCAGCACTAACTACCCGTGCAGTCACTTATCCATCAATATAGAAAAGTGATGTAAAATTTTAACCCTTTAACTGCCTGTTCTACCGAATGTTTGACCATATTTTGACTGCTTTAAATAAAGACTGTTAAAGTAATTTCAAGAGTTCACACTTAGATATGCTTAGGGTTAATAGCAGGTTTTGGCATGCTTTCCCAGGAAAGAACCATAAGCTCGGAGATTATTGAGGCCAAGGCCTGGTCAATAAGCATATAAAGGGGGTCTGAGATCAGGTAGGTCTCAAGAGCTGCCCTTAGAAAAGGGAGGAAAACGAGGAGATGGGGTGGAAGGGGGATTCTTCCAAAACGAAGACATTAGGGTAAAATCTGTCTATTTATTGTAAGCTTGGATCAATCAGATTGAATTATTACTGATTACGGATGAGAATCCAGCCGTGCTCAATCATATCACGTTCTCCTCTCAAATTAAAGCCGCGGTCACACTGGCCTTTTCCTCCATAGACTTCCATTCATACGCACGCGAATGCGTCATACCGGAAATGCAGGGTCATGCGTCGAGTTTCGCATTTTGCTGGGGTGCAAAGTTCAAGCTTGGTGAACTCTAACCTGCGAAATCGCATCACTTGACTGCATGAGACCACTTAAGCCGCGGTCACACTAGAGTTTGAGCTTGCGAAATTCTGTCGTACGGCGCTATGAAAAGGGGCGGGATTAAACAAAATGATTAGACATTAAAAAAGCGAGAGATTGCTCCATGTTTTAAATATCTGTTCAGAGAGGTCATGTTTTGATCCTGGATTGGTCTCACGCAGTCAAGTGATGCGATTTCGCAGGTTAGAGTTCACCAAGCTTGAACTTTGCACCCCAGCAAAATGCGAAACTCGACGCATGACCCTGCGTTTCCGGTATGACGCATTCGCGTGCGTATGAATGGAAGTCTATGGAGGGAAAAGTCCAGTGTGACCGCGGCTTTAATTTGTAAAACTTCACTTAAAGGATGCGTTTACACTACACAGCATTGTTGGTTTACAAAAAAAGCAAACAAATATAATTCTGTTGCACTACTACACTTGATTTCTTGTTTTAATTTACAATAAAATCAAAACTATGTAAAATGAGAATCTGAATTATTTTATGGCATACTTCTAATTAAAAAATAAAGATGATTTAGTATTCAAAAATATTTTATTTTGATTATGCTTTTCAATAAATTGGTCTTACACTTCATATTTTTCATAGTATAAGTATTCATTCCAGTACTTTTACCATAAACTGACATATCTACAATTTGGTAGAGTTGGTGAGAGTAGGTGGATATTTTAGAAATTATGAGATGTGTTGAAAGAAAAATGCAGTGTGTTAACTAGCGACATTAAAAACTTTTTTTGCAAGGATAATTTTTGTAATTTAAAGAAATATTTGCGCAGTGGGTAGCATGTTAGCCTCACAGCAAGAATGTTGCTGGTTCGAGCCTCGACTGAGTCAGTTGCCATTTCTGTGTGGAGTTTGCATGTTCCCCCTCTGTTCACGTGGGTTACCTCCGGGTGCGCCGGTTTCCCCCACAAGTCCAAAGACATGTGGTACAGGTGAATTGGGTATGCTAAAATTGACCATAGTGAATGTTTCCCATTGATGGGTTGCATGTTTCCCAGTAATGGGTTGCGTCTGGAAGGGTATCCGGTGCATAAAACATGTGCTGGATAAGTTGGCGGTTCATTCCGCTGTGGCGACCCCAGATTATAGTTTTTCTCAGTGGCTTTGGTGCATTTCTCACAACACTATTTACATTTGCACAACAGTTAATGCATTTCTCAAAACAATTAGTCATTTATGCACATAGTAGTAGCAGTTTCTCATTACTTCCAACAAATTGCAAATACTTTTGGACATGCATCAATTACTTTCAAGCAACTCTCTGCTGTTTCATAACATTATCATTTGCTTATGTCATGTCAGTCAAAACTAACTAGTCAGTAACTAAACTTGTGAATGCTGAATAGTCATTCCATATAAAACTAATAGTCCTCATTTCATTACTTGAGTCATTACATACAAAAATGTTGAGCTAGTTGTCAAAATCTGTCAAGCTAATTTTATTTAAAAAAATGTAATCTTTTTTTTTCACTGAAAATGTCTTCTAAATTGAACAATTTCATGAATGATTTACAGACCTGTGTATGTTGTAGGTTCAGTTCCAATATGTACTGCAATATTGTTTACAGTTGTGCACAGCTCTACCCAAAGGAATTTTATTTTTGTTGTAAATAAGGGTGTGTTTATTCTTTTGCACAATGCTGTGAATAAATTAGACTTGCAAAGAGCAAATGCAGTAAACATGTGAAACACACATATTCAGTGTATTGTATTCAGATACCTCACTAAATGCAGTGTTTTCTAACTTTACTGTAGTTTTCAAATGGCTGTGCAAATAGTATACAGTGCTGTCTTGAGCATTTTCAGGAAGTGTCACCAAAATCTGACTTTTTTACTTTGGAAAAAACATACAGAGTAAAGTGTCATAATGAAAACATGATAAAGCCATTTGACTATCCTGTTTATAAACAATGGTGTCAGGACTTTTCATCTTGATGACACTGACACTTTCATTGACATCAATACTTGCTTTTGAGGAATGAACTGTCCATTTTGAACAAGTGACAAGCTTTTGCAGGTTATCAACTATGTTTTGCAGTCTGTACTAATTGTTTTGAGAAATGCATTAACTGTTGTGCAAATGTAAATAGTTTTGTGAGAAATGCACCAAAGCGACTAAGAAAAACTGTAATAAAGGGACTAAGCTGAAAAGAAAATGAATGAATATGTCTATATATCTATGGCCAGTCATCCACTGCACCTTGGTCCCATATTCGTTTCAAAGGAGCGCTACCCTGTACTAAAATGAAGGCTCTATTGACTCATTCCTTCCAATATAAAACAACAGCGTAGGTGACATCTAATGTAAATATCTATGACTTTTTTCAAACTAGAGGTGTGAAAACACCCTGCTGAGACAGGGGGGTTTCATGGCCCTGGAATCATTGTGTACATTTCAGCGTGGAGATTGGATGTCTGTACCGGCCTATATGGGGCGGTGCAAAATGACGCCTTGAGTTTTCAGCAAATCGGTGAGAAAGGTTTGGTTCGAACCAATCAGCGTGCTCTATTGTGGATAAGATGCAACTTCATTAATATGCATGATGTAGCTTCACAGACTCTTTTACATGTGTTATGTTAAAGTGTTCAGACAGAGAGACGACACGTTGCGTTGCAAACCATAATTCAAACCAGAAGAATTGATAGGAGAGATGGTTCGTCGGTGTTGCGTTTATAAGTGTGCAGCAACAAAGGTTTTGTTTCCATTTCCCCGTGATGAGAGCGCAGCTCTCGCATGGATTCAAGCAGTTGGAATACAGTGGTCTGATAGCACGCATCAAAAATATGTTTGTAAGGAGCATTTTTCACCCGGGAGCTTTAAAAATATGGAAATGGTGAAATCTGGATTTGCCACTCGACTCATTTTAAGAAAAGACGCGGTTCCAGATCCTGTTGAGTCTCCTGTCTCTACGGAATTGGTAAGTGTGTGGTCAATGTTCGTTGTTTATGTTTCTCCAGATGGCAAAGTATCGTCAACAGTACTCGTTACTAGTTTTTGAAGACCTATCTTTTTTAAAGACATACCTTAGTCAAAAAGAATGTTTACAGTACAATAGATGGCGAAGTAGTATCGTCCACAGTATTCTTTCAGTTTTTGAAGACATAACTTCGTGAAATGCCCGAAGTTACTAAGTAGTTTACAGTAATATTACTACAATAACATGGACTGAACATGCTTTATTGTAAATAAATCGTGTCCGTTCGGTGTCTTTTTAGACGGGTGTACAGACACATCCGTCATCTGAACCGGAAGTGCAGTGTAAGGATTGAGGTAAAGTTGGTTTTATATTCATTCACACATTCAAACTTTCTCCTTAATGATATAATTTCAGAAAAGTATTTTTATTTGCAAATTCTTAATAGTGAAATCATATTAGCAGCCAATGATTTTCAAAGTACAACATTCACAGTCAATGAAATAGTGCTAATATTGTTTTGAAGTCATACTTAAATGTAATGTCAGACTGAATATTCAAAGTACCATGTTAAACACTTTAGGGAGCATATCACAAGTTGTCACTGAATGAATGTGCGAATATAAAACCAACTTTACCTCAATGGTGTAAGGTGAGGTGCCTGATGTTTTTACAACAGATGCAACATGCCAAATGTTATTGTTTTGCTCATCAAGCATACCAGCACACCGCACAGTTGGAAATCAGTAACTTATGTTGATCAAACTGGGGTTCCATTTGTGCCAAAATTCCCTTGACTATGGGGTTCCATTTGTGCCAAAATTCCCATGCCTGCTTTATACTTCACATTTGTCTTCGTCCACTCTCATTGCCCCCATGTTCAGGAAAATCAGCATTGTTGACGTACATGTTGTCTGTTGATGTCGTCTTAATCTGTCGTCTTGTCGGTTTTTCTCTGTTTTGTATCATATTCTATAAGGTATTCTGTCATCTGATCTGTTGTCCTTATTGTTGTCCATTCATCTTTACTGTCATCCTTACCGTTGTATATGCTGTCGTTCATATGGTTGTCTGTTCTGTCATCTTAACAGTCATCTTTGCTAACATTTGTTCTGTCGTCTATGCTGTCGTTTATACTGTCAACCTTACTGTCGTCTATGCTGTCGTTTATACTGTCATCCTTACTGTTGTCTATGCTGTCGTTTATCCTGTCATCCTTACTGTTGTGTATGCTGTCATCCATGCTGCAGTTTATTCTGTCATCCTTACTGTCGTCCATATTTTTGTAGAGGCATTATGGGTTTCAATGGAGCATTTTGAGTAGAGACACCATTTTGATATAACCTGGCCCCCCAAGAAAGCTTTTTCAAGGACAACTGTATTTACAATAAAAAGTTGTTTTTTTTCCAGTGAATGTCTTTTTCTTTTCCTTTGACTAATAATATTAGTATATAATCAATAATATTAGTTTTGTTGTGAAATATGGGTTGGGAATTTTTTTTTTAAATAATGACATTTTTATAGGAGTGATATGGACTTCAACTTTACGTACATAGGCTGCTTATAAAAATGATATGTGTATTAATCCAGGGACAGTTTACAAATGTACTTAAAAATAAAAGTCTTTATTAGCGTATATGCCTTGTTCACATTTGACAATTTACATAACAATAGCAATCGTGCAGCGAGATAATAGATCATAACTACTTCAGATAACAGAACAAGTCAACAAAAGGATGATTGGATTAGATGTCAATAAAGACGACAGCATAGACAACAGTAAGGATGACGGTATAAACGACAACATAGACGGCAGTAAGAATGACAGTATAAACGACAGCATAGACGACAGTAAGGATGACGGTATAAACGACAGCATAGACGATAGTAAGGATGACAGGATAAACGACAGCATAGCTGACAGTATAAATGACAGCATAGACGGCAGTAAGAATAACAGTATAAACGACAGCATAGACGACTGTAAGGATGACAGTATAAACAACAGCATAGACGATAGTAAGGATGACGGTATAAACGACAGCATAGACGACAGTAAGATTGACAGTATAAATGACAGCATAGACGGCAGTAAGAATGACAGTATAAACGACAGCATAGACGACAGTAAGGATGACGGTATAAACGACAGCATAGACGATAGTAAGGATGACAGGATAAACGACAGCATAGCTGACAGTATAAATGACAGCATAGACGGCAGTAAGAATGACAGTATAAACGACAGCATAGACGACTGTAAGGATGACAGGATAAACGACAGCATAGACGATAGTAAGGATGACGGTATAAACGACAGCATAGACGACAGTAAGATTGACAGTATAAACAACAGCATAGACGGCAGTAAGAATGACGGTATAAACGACAGCATAGACGACAGTAAGGATGACGGAATAAACGACAGCATAGACGACAGTAAGGATGACAGGATAAACGACAGCATAGACGACAGTAAGGATGACAGGATAAACGACAGCATAGACGACTGTAAGGATGACGGAATAAATGACAGCATAGACGACAGTAAGGATGACGGTATAAACGACAGCATAGACGACAGTAAGAATGACAGGATAAACGACAGCATAGACGACAGTAAGGATGACGGTATAAACGACAGCATAGACGACAGTAAGAATGACAGCATAGATGGCAGTAAGAATGACAGTATAAACGACAGCATATACGACTGTAAGGATGACAGTATAAACGACAGCATAGACGACAGTAAGAATGACAGTATAAATGACAGCATAGATGACAGTAAGGATGACGGTATAAACAACAGCATAGATGACAGTAAGAATGACAGTATAAACGACAGCATAGACGACTGTAAGGATGACAGTATAAACGACAGCATAGACGACAGTAAGGATGACGGTATAAACGACAGCATAGACGGCAGTAAGCATGACAGGATAAACGACAGCATAGACGGCAGTAAGGATGACAGGATAAACGACAGCATAGACGACAGTAAGGATGACGGTATAAACGACAGCATAGACGACAGTAAGAATGACAGTATAAATGACAGCATAGATGGCAGTAAGGATGACGGTATAAACGACAGCATAGACGGCAGTAAGCATGACAGGATAAACGACAGCATAGACGACAGTAAGGATTACAGTATAAACGACAGCATAGACGATAGTAAGGATGACAGGATAAACGACAGCATAGACGACAGTAAGGATGACGGTATAAACGACAGCATAGACGACTGTAAGGATGACGGTATAAACGACAGCATAGACGACAGTAAGGATGACAGGATAAACGACAGCATAGACGACTGTAAGGATGACGGTATAAACGACAGCATAGACGACAGTAAGAATGACAGTATAAACGACAGCATAGACGACAGTAAGGATGACGGTATAAATGACAGCATAGACGACAGTAAGGATGACAGGATAAACGATAGCATACACGACAGTAAGGATGACGGTATAAACGACAGCATAGACGACAGTAAGGATGACGGTATAAACGACAGCATAGACGACAGTAAGGATGACAGTATAAACGACAGCATAGACGACAGTAAGGATGACGGTATAAACGACAGCATAGACGATAGTAAGGATGACAGGATAAACGACAGCATAGACGACAGTAAGATTGACGGTATAAACGACAGCATAGACAACAGTAAGGATGACGGTATAAACGACAGCATAGACGACAGTAAGGATGACGGTATAAACGACAGCATAGACGATAGTAAGGATGACGGTATAAACGACAGCATAGACGACAGTAAGATTGACGGTATAAACGACAGCATAGACAACAGTAAGGATGACGGTATAAACGACAGCATAGACGACAGTAAGGATGACGGTATAAACGACAGCATAGACGATAGTAAGGATGACAGGATAAACGACAGCATAGACGACAGTAAGGATGACAGGATAAACGACAGCATAGACGACAGTAAGGATGACAGGATAAACGACAGCATAGACGACAGTAAGGATGACAGTATAAACGACAGCATAGACGACAGTAAGAATGACGGTATAAACGACAGCATAGACGACAGTAAGGATGACAGTATAAACGACAGCATAGACGGCAGTAAGGATGACAGGATAAACGACAGCATAGACGGCAGTAAGGATGACAGGATAAACGACAGCATAGACGACAGTAAGGATGACAGTATAAACGACAGCATAGACGACAGTAAGGATGACGGTATAAACGACAGCATAGACGGCAGTAAGGATGACAGGATAAACGACAGCATAGACGACAGTAAGGATGACAGGATAAACGACAGCATAGACGACAGTAAGGATGACGGTATAAACGACAGCATAGACGACAGTAAGAATGACAGTATAAACGACAGCATAGACGACAGTAAGGATGACGGTATAAACGACAGCATAGACGATAGTAAGGATGACAGGATAAACGACAGCATAGACGACAGTAAGGATGACGGTATAAACGACAGCATAGACGACAGTAAGGATGACGGTATAAACGACAGCATAGACGACAGTAAGGATGACGGTATAAACGACAGCATAGACGACAGTAAGGATGACAGGATAAACGACAGCATAGACGACTGTAAGGATGACAGGATAAACGACAGCATAGACGACTGTAAGGATGACGGTATAAACGACAGCATAGACGATAGTAAGGATGACAGGATAAACGACAGCATAGACGACAGTAAGGATGACAGGATAAACAACAGCATAGACGACAGTAAGAATGACAGTATAAACGACAGCATAGACGACAGTAAGGATGACGGTATAAACGACAGCATAGACGATAGTAAGGATGACAGGATAAATGACAGCATAGACGGCAGTAAGGATGACAGGATAAACGACAGCATAGACGGCAGTAAGGATGACAGGATAAACGACAGCATAGACGGCAGTAAGGATGACAATCAGTGGCGGCTGGTCAATAGAGGGCGCTGGGGCGCCGCCCCCCCCTTCAAGTTAGACCCCTTTAATATGTTAATGTTTATTATCACAAATATTAACAAAATAAATAGATTTAATTATAACATTCTAACATTTATTGAAAAAAAAAAGTATGAACAATATTTTTTCATATGTGTGCGGGGCGCCGGACTAATGAGTGTCTATGTAGGTACACAAACTTTTGCAATGCCCGTGATATGACGATAAGCTCTAATTGGCCGGTTTTAAATTGTCCCTGGGGCGCAGCGCTCTGCGCCCCGAAACCTCCCATTTTAGTTGTTAGAACGAATCATATTTGTTTTTATATGATTGGCCTTATGTGATTGAACCATTCTCACCAAAGAGCTTAGAATGCAATTTCTCGAGATGAAGGAAAATACCGTTGTATCTTTGCAAAGATATCCGTTCACAAGGCGTTTGGATGAAGAAAAAAAAAGAATCAAAAAGCTTGGACCAGATCGACCGTCTTTGCAAATTCACCAGTAGTCAAGTGATGGCGAGCGCGCGAATATTCGGGGCTTTTCCAGCACTTGTTATGACAAACGGAGTTGGCCGGTGTCATGAGAAATCGGGTCCCCCCTGCAATCGAGTCCGCTTAGTACAGGCAGATTCATGTAAGTCATCATACCTTTTACTATTTCCGTGTTTGCTGTTTCAAACAGCATGACGCAAGAGAGGCTGAATGCATTGGCTATGCTGTCAATAGAGAAGACACTGGTGACTGAGATGACTGACTTTAACGGTTATTGAGAAATTTGCAAGCCAGAAATAAAAAAGGAGAGCATAATTAATTTTCAAGTAGTGCTACTGGCCAATGATTAGGCAACATTTGTTTGTGTGTGTGTGTGTGTGTTTACTGATTATCTTGATTACTTCATTACTGATAATAAACCCAAATTGAACTAAAATGAACTGATTTGTGATGCAGTTATTATATGCTTTAGTCATATTTTTGTTTTTTGATACATCATGAAAAATGGCTTTTACACTCTTACTTTACCAACAGTTAGATTTTTTTCTGGTGTTTGCGCCCCCCCCCCCAATTTTTTAACACCAGCCGCCACTGATGACAATATAACGACAGCATAGACGACAGTAAGGATGACAATATAACGACAGCATAGACGACAGTAAGGATGACAGGATAAACGACAGCATAAACGACAGTAAGGATGACAATATAACGACAGCATAGACGACAGTAAGGATGACAGTATAAACGACAGCATAGACGACAGTAAGGATGACAATATAACGACAGCATAGACGACAGTAAGGATGACAGTATAAACGACAGCATAGACGACAGTAAGGATGACAATATAACGACAGCATAGACGACAGTAAGGATGACAGTATAAACGACAGCATAGACGACAGTAAGGATGACAATATAACGACAGCATAGACGACAGTAAGGATGACAATATAACGACAGCATAGACGACAGTAAGGATGACAATATAACGACAGCATAGACGACAGTAAGGATGACAATATAACGACAGCATAGACGACAGTAAGGATGACAATATAACGACAGCATAGACGACAGTAAGGATGACAATATAACGACAGCATAGACGACAGTAAGGATGACAGGATAAACGACAGCATAAACGACAGTAAGGATGACAATATAACGACAGCATAGACGACAGTAAGGATGACAATATAACGACAGCATAAACGACAGTAAGGATGACAATATAACGACAGCATAGATGACAGTAAGGATGACGGTATAAACGACAGCATAGACGACAGTAAGGATGACAATATAACGACAGCATAGACGACAGTAAGGATGACAGGATAAACGACAGCATAGACGACAGTAAGGATGACAATATAACGACAGCATAGATGACAGTAAGGATGACAATATAACGACAGCATAGATGACAGTAAGGATGACAATATAATGACAGCATAGATGACAGTAAGGATGACAGGATAAACGACAGCATAAACGACAGTAAGGATGACAATATAACGACAGCATAGATGACAGTAAGGATGACGGTATAAACGACAGCATAGACCAGGGGTTTTCAAACTTTTAGGACACACGCCCCCCCCAAGGTTGTCCAATTTCACTCGCGCCCCCCTCCCCCGAGCCAAAATTATAATCTATGCGCAAACATTATTCACATATTACTTGCTGCATTTAAATTGTGTAGCAATAATTACATTGAAACATAAATATACAGCTTACCTGATTCAGTTTAATGGCTAAGCCTTTTTCCGTGATTGGATTACTGACGTGACTAACCGTAAATTATCTTCCACTGTCAATAAGCGTAAGCCAAAGCCTTGTTTTTGATGTAGACAGACATCTTCCCTCTTCATTAACTATATAGGGCACTTGCAGATCAACAGTTGGCATTTGAAACGGCCTATGAAGTATTGTAGGAATCGCCACTGGACTTATTTTAATGTTGTTTGTCTTATTTTCGTCATCTACATAAGCAGTTCATCAAAAATCACTATTATATGTGCAGTTTACTCATTCTGCCAAGATGTTATCAGTTCTTCTTTAACTGGAAGAGTCTCAGTGAACACCACTACAGCATCTTTAGGTGTTTTAATATTCTAAAGTTCGTCTGAATTTCTGCATGTAGCACTGAGAATGATAATGTGCTGAAGGCTCCTCATCCTGTTGACCACTGATATTTTATTCCATCTCATTTCTTAAGCAAAGATGCTGATGTCGAATTGTACACTATACTGCCATAGTACTGGTCTAGGCATTGTGCAGTATACTATTTTCAGTTTACCCATGGCATTTTTCAGTTTTTTTTATGTGTGCATAACTTCCATCCATGCTCCAAGCATGATGCATCTTTTTTAAAAATTTTCTATTCTGATCTCAAGCCTAGGCAAATAACAGAGAAAGCGTCAATCTGAGGGCACATTTTTATGATTTATGACTTGTCATCATGTAGACTTCTTACAAATTATTTTACCGAATTTTAAAAATACAAGACACTAAAGTATTTTTATACAAAATATTAACCCATTTTCACAAACTCTATCAAATACAAGTTACAAAATACTATTATGCATTTAAAATACATATTTGAAATGCATGTATCATAAATACTGCCCATCCCTGGCTGTGGGTCAGATTAGCTTAAATAAGTCTAAAACAAAGCATCCTTTTTCCAAGTCTTCATTATAAGTCTTTATTATTTCAAAATCATTCATTCATTCATTTTCTTGTCAGCTTAGTCCCTTTATTAATCTGGGGTCGCCACAGCGGAATGAACCACCAACTTATCCAGCACATTTTTACGCAGTGAATGCCCTTCCAGCCGCAACCCATCTCTGGAAAACATCCATACACTCATCCACACTCATACACTATGGACAATTTAGTGTACCCAATTTACCTGTACCGCATGTCTTTGGACTGTGGGGGAAATCGGAGCACCCGGAGGAAACCCATGCGAACACAGGGAGAACATGCAAACTCCACACAGTAACGCCAACTGACCCAGCCGAGGTTCGAACCTGTGACCCAGCGACCTTCTTGCTGTGAGGCGACAGCACTACCTACTGCGCCACTGTGCCTATTATTTCAAAATCTTTACATTTAAATTATGTTGATGACTAGTGGTGTAACAGATCACAAATCTCACAGTTCGGATCACATTATAGTTTTTAGTCCCGGATCTGATCATTTTCCGGATCCGCCAAAAAGGGGCAGAGACAAATGTAATTTGCTTTCTATTTATTACAAAACAGTACTGCAAGACACTTTTGGTTTTAACAAACAGAACTTAGAACCTGTAATTTTATTTAAAATAAAATGAAGAAATAGTCAGCTGAATAAAAATAAATTGTAACTTATTTAGTACTGTGAAAAATTCACTGTTACTACTACTGTTGCTGATAATGCTAAATGTATAAAGTGTATATCACGAATCAACCGTAGTCCATTACACAACACTTTAAAATAACGGTCCATTAGTTAATGTTAATGTATTTACTTGCATGCACTAAGAAAGAACAGTCATGCTTTCTCATATATTTATTTAATGCTTCAAATCAGATTTGCTACGTTTTGGTTGGTTTGATTCATAGTTTGTGACACTAAATGAAGACTTGGGAAAATGAATGGAAGAAGGGCTTCCAGTGTCGATGTAAGAGTGGTTGGGCACAAAAAAAAAGTGTGAAATTTGATGCAGAAAACCTATTGTGGAAGTTGTCCTAAACAAAATAACAACCTTTAGCAAACCTTTATGGGGCACTTTAACCTGCTATGCTAGTATTTTTTTATTGTTTACAAAAGAGGTTTTTATTAATAGTGCAATATTTGTTTACAGAGACCAATTCCTCGACAGAGCAGTGGCTTGGGCAGGAGGAATAGGAAGACTGTAGCAACTCTTAAGCATTCAAAGGTACGCATGCAAACAACATTTTCCTCACACTCAAATCAGGGCAAATTGAACATATAAATGGTCTGTCGTAAGGTTGTCATGATACTGGAATTCAAAACCAATCGGTTCTGAAGTTTTAAAAATGTCCATTTGCCGCAAACATTTAAGCGCTGTGGAGCACAATCTTAAACAGTGCTAATTTGCCATTGTGTTCATGTGCTCAACAGAAATGGCTGTGATTGGCCGTGAAAGTCATCAGTTCACAGAACTCAGCACTGTTTACTGTCTGTAACCACAGATACAGGGACACTGGAGCATTTCAAAGACACGTCAATTAGCTGGATTGTCTATAAGCTGACATACGAGCGATCCGCTGATGAATCGCGGCTTTAAATTGATCCAGTGTCCCTGTATCTGTGGTTACACACAGTAAACCGGGCTGAGTTTGGTGAACTGATGACCTTCACGGCCAATCACAGTCATTTCTGTTGAGCATGTGAACATAAAGGCAAATCAGTGCTGTTTAAGAATGTGCTCAACAGCGCTTAAATGTCTGCAGGAAATGGACCTTTTTAAAATTTCAGTACCAATTTGTGTCAAATTCCAGTATCGTGACAACCCTAGTCTGTTTGTTATTTTGGTTTCCAATGACTCTTTCTTTGCCCTTCTAAAATCCAACAGAAAAAATCAGTTCCAGTGGCTCCAACAGTTATCGTGACTCCAACAGTTATCGTGACTCCAACAGTCACCGTGACTCCAACAGTCACCGTGGTTCCTGCAGTCACTGTGGTTCCAGCAGTTGCAGTGGAGGGTTTTCTCACTTCTGCTTCGGTTCCCAAGAAGAACACTACAAATAATGCAGATTGCAATATAGTTAGCAGCGATGAAGAACTTGATTTTTGTGACCAGGACAGTGTGGCATCCAGTGTGGACAGCTCAGCAGAAGACATGTTTATTGATGATATGGATCCTATTTTAGACTGGTGAGTTTTTTTTGTTTCCCCTTCAAATGTTTTAATATTGTATTTTAGCGCTGCACGATTAATCGAAAAAAGATAGCAATCTCGATTTGTCCCCACACACGATCTTAATTCAGCTTTTCTACGATTCAGCCAATTATCTTTTTAAGGTCAGGAGAGAAGTGTAAAGGCAGTCGCAGAAGTCTTCACATTGTTTAATATATGTTGCTCAACAACATGGACACCTCCAAATGGTGTTAAAAGTGTCACATACTGTGTTTATAAGGTAATAATATACCCCAAAATATAATTTCTGTCTTGTAATGATGTATTTGTGGCTGCAAAATCACACATGAGCTTAGGCATTGTTTGTTTACTACCGAAAGGACGAGCGCGTGTGCCCGCCAATGACGTCTACTTTAGTGAACAGAACCTGCATAGGCTGTGATTAACAGGTCATAAAGTTGTAAATAACTATCAGTTTGTTGCAAACTGACCTCAAAGTGACAGCGGCCATGACATGAGCGCACTCTGCAGTGAAAGTGAAAACGAAAGCGCGCACATCATTTACATGAACATATCACATTTTTTAGGGCTTAGTGGCCACATACGTGGACAGCACATTTCAGCTCTTGTCTTATGTTTTATATTTTGTTACAGACATACAGTGTCAACCTGCAACTGTTTTGCAGCTTATGAAATGTCCCAAACACTATTTTAACTGTCCAAAATGGGCAAAAAAATTTGTTTTTACTGATAGTCAAAACATGTTAAAAAAAATGTGTGTGTGTGTGTGTGTGTGTGTGTGTGTGTGTGTGTGTGTGTGTGTGTGTGTTATTAATGCATTAAAAAACAATCAAGAAAAAAAAACTGTGTTCAAGGCAGAAATAAAGAGTTTTTCACTCTATTACACTAACGTGTTTTATGAAAATTGGGACCACGATCATTTTTCTCTAAAAGTACATCATATCAAAAGATGATACTTTGGTTTTATTCTAATTATGTTCCAATAAGCCCAAATAGCAAAGAGAAATAAAAATGTATGTAAAAAACAGCTTGGGCCTTGAGGTTAAGGTCATTCCAAGTCTATACAAATTTTACATTTTAACCAATTGTAGACCTACACATATGCCTAATATTATTATTATTATTATTGTTTTACCATATTTTTTAGAATAACAATTATAATATCCTACTCGTATTACCCTTTATTTTACATCTACAGAAACCTGAGAGAATGGTGATCTTGATTTTAAGCAAAGAAAATTGTGATTCTCATTTTAGCCAGAATCATGCAGCTCTATTGTATTTGTATTATTTAGTAACACGAAAAACCTAAAGGAATGCTGTGAAGATTGTTTAAAGTAAACAAAGAATGATTTATTTATGGCCTAACCTGACTTTGGTTACCAGCTCATTGTAGTTGTGAAGTATTTAGCTAAATATCTAATGATTTCTTCTTTTGCCATGCAGTAGGCCTTCATCAGACCTTTACCTGCCAGAAGAGGACTGTAATTCAGAAGACGCTCCACAACACAGAAAGAGACTTTGCTTGTCTTCTGCTGAAGGAGGCGACAGGAAAAATGAAAATGGTTTGTATTGGACTGAAACAGAAAGGTGGCACAGCTCAGATGAAGCAGATGTTGAGCCACCTCTGCTAGACTTCACACCCAACCAAAGTCCTGGCCCTCAGATTTTACCAAACAGGTGCTCCAGCGCTCTGCAGTTTTTTCAGCTCCTTTTTCCAAAATCAATGTTTCAGACCATTGCAGGCTACACAAACAGCTATGGAGCCAAGTACGAAGAGAGAAAGGGCAAGTTGTGGAACTTCATTAGTCAAAGTGACATGAAGTCGTACGTAGCGCTGGTAATTTACATGGGTATGTTCAGGTGCTCTTCACTCACAGACTATTGGAGTGAGTCCCAGCACTTCAGTCTGTCCTTTCCTGCAAAAATCATGCCTTACAAGAAATTTCTGTCCATCTCCAAAGTTCTTCATCTGAGCGAAAGCAGGGAGGACGAGAAGAACATCTTAAAGAAGGGAACAGCAGGTTACGAACGTCTGGGTAAAATCCAGCCTCTGTACCAAGTCATTAGGGAGTCCTGCAAAACATACTTTCATCCCTTTCAGAACATCACCATTGCTGAACGAATGGTCAAATCACAGGCTAGAACTGGACTCAAACAAAGCCTGAAAAGCAGATCTCCAAATATGGGGTTCAAACTCTTTGCACTGACAGACTGCACCTGCGGCTACACGTGGGACTTCTTTATTTACGAGGGGAAGTCGTGTGCGTCACAGAGCGAGGGATTGAGCTATGAGTCTGTGATGGCGTTAGTGGATGAGAATATGTTGGGTTCTGGGTACAAATTATTTGTAGACAAGTTTTACAGCAGCCCCATGCTCTTTAGGGACCTTCTGGACCAAAAAGTCTTGGCTTGTGGCCCTGTTTGGCCAAACAGGACAGGTTACCCAAAATCAGCTGAGAACAAGCTGTCATCGAATGCTCCACGTGGCACCATGCGCTGGATTAGACACGACAAGCTGCTGTTTGTTGAGTGGAAAGACTCAAAGGAGGTGCAGATGTGCTCTTCATTCCATAAAGCCTATGAAGGCGATACTGTGCAGAGGAAGGTGAAGCGGGATGCACATCGAACCCTTGAGGAGATCCCCATTCCAGCTGTAGTGCTGGACTACAGCAAGTAAGTAATATCAGTGTTTCTTCTAGGATTTTTTCCAGCAGTGGTGCAAGTCTTTTACACAGATCTTCCTTATTGTTTTATTGTTGATAAGACAGATGTTTTAGACTTTGAAATATGTTTTTGTTTTGCTTTCATACAGGAACATGGAAGCAGTGGATTCATCTGATTGCGTCACAGAACATTTCAGGGCTATACATAAACCGAAAAAGTGGTATCAATGCATGTTTTATCATTTTTTGGACATCACTGTAGAGAATGCCTTCATCATGCAGGAACTAGTGACCAAGGGAAACGCCAAGAAGCCTTTAACACGAAAGGCATTCTTGCAAGCCCTCATTTTAGAACTTACAGAAATAGATAGTCTGGATTCAGCAGCAGTTCCCTTGACACTCTCTTCATCAGGATAATTCTCAACTACATTCCACAAGTCATACTGGACAGCACTGCTAGCAGAAAGCATTACCTCCAGTCATGTGTGACATGATATGATGATGTTCTTTCAGCCTGAGATGGACCATTCTGATGGGCTTAACAAAAGACTTCTTGAAGCAAATGTAAAAGATGTTTTTGGATTTATTTTTTGCCTTGATTTGAAATTAAATGTTTTGTTGTATTGGAAGGCTGAATAAATATATTTTGAATGGTATTGCATGGTCTATGTTTTATGTAGTTCATCTCCACATGTTAATTTGAAGTAATTTTAACATTCTTTTAAAAGCATGCACTGGCCAAATAATTATTTCCCTTGTTTAAATCAGATTTTGTGTTTGGTCAGGAGGTGATTTTGAGCTAACACTGGTTCAGGATGTTAACTATTATTTTATTCTTCAACAGACATTTTTAGTTCTAGCAAAAGAAATAAAAGATTTTACTTAAATTATTCAATTCTGCCACACTGCAAGAACATTTATTCAGAAATCTACTACTAATGTCAGTGAAAACATTTTTATATTGTGGATGTACAGGTCTGAGAGGGTGTTTTATCACAAGAGGAAAGTGTAAATCTTCAACCCATCACTCAAATGATTTATTCTGCCTGCACTGATATAAATATTATGAAAATGTGTTCAGAACTTTGCTTTGTAAAAGTTGAATTAACACTTCAACAGCCGATCTTATAATGAATACAATTTTATTTCAGTGTGCACACATTTCCAGCAAAATATATTGCCTTTTCTTTTTCTTTTTAGCAAATTAGCCCATATTTAACTTAGATTTTTTTAAGAACTGAATTTAGCCACTTTTGCTTACACATTAAATAAAGATTGATGACTAAAACTACATTTTTTGCACAATTTGAAAATGTTAAATATTCCCATAAAAATCATAAAGTTTGCCAGCTGAGGCCCATAAACAAAAATAATACGATGGTACATGTCTAGTAAAATATAAATTTGTGTTTATTGCATTGGGTTTATGTGCATCCGCTCATTGAAGCTGAGGTGAAAATGCCTGTATAAGAACAGAAGAACACCTACAACAAATCTTCCTGCAAAAGTATTGTATATACTTTTATGACCTTAAGTTAGAGTGCTGTAAAGAGAGAATGCTGTAAACATAATGCTGTAAATTGATTTTATTTATAATTAAGCTTGAATCAACATTTGGTGTGGCCATCCTTGTCCCATGTCTTACACTAAAAGCATCTTGAAGATCTTCTGGATTTAGTCTCAGTTCTGTTTCTTCATGGTGATGGTGAGCATTTGCTGCGTTTTGTGCAAACAAATATTTATTTTTTATTAATTGCGCAAATAATGTTTGGAAGTGTAAACTGTTCCTAATGACACACTACAGAAATAACTGACTTAAAAACACGGAGTGCATTTCTTAATGTGCTGCACTGTGAATTTCACAGATGTGTCTCATTCAAAGGGACAATTCACCAAAAAATTTACATTTACATACTCTTAAATGGCTTTAAACCTTTATGAGTTCTTTTTTTATAAATATGTACTGCAAAAAAATAAAAAACAAGGGGAACACTTGGAGTTACATTGTGTGGTTTAACTGTTGCCTTTATTTCTTTGAGCAGTGTATTTTGAAGGAAGCTGAAAACCTGTAACCACTGATTTCTATAGTAGCCTACTTGCTTTTCCTACTATGAGAGTCAGCAGTTGCAGGTTTCCAGCTTTCTTTGAAACGTCTTTTGTGTTTGACAGAAGAAAGTCAACCTGGTTTGGAGCAAGTGGAGGACGAGTAAACAACAAGTTTCATTTTTTTGTGTGTGTGAACTGTCCCTTCAAGAATCAAACCGTGCAACAGTCACGCTTTCATAATATGGCAGGAATGAAAATTCTGAAAAGTTTTATAACGAATATATATCCTGATATGCTAAAAATGTCCTTCAAATTGAAATGTTTTTCACATCATTTTCCTGTTCATCCATGTAAAGCAGCTTTGACACAATCTACATTCCATAAAGCTCTGTAAAAAGTATAAGTGACTTGACCCCCTGACCACACTAACCTCATTATTTACGTCATCCCCTGTAACGTTAACTCTGGCTTTAAGAGCAAATGCTTGATTTTGTCTAGTTGTTGAACTTAAAGTTTTGTGTCTAGTCTTTGAAACGCCGTATTATCTTATTTTCAGTGCTGTCAGTTTAGATAGTAGACTTTAAAATCAGGTTTATTTTACTGTAATAATAATAATAATAATAATAATACATTTTATTTATAACGCGCTTTTCTAAAACCCAAAGCGCTTACAAGAAAGTTAAAACAACAGCGTGTCTAATTGGTTTAAAGGCACTGACTGAAACGTGAGTTAAAAAAACTACGTTAGCAAAGACAAGCATATATCCACAGGACATGTCACCATCTTATTGAATGGGGAAAAATTTAATGGTCAATATGTTGGATAAAGCCCCACCTACTTGTACAGGAGCCAATCATCGATCGCTATACGGCGAATAAATCCCGCCTTCTAGCACAGGAGCCAATCATCGATCGCTATAGACTGACGATCCTTCGGGGAAGCGGCTCGGCTCTCGGCCTCGCTCGGAGTCGGACCAGACGTGAGTTTGGTTTCTGCAGAGACACTTTTGTGGATGTTTAGAAATGAAACCAAAGACACAGTTGTTTAAGTTTATTGTTGTTCCCTAATATGAAATTCAATCGTAAGCTTGGCAAGCATATTTGGAGAATTTGATATTTCCCCATTCAGGCAGAATGCCCGAGAGGCGTTTCAAAGATGGCCGCCGATTGAATTGAATTGACGTTAGTCCACGAACCCACTATTGCGATATTGACGATATGATTAGAGTGAGAAGGTAAACTATTTTACTCAAACATTTTATTATATATAAACAAAACTAAATAGTGTTTAAAATACCTAAAACATGCAATGGCCACTAATTCAATTGCTCGCCTAATTTTCAAACACCTATTATTCGCAACACTATATTCATCACACGATAGAGCCAAAGGAAAATTCTGAAAAGACACAACCTCTGCACAAGCAAAGAAGATATCTGTGACCAAGACAGTTTTTGTTTATGGATGGCCTTGACTCTGTTCTAGATCTGTAAGTCTTTTTCGTGAATTTTGTGTGGATATCAACCTTTTATTTATGATGTTGAATAATGTGTTTGATGTACTTCAAGGTTATTCAAAAATGTTTCAAGGTTTAGTTAATCTAAAAATTAATAACCATTCTTATGCCTATCTATTCCAAACTTATAAGTTTTTGGTTGGTATCTGAAAATAAGGATTTGTAAAAACTGCATCTTTCCATCTTCATTGTTTGTATTCACAGCTGTGTATGTACATAGAGAAATACTGTTTCTTTACAAAGTGACCATCGGGGCCCTGTATGCAGATTACAATGTTTTGGTTGTTTTCATCAATCTATGTCAACATTTTTATTAGTTATCAGTAGTTCATATTCAATTCAATTATAATGTTAAATATTATGTTCATCACTTCATTCCAGACAACTCCGTTATATAAATCTTTTATAACAATCTTCGGCCCTTAAAATACTTTGCTCACTATCCTTACATTTGCTTGTATTTTCAAGCACTGACTCGTTTGCAAAATAGTTGTGAAATTCAGTGCTAATTTTAATTTGTTTCATTGTTGTCCCTTGCAATAGGTCTTCACTTGAAATTTACACACAAGAAGAGGGCTGAATATAGATAGTTAGTATGGGCTTTTTTGCATGTTTATGATTCAGCATCAACAAAAATAGACAGAGAACAATCTATCGACGGAAACAAGTACAAACCCTTTATTTGATATGTCACGACATTTTCATGCTCCAGTGGAAACATGTGGTTTCCTTACTGACTGAGAATGAAAACTCGTTTGATGAAATCATTGTCATCGAAACTGAGAATGTGTACATGCAGGGTCTAAAAATAAAGACCCCCTTTAGGGAAATTTATAAACGTTTGATGAACAGTTTCACTGTGAGAACTAGGCATGGGCCGGTATAAGATTCAGACGGTATGATAACCTTATTAAAAATGATCACGGTTTCAAGGTATTGTGATTAATGCTATAAAATATATAGATATTTTTAAATGTCTGGGTAAAAAAAAAAACAATATATTTAATATTTTTTGAAAGATTTAAAATATTTTGGAGCAGTAAAAATGTCAGGCTAAATAATGAAAATGAATAATTGATAATTCTGTTGTTTTCATTAGTTTCAAAAACACAAAGTTCTTTACAGTTCTTTAAAAAAAAAAATTACACATCCCTTAGGAACAGTATTACTGAAAATGTTGGCGGTTTTAAAACCTTGACTTTTTCAAACCACTGTATACCTTGAAAACGGTTATCATCCCATGCCTAGTGAGAACAGACCTTAAAGTGATAGTTCACCCAAAAATGAATATTTACTCACTATGTACTAACCCTCAAGTGGTTTCAAACCTTTGAGTTTCTTTTTTTCAGTTGAACACAAAAGATATTTTGACAAATGTTACATTAAATGTTAACTGTCCCTTTAAGAGGAAGGGTAGAAATCTTTCAGATGTAATTAATAAAATTATTATTTGTGTTCAGAAGATGAACTAAGGTCTTATGGGATTTGATAAGTCTGAAAGTACAAGAATCAACCTTGAGTTGCCATAACAAATTGTCGCTTGCGTATATGAATGTCTCCATGGTTCAGAGCTACAGGTTGAAGATCAGCTCTTAATAGTGTAGGGTCGACTTGACCCCCAAGAACCATGCCGCCATCCATATCTGGAGTCAAACAGACAATCTTCCATTGACGCACACATTTAGACTATCCATATCTGGAATCAGATACAATTCTTCCCTGACGCACACATTTAGAATGGTCTATTTCTGCTTTAACCAATGAGAACTGTTTACCTGGATCCCACCTTTTCTGGAGTTGTGTAAAGAGTATAATTGCTGCATTGTTGTATTGTAAGGCAGAGCGGCCTAGGAACTCATTGCGAGTGTTGAAGCTGGCTTCTGCTGATGAAACTGCAAACTATCTTCAGTAAACTTTATTTATTTATTTAAATCTCTGACTCCTGCTCTTCTTCATCTGACAGACTGGTCATTCTTTGGGTTAAAACTGTAAAAACCCCAACAAAGTCTTTCAGATGTAATTAATAAAATTATTATTATTTGTGTTCAGAAGATGAACTAAGGTCTTATGGGATTTGATAAGTCTTGAGTAAATGAAGACTATTTTCATTTTTGGGTGACCTAACAAAATCTGTGTGAGGTATGAAGTTTTCACAAGCCACATCATGACTTTTATTGACCAGTTTGAACACCAAATGATCTACAGTAGTGCTTTTGTCCATTGTAAAAATGAAGAAGTGTTCCAAAAAACTCTTTCCATTTATATTATTATTTTTATTAAAATAATAATGATAACATACTTTATTTCATGTAAAAAAATCAGAAATAGGCTATATTCTCAACATTATACTCTTTCTGAAGATAAATTACATAGAGCTACATTTCTAATAAATAAAGATTGACAAACAATCGCTACATTTTCCTTTACATTTAAAGGGACAGTTCACTCAAAAATGAAAATAGTGTCATCATTTACTAAAACTTTAAATCATTCCAACGTTTTACAACAAAAGATGATATTTTGAATAATGTTAGTTGCCATTGCTTTCTTTGGGGGGGGGGGGGGGGGGGGGGGGGATGGGGTATATTATACTAGTAATTCTTCAAAATATTCATACAGGTTTGGAACATTCTGAGGGTGAGTAGCTGATGACAGAGCTTTCATTTTTGAGTGTAGTATATAACAAAATAAAATGAAAACCATGAAATAACACTTTGTTTTTTTCAGATTAGTGGTTAGTTTTGATTATTTGATCTTATTGCTGTTTAATGCATGTAATAATCTGAGTTTTATAGACTAGGGATTTTCTTTTTGCTTTATTAATAAGAATTTTGTGTCAAAAATCT
Source organism: Danio kyathit (assembly GCA_903798195.1). Lineage (NCBI taxonomy): Eukaryota > Metazoa > Chordata > Actinopteri > Cypriniformes > Danionidae > Danio > Danio kyathit. Next base: position 21,256,108 of record LR812519.1, on the reverse strand, counting down.
TATTGGACCTTTTCTTTTTGTAATATATGAATAATTTGTCATATTTTGTAATTTAATATATTTGTAATGTGAACATGGTCTAACTTATCCAGTACAAGAACAAATCTTTAGCTATGTTATAAATTGAGTATTTAAATAAAGGGACTGTTAAAATAATATGATGCCACCTGATTAAAATAGTTTTGCTTTAAACACTGTAAAAGCCAATCCCTTTCAAATGAGCTTGATTAAGGCTTGATTACCCCCATGTGTTGTTCAAATGGACTACCCTTTTATTATGTCCATGGCTGTTTTTGCCCCATTGACTTCCATTAAAACCACCTTTTTCGATCGCAAAGCCTTGACACCAAATAATCATCCATTCTTGATTGTTGGGGGTTTTCTCTGTTGGGAAGTAATACAATGGGTCATTTTGACTGTTGATCATCAGTTGTCACTATTAACCCTTTAGATAAACCTGTGCAAAAATGTCATTATAATGGAAGTCAATGGGGCAAAATCAGCTACAAAAGTAATGAAAGGGTAGTACATTCTCCAAGAGTCTATTCAAATTTCCAAAGACTCAAAATCACCCCATAGTGGATGAAAACATCCCCAATAGCACACAAGAGTTAAGGTATCTTACCATAGTGACATAACAAAAGATAATAAATATCAAGCACAGTGTCTTTGAAGATTGCAGCAGAACTAGATTTGACTATTTTCAGTTGGTTTGGACCTCAGTGTAAATACTGAAGTCTGAACGCTGCACTTCCTTTTTCTTCAGCATTGAAGGTGTGTTCAGTGAGGCGTAACACACTTCAGCTTCACTCTGTGGAACACAAGTCATATGTTTTCTCAATGATCTAAATGCCATAATCTATCAAATTTGTTCCAAATATGTAATAATTAGGACACATTGGGATGTATTTTTGTATGCAGTACCTGATAATATCCATTCTCAGTCTGTGTTGATGCGGAAACTACAAATAAAATCATCAGAAATTCATTCATTTAAAATCACTTTCTGAAATGTAGCAATGACATTTTTGCTGAAGTTCATACAAATATTTATTTATTTAATTAATTTTTTTTGTATTAAAAGATTTTATTCTGTTTGTGACATTAGAATATTTATAGCTGCTAGCTGGAACCTGATAGATCTGGTGAGTGAACTGAGTTGACCTGTATGAAGTGTTTACCTGTAGTTTTCTTGTGACAGAAGCAGTAGATACAGATGGAGAAGAGGAGAACACACACCGAACACACACTGAACAGCAGAATGAGGCTACAGTCTGATGCAGGAAGTCTGGAGGTGATGTTGATGTTTTCCATGTGTGGGGACACTGACTCTGAATTACGCAAGCAAATGTAACTGTCAAAATATCATCTACATCCATATAAAATATATACTTAGTTTAGATTATTATTATTATTATTATGACATTTTAAGGATATTGTCACTGCATTGGTCTTGGGCATTTATCTTAAATATTTTTTAATTTAGTTTTTTACTATTTAACTAAAACACTTAACACATAAATTATATATATATACAGCTTGATAATATATCATTTGTCATAATAATTGATCATAGCACAAAAGCTAATCATTATATTAAAATGATTTTTTAAGAATCATGTGACATTGTTGTCTAGAGTAAGGATATTGAAAATTCTAAAAATATTTAAAAATATATTCACTTAGAAAACAGTTTTTTATGCACATGTAAAACACACACACACACACACACACACACACACACACACACACACACACACACACACACACACACACACGTCATATTGTGAACGTTTTGTTTACTAACATTTACATGGAGATTTAAAAAATAATTTGTGTGTATGTATACTCTATTGTGTGTATTTTTCCCCCTAATTTTGGTTTATTGCTACTGTACATACATGTATGAAACCCAACCATGATTTAAATTAAAATGTAAAAACAAAATAATAAACAAAAATGTTAAATATGTTATAGTTAAACCATAGTAACTGCAAATCAACCCATCATTTTGTATTTTTCATTTTGTATTTTTACAAATGGTTATCAATACGCAACAAAAAACGTGGTTTCTACACTTTTATATTAAAGATTTCTGTTTCATATTTTATATTAACACTATTATAAAACCATCATCTATTTTCATGAGGGTCCAAAGTCAAATACTGCCTACTGGTGAAAATACAAATGCTTTCATTTTGTATTTTTACAAATGGCAATCAATATGGGATTAAAAAAAAACATGGTTACTACACTTTTATTAAATATTAATATAAAAAAGTATTTATATTTAAATATTAATATTTTATAACAATACTATTATAAAACCAATGTTAATTTTCATGAGGGTACGAATTTAAAAACTACTACTGAAAATACAAAAATATATATATACAGTTGAAGTCAGAATTATTAGCCCCCCTGAATTATTAGCCCCCATTTATTTTTTCCCTAATTTCTGTTTAACAGAGAGAAGATTCCGTGTGGTTCCGGTCATAGGTTCCGGCTAGGTGTGGGCCTGGTCATATTTCACAAAATCTAATCAAATCGTTACACTGAAAATTACATAACTTGATTTGTTTTTGGGTGGGTGGGGTTGGAAAAAATATATATATAGTATAGTCAGAATTACTACTTTTTTTTTACTTTTTAAAATATTTCCTAAATTATGTTGAATAGAGCAAGAAAATTTTGACAGTATGTCTGATAATATTTTTTCTTCTGGAAAAAGTCTTATTTGTTTTATTTCAGCTAGAATAAAAGCAGTTTTTAATTTTTTAAACATCATTTTAAGGTCAAAATTATTAGCCCCTTTAGCTATATATATATTTTTGATAGTCTACAGAACAAACCATCGTTATACAATAACTTGCCTAATTACCCTAACCTGCCTAGTTAACCTAATTAACCTAGTTAAGCCTTTAAATGTCACTTTAAGCTGTATAGAAGTGTCTTGAAAAATATCTAGTACAATATTATTTACTGTCATCATGGCAAAGATAAAATAAATCAGTTATTAGAAATGAGTTATTAAAACTATTATGTTTAGAAATGTGCTGAAAAAATCTTCTCACCGACTTCAACTGTGTATATATATATATATATATATATATATATATATATATATATATATATATATATATATATATATATGTATATGTGTGTATATATATATATATATATATATATATATATATCCCAAAAATAATTCTGCATAAATCCACAGATTTTTTTTTTATAAAATTCTATGCAGAAATAGCCAAAAATGTCCGCAGATTCTGTCCGACCCTAAATATAATCTACAGTTTCTTCTGTTTACCAAAATTTGCAATATCAGCAAAAGTAGAAATGCTTTCTTACCCCAGACAGATAGACGCGTTGTCTTGTTTCCATTCTGGTATTCAGAATTTGTTCCCACGTTTCTGTCATTAATTCGACAAAAATACAGTCCTTCATCAGAGACACTGACATTCTCAATATGTAAATCAAAGGAGTTACTGGAGCTGTTGGGCACAAAACTGAAACGAGGAAGTTTCTCTAAAAACATATCTGAGGGATTTATCACTAGAGATGGATGATTCTCATGCGAGCAGTTTCTTATCCAAACAATGTGTGATCCTAAAGGTACAACACAGTCACAGTAGAGAGTGACGCTTTCTCCTGGTTTAACTCTTATGTTCACTTCTGTCCCAAACACTTTCTGCTGTTCACACAACAAAACACCTGCAGAACAAATGCAAGTTCAAATATGTGAAACAAGACGATCAGTCCAATCAATACCATGTCACAGCATGAAAGATTTGATTTAAACCTGGACTTACAGAGAAGTGTAATGGCAGAAATCATTGCTCTCTCCATCTCAGTGTCTGATAAGGGTCTTCAGTCTTCGTGTGGTCTAGTTGTGTCTGGTGGGAGGGATTTCTGCTAAAGGACTTTCACATACGTGTAAGTTGGGTTTGTTTGTTTCCTCTTGCTTAGATTGAGGGTGTTATTAAATTCTGATTTGAATTAGCACGGTTGATCATTTCTTGCGACTCGCAAAACCTTGCAGACCTTAACATGCGATTTCATTCTGATAAAAAGTATAGTTGTTTTTTGTTATAGTCAGCACATCACTGAAGATCATTCATGTCATGTAGTTTATGTCAAACTGCAGATGAACTGCTGAATTGATATGTTGCCGACAACATGATTTTAAACGATTTGACTAAAAGCCTTTAGAAAAATTTTAGAGGCAAAACATTTGATCTGGCCATAACAGGAAGCCAATACTGTTATATCCTGTCACACCAGCCACGTTTAAAGCCTCTCATAAAAAAAGAACATAAAAGCTTTACTTTGGCCTCTGGATGCTTGAATTTGTGCTTGCTCTGTCTCTTTATGAGAATTTGTTTTATTTTTTCTTGTGATAAGTAGTGGGACTTTTTTATTGGTTTCGATAAACAGCCTCGCACCACACAGTTTTCCATTTACATTTGTCAGCTAAATATACAATGGCGCATTTACATCATATAAAGATTGTGGTTTTCCTGTTTCCGCATGATAAAATTTGACTTGCTTCACTTTTCTCAGCAAGTTAAAGGTCTGATTGTATATCCTAATGTTTGCTGTCTCTCATCTTATAATATTAATTGTGTTAAATATTAAATTCACCAACATCACTTTAGAGCTAGTTTGAATGATTCTCTAGTGTAATGTCTAAAGTGATGACAAAACAGGTGATTTTGCTGACTTTTTAAGATTATAAAGTTGAACAGCATGAAATGCTATCAGTCTACAGAGATATCTCCCTATAGTATTACAGTCTATTACAGTCTACACATTTTCTCAGTTGCAATCAGGATATCACAATAATTAACCCTGAAAAAAAGCAACAATCACTAGACTGCTGTTGTGTTTGCGATAAGGAAAACGCTAAACACATCTGGGCATTTCTTCTTTCTTTCTGCCAACACAACACACATTCCTAATATGCATGTCCCACCTTACACTCAATACACTACAATTATATACTATAAATACAGCACTACAACATACAAAAGAGAGAGATTGACTTAGAATATCACTTAATGATTTGATCAGCTGTAGTTAGAAATTACGCTGTTTTATCTTCTAAGGGCTTATGCAGTCTCTGTTGCCATCTTGTGGATGGACAACATTTTTTGGTCTGCTCAATGATAGGCTAATGACCACCGACGCGCTTTTTCTAAGAAATTATAAATATTTTAAAATAGGCACTATCCTTATAAATAAACTGCAAAAGTACATTATGATGTCTAACAGCTGCAATATTTGTCAAACTGTAGAGTGTCCTCTGTATGTGGGTGGAGTAATACACAAGGGTGAAGGTGATGAGGTGGAACGAGTGCTGTTACTGCTAGAATATGGCTCGCCTATCAACCAATCAGATTCAAGAACCAGACAGAACTGTTGTATAAAAGTGTTTACATGTCTGTACTGCACTTCAATAATGCCACTAAAATTGGCATACTCCACATCTTAATCTGATTTCTGATTAGTTTGATTATGACTCGAGTCGGATTAAGGTAATCAAAAATCACTGTAGACATGGTAGACTCTAGAGTATTGTCTTAATCGTATTAAAATTGGATTATTGGTGAAAGACAACGCCAAGATTAATCACTTATTACGTTTGTTTGCATAACTTTGGGCCAGTCAGTGAGTAAGTTCACATACTAACTTACTGACTGGCCCAAAGTTATGCAAACAAACATAATAAGTGATTAATCTTGACATTGTCTTTCTGGAATATGGTGATGATGTAACATATACATGGTTATTTAAGGAATAAAAAGCAGTTTGAGTAAAAGGATGGGTTGCCAAACATATAATTAACCAGAAACAGAGTTAAACACTGCAAATTAGAGTCAATCGTAACCTCCTTGCTTACTTAAATTCAAACTGCATTTATTTAACCACACACACAAAGTGAAACACATTTTCTGAAACCACTGGAAACAGTTGTGGTTAAAAACCCACAATATGCACTTAACAAGAACCTGTGAACAGGACTAAACATTCTGGAAACCCCCATTTTGAAAACATAAAACAACAACAACTTTAAACTGGTTTTGGAAAATGCAGAATCAGACTTTTGACCATGCAATTAAATCTCTGAATCTCAATGGAGCTACTTAAATGAGTCATGATCGTCTGACCTGTATCAAACTGAAAAACCAATGTTTGTTAGAATTTTTTTTTTTGGTACATGACATTTAGGATAAAGGTCATGACACTAAAAGGCTTCCTGAATAGATACTTTCACAACTCTTGATTCAAAATAGCGGCACAGCAGTCATTTATCATATAACTAAGAAATAAATTGAAAAAGGAAGTGAATGTTGAGATTAAAACTTCCACCCATCCATATAACAGCATATTGACAAATCAATAGAAATAAAAATAGATCTACAGGTCTCTTTGTGAACATCTTGTTTATTTGCTATAGCTTGAGATAATGTTTGAGAAATTGTGCAATAATATTCATTGTTTGAAATATTTAGACAGCTACTGTTATGAATCGTGCAAATCCAGATGCTATTTTTTTTCCAGGTTATAAAGTTCTCTTAAACACTGCAATGTACATCAGCAAGGTTAAACAATTATTACAAATTTAATTATTCAGTTTTTTTTTACAGAAAACACAGAACGGAAACGAACACACAATATTAAAATTACATACATACAGTCAAGCCCAAAATTGTTCATTCAATTGTAAATAATAGCTGAGAAAGATATATTTTTTCCACAGTGATGCCTCTTGTACATCGTCTTATTATCTTTTGGGAAAAGCCTGTGTCATTTCCTGTCAAAAGAAAACTTGCTGGTTGAATAAAACTTTAAGTCATAATTTTACAGGGTATGTATAATTTCAGGCTTGACTCTATATATAGATATTAAATTCCAAAGAGATGTATTCTCAATTAATAATATTGCACGCTTGGGGAGGAGAAAATATCAAAAGTGCTGCACAATTGTCAGTGTTTGCTGCCAAATACAATTTAATTTATATAAACACAAATATCCTACTTCATTGAGCTTTACATTCATGGATGATGATTAGCAAAAAATGCCTAGCTTTAAGTTGGATTACATAAATTAGCATCATTGGACACTAAAACATTTTTGTTTTTATATTTAATGGCTCATTTTTAAATATATATATACAAATATAGCGAAATCAAGTTGTATGGCACGAGAATTGTGTTGTTGTACAGTAGTTATGTATTTGTCACAATTTCTTGAAGTTCAAATAATGTTCATAGTAAATACATGCTTCAGCCTACATTTTTGCAAAATGTAAAATACTTTGCTCATGGTACATTCTGTTGCACGTTTCAAATTCACTAGAGGGCGCTGTATAAGTTTTTGCAAATCTGAAACGTATTACTTCAGGTACATTTTGTTATACGTTTCAAATACACTTCCTTTTCATACATTTAAAAGGCAGGGCTTGTCATACAGTTCACCTACATCAGCTAAAGACTAAACCAGGGATGTCAAAGTCAATTCCCGGAGGGCCGCAGCCCTGCACAGTTTAGTTCCAACCCTAATTAAACACACCTGATCAAATTAAATCCTTCAGGCTTGTTTGAAACCTACCAGTAATTGTGTTTAAGCAGGGTTGGAACTAAACTGTGCAGGGCTGCGGCCCTCCAGGAATTGAGTTAGACTAAACTCTCCGCTAAACCCAAACAATAGGATATATGCAGAAAGACTGCAGTAACCTGGGTCAAGCGCTTCCGGTGAACTGTATGCAGTTACAAAATCTGCGCATTTAAGGTCTGTTTTTTTAAATTAACGATCTCCACTGCCAGATTGATATATGATATAAAAGGTCTCAGATTGTACAAGAAGCACTGCATTAAATTAAATTTTCTCCCGCCATGCCTTTAAAATACGAACATTTATTTTACCCCAGTCTTGTATTTTCAATGGTGTTTCTGCACTCGCCTGCTGACACTGAAGGGCCTGTGCGTGTAAACAGCTTTTCATCTCGTTTTACACTTTAATAACTAAATAAATGCTGAAGTTTATTTAACTGATTATATTTTAATTACAACATCGATGCTGTAAAGGAACTGTATAAAATTGGAAAAAGTCACATTAACCGTTCACCGGAAGTTTATCGGTATGGCTAGCTGTGCAAACACCCTATAGTGTTTTTAAAAGCAAACGTATCAGAAAGGTGCACTGTGACCATGTTTTATCTTGATTTCACATTGTTTTTGTCTTTTTGGTAGAACCATGCTTCACTGGACTCAAACCCAAGCAGCAGAAGTACAACACTGTACAAATTAGCAAACTGATAACATTAAAAAAGTTGTCGATATGAAGATAAACGTGTGAGCAAACGTTTTTTGATTACCATTTCATACATTATTGTTCTTTTGTGGTATTTATTTGGCATTGCCCAAAAAACTGCATGAAAATAATCCTTTATTTGTTAATAATATGTAGTAAATTATCATTGGTATGAAAAGGAACAAAATTTGTGTTAAACTGCAGTCAAACGTCTGTTTAACTACATTTTTAATTTCAGAAAAATGTAGGCTGAAGCATAGAGTTCCAATGAGTCTGTGTTGTTTTTCTCCCATAAAATTATTCAATAAATGTCCTATTTAGATACTGAACCTTTACTGGACAGAACATGATTAGGCCTGTCACATTAATCAATATATTGATTTCCACATGCACATGACCTCGATCATTTTTGGTGATGCGAAATATATTGCCCATACATAAAAACCAATTCTAGCAACATTTCAGCTGATTGTGCAACATCTCTCTGTCTATTGGAGGTCTCAGTGTCAGTATAGTTAAAATTTACTATTTATTTACTATAAATTACTGAAAAACTGATCTGGTAGCAGATATCGCTGCCTCTGTTACCTTTTACCTTGCACTTTTTGTTTAAATTTATTACTATTTATTTAGGATATGTGATTTCACATTCTGATTCCAATGCCTAATTATTAAATTGTTAAAATGATTATAATTAATAGTATGTGAAGAGTGCACTTGCATTGAGATATTATATTGTTATTCTTGCATTATATATTGAGTGGCATAAAATGGTCTTATAATACCGTTTATCCAATATATTTTGGTGCAATATATCGTACAACAAAAAATAGTTATCGTGACAGGCCTAAACATGAATACTCTTAAAAAGTAAGGTCCTTAATTGGCACATGGTGAACATTCAAGATCAATGCATACTTTCCCTACACAAAATGTTCTTTATGCTAGAAAAGTGTTGTTCAGATTTGTAAAATGTGCAGTTGTTACCTGAAACATTCTTTGAAGAGCACGTTTACTCCTGTGGTATTCCTTTAAAAAGATTGGAACGTCTTTATTACCGAGTATATATCAATCCAATCCAAATTGGAGTTCTGCTCCATTGAGTTACAAGACTGGATTCATTTAGCAGAGGGTCCATTAAACAGGTTATATTATGATTCTTACCAAACCAACGAAAAACATTTTGTGAGAACATCCAAATATAAGGCATTGAGCGTGTTTAGTTTAAGTCTATAAGGCAGATTTCTAAGTTCAGTTTTGGAAGATCTTCAGACATATTAAATGTGCTTAAATTCCTACTTGCTCTTGACCTTCATGAGTCTTTATCCTTCTCCTTTTTCTTCTTAAACAAACTCTTGAGCTTAGAGGTTTTCTTGCCTTTTTCTTTGCCGCCAGATTCTGAAGACGATGAATGGGCTGATTGTCCTTCATTTCCCACAAGGCTTTGGATAGAGCTAGAAACTGACGCAGTGTGACTGAGATCACCAGGACTAGACATGAGAGGGCTTTCATAGGACTTTTCTAGAATCCCATCATACACTAGTGTGCTGATCGAATCCAAGGGTGGTTTGCAGAGCATCAAAGAACTAACAGTGAGGTCAGGAGGGCCAAACTGTCCTGGGTTTGTAACCACAAACTCCTCCTGAGATATCTTACGCCTTGGAGCCTCCACAGACAGACCCACGATCTCTCTCTGTATTTTACTAATTGGAGTTTCCAGAGAGCTGTCTAACTTCAGTTGAATCCGTTGTGTCTCCATCGCGATCTCTTGCTCATCTCGGGAGAGTTTCTTTGATGGAATTTCCATCCGGATATCCCTGCTCTCTTTTAAGGACTTGCTTCTGTCAAACTCGTCTCTCAGTATGTTCCTTGAAGCAGTCTCCATCGCAATGTCTCTCATTTTTAGTCTTTCCAAATCTGCTGACACATCGAAGTCATCTTGCGCCATCATTCGTGTAGGGATGTCCTTGGGTAAATCTGCTCTGGTTAACATCTTCAATTTCTTCGAGCTTTCCACTGAACTATCAAAGTTGGCATCAAAGGAGTTTTCCCTAAACATTCTTCCTCGCTGGATGTTGCTTGCAAAGTCTAGGTTTTCTTTGTGTTTAATGGATGTGTTCAGCAAAGCATCTGCATATCTAGATCCAGGTGTGGCATCTATATCAAACTCTGCTTTTGGTATAACTCTAGAAATGCTGTCCATGTGATCTTTTCTCTCTCTGATCGATCGTTGTCTTTGACTGTCCATGCTGATGGCAACTGGAGACATCTTTTCTGTAGAGTAGTACCTCATTGTTGAATCTAAAGACAGATCTCTGGGTAATTTCCTTGAATCAAATGAAATCTCTGTCTCTCCTCTAACCAGTTGTTTAGGGGGTTCGTCTAGTTCTTCTCTAGATGTCTTTCTTAATGGAGTATTGATGTCCAGTTCCTCTCGTGATGCTTTCCTTGAGGTGTTCACCATCAAAGACTCGTCCATTTCCTCCTGGGAGATTTTGCGTGAGGAAGTGTCCTCTTGTTCATCCAGGGAGATCTTTCGGGGCATTTTATCTGAGAAGATGTATTTTCTTCGAGGTGGGACATCAAGGGTGCTGTACTTTCGGCTAATGGAGGACCCGATGGACTCTGTATCTGAGGATGTTTCCATAGACTCCCTGTTGGAGAAATAAAAACTCTTAAGCCATGTTCACCCACAAAAAAGTGATATTTTGTCATCATAACAAGCATCATTCCAAACCCAATAACTATCAATCAGCATTAGTTTAGTTGACTAACATTTTTCCATGCTCTTGAGATTCTATAATCATGGGTTGAAATTCTAGATTCTGATTTGCTGGAAGGTGTGCAATAAAATTGTATGATGCACAGGTAGTTCCAGTCAGCTTTAATTACAGTTTGAAATGAATGCGCTTCCCTTAAACATTTGTAGTAACCATAGTAACAATTAACGGAGCCTTCATTATTCCCTGTAATCTTGTGAACACAGACATGTACTGCAACAGGGAGCCGATGGGGATTAACCAACTCTCAAATATTTGTGAAGAGGTAGCTAACACTATGAGTTATTAGATATTCACTGGCCACTTTATTAGACACTTTATTACACCTGTGTAACTGCTTGTTGATGCAAATTTCTAATCAGCCAATCAGATGGCAGCAACTCAATGCATTTAGGCGTGTGGACATGGTCAAGACAATCTGCTGCAGGTCAAGCTGAGCATCAGAATGGAGAAGAAAGGTGGTTTAAGTGAAACTGTTGATCTACTGGGATTTTTACTCACAACCATCTCTAGGGTTTACAGAGAATGGTCAGAAAAAGAGAAAATATCCAGTGAGTGGCAGTTCTGTGGGTGCAAATGCCTTGTCGATGCCAGAGGTCAGAGGAGAATGGCCAGACTGGTTCGAGCTAATAGAAAGGCAACAGTAACTCAAATATCCACTCAATACCGCTGAGGTATGCAGAAGAGCATCTCTGAACACACAACACGTCCAACCTTGAGGCGGATGGGCTACAGCAGCAGAAGACCACACCCGGTGCCACACCTGTCAGCTAAGAACAGGAAACTGAGGCTACAATTCGCACAGGCTCACCAAAATTGCACAATAGAAAATTGGAAAAATGTTGCCTGGTCTGATGAGTCTCGATTTCTGCTGTGACATTCAGATAGTAGGGTCAGAATTTGCGGTCAGCAACATGAAAGCATGGATCCATCCTGCCTTGTATTAACAGTTCAGGCTACTGGTGGTGGTGTAATGGTGTGGGGGATATTTTCTTGGCACACTTTGGGCACATTATCACCAATTGAGCATCATATCAACCTGAGTATTGTTGTTGACCACGTCCCGCCCTTTATGACTACAGTGTAGACAATAAGTTCACTGTACTCAAATGGCCTCCACAGTCACCAGAGCTCAATCTAATAGAGCACTTTATGATGTGGTGGAACGGGAGATTCACATCATGGAAGTGCAGCCGGCAAATTTGCAGCAACTGTGTGATGCCATCATATCAATATAGACTAAAATCTCTGAGGAAGGCAAAAGGGGGTCCAACCCGGTACTAGTAAGGTGTTTCTAATTGCTAAGTTCCTAAGTGGCCGGTGAGTGTATACCTGTCATGTACATGCACACACCCTCTCCATCTGACTCCATCAGTCTCTTACTGATTCAAAGTAGGGTGATCTAACTTTTCATAGCTGAAAATTTGGTCAAATATTGTGCTTTTAAGAGCAATACCAGTTTTAACTTGTCTAAACCTTGAAAAATGTGAACAATATGAACAATAGTTATAGCATTTATTAATTAATGTCTATTTCAACAATGCAAATCTAAAGGATATATTCCAGGCTGACGTACTGTTTCACAATAGGGGTAAATTTTATATGTCCTTCTTCATCATCTCCGTATCGGCTTTGTGGAGATCGTATGGGTATCAGGAGGTCTGGGTCAGGTGATACAATAACAGGCGATGGCACCATATGCCCAGATCGACGGGAGCGAACCAGAGACCGTGGAGAACACTTCAGAGGTGCAACTGTGACTGTAAATCAAATATACAAATAATTAATGGTGGTTTTACATACAGGCAGGGTTTCTGCAAGTTTCATAAAGTCAAAAAGACTTTTTAAGACCATTATCAATGAAATTTAAGGTTCATATGGGGATAAACACTATAAGAATTTATTTTCTAATGAAAAAGGAAAAGATTTTTACTATTCTCATCAAAGAAATTCTAATTTACTTATTTCTTAGCCACATATTTTAAATATGTGTGTGTATCAAAACAAGCAAACTCTGGTTTCATAGATGCACTTTTTTAACATAACATTTCTTTAAAAAAAAGCTAAGTCTCTTCAGGTCAGTGTCCTCACCATAAATAAATTACTTTTAAGCGAATGTTATTGTAAGGAAGCTAATTAAACCATATTGGTAAATAGAAATAAAAACTATTGGATTGTTGGGTGATTGAATGATTTTGGGCATGAATGAGTAGCTTTTCATGTACATAGGAAAATTAACACCTGTTTAAAATTATTTTGAAATGAGACCTACAACACAATATTTCTTTAAATTTAAGACTTTTTAAGGCCTAAAATTTAGTTTTAGGAATTTAAGACTTTTTAAGACCCCGCGGACACCCTGACAGGTGATAATGTGGTCAAAAGAATTCCTGTTCATATGATCTGTGAAAATGACTAAACGCTGTATTGACCATGCTAGTCCTAGGCCAAGAGATGGATGTTACTTTGTAAAGAAATACCAAATGCCCGTGCTACTGTAATGTTCAATTGTTTTGTTTTTTGTTTAATACGAACACACAATACACATGCACATGATAATATCATTTTGTCAAATTTGCATTTTTGTTGTTTTCAATAATGTTGTGGTACCTTTTCTTTTTTTTTCAATTCCAGTTTGTAGGACCCTAATGCGGTGTTCACACCAGCCGCAGATGAAGCTTTCAACATGAGTGATTTACATGTTAAGTCGATGCAAAGATGCAAATAGACATCCTGCAGGGTGAATCGTGCGAATGACATGGTGTGAGTTGAGCGTTTCATGCAAATGACACATTGCAAGTTGAGTGTTTTGCGCGAATGACGCTGACTTCAGCAGACATTCGCGCCGCGTTAACCAATAAGGAGCTTTCTCTTGTAGCGGCGTGATTATGACGTAGTGCCTGCTGTTGTTGCCCAAGGGGAAATCCTCCTGCTAACACAGAACAACAGTTCATCAAACTTGGCTCAGCTCAGTCTGAAGCACCGCTGAAAGCTTCCATCATCCAGCGATAGTTTCTGGAGGAGTTGATATCCTCACAGAGCTGGGTGAAACTCTGAAAGGATCTAGTGCACTCAGACACGGTGCCGAATGAATATACACTGTTTTTCAGCGTTTCTAAGGCATATTAAACACAGCTACTCTCAAAAAAAATCAGTGTTAGCCATTTAGCAACGAAGCCAGAGTCACCAGGCAGACAGAATCCCTGCCCATGACGCCAATGCGGGTCTTTTGTGAAGTAAATTTGACGCGTGAATAAAGTGGATTTGACGCACGAGTGAATGTTCACGCGTCTGTTTAATGCGAATATCACAATTTATTAGAGCATGTCGTGTCTGGTGTGAACACAACATTACACACTTTGTCATCAAAATTAATTGCCAAAATGCATAAGAAGTTTTTATTTTTTTGTGTAAATGACCCCTTAAAAAAACCCTTTATACATTATAATTAGCTGACATATTTAACTCATTCTGCTTAACTGATATTTAAACAATTGAAAGTAGCAAAATGCTTTCAAATAAGAATAAAAAGCATGTGCCAACCAGGAATCTGTGGTATAATCTGTGGCATTTCCTCCTCCATGTCCTCCACTGAAACAGGCACTTGGTAGGACTGAAGTGCAGCTCGAGGCATGAGCATCCAGTTGGGGTCTGGGTAGAGTGTAGCGGTGAGACTGGGCAGACCTGCGTTTTTCATCAGATGAAAACCACACAAGCTCTCAATCTGCTGCCAGCGGTGCAGACGCTCTCGTAGACACGCAGTCACCTCTGCCAGAGCATTCCTTCAGCAAAATGCAGATGCAGGTCAGTGTAATCTAGCACTAAATGTATGATCTTATTTGTCAAATTTCAGCAAGATTTTATGGGTAAAAAAGGTCCATTGTCATTTATCTTAAGCCTTGTTTACACCTGGTATTAAAATGCATGTTTGTCAATTCAATCATAAGTGGATGATGATAAATAAATACATATTACTTTTAAACCCATCCAGAGGTATTCAAAAACTCATTCAATCAGATTGCTTTCATTGTTTTAAACAGTCATGTGGTCAAATCCATTTAAACAGCAACAAAACTCCTACCAAGGGAACACATGATCATTATGGGACATATGTTGAGAGCAAGCTCAATAATAACTTTTAACAAAAATCAAGCCTTGTTTTAAATGTCTAGATTTAAACACAATGGTAAATATGACCACACCATAAGTGTACTCAAGATTTCAACATTAATTTTAGAGCATGAATTTTAGCATAAAAGCACTAGGCCCAGAAATGGTAGGCATTTTATGAATTTAATTGCATTATAAAATATCAAACAAAGTAGCATAATAAGTTTTAAATGAGGGTAAATAAATTACTTGGCCTCCAGAATTCTCTGATCCACTTGATCCAGTGAGGAGCTGTGTGCAACATGTAGAGTTCCTAACACTGAACTCCTTTTCTTCTTGATCTTCTCTGCCTGTGCAAAAAATATTCAATAATGTCATGTAAAATGCTTCAAGGACAGCTAATGCATACCTGTCAACCTTCCCATGTTTCCTGGGATTCTCCCATATTGTACAATTCTATCCCCCTATCATCCCGTAAAGGTATTTTCCCGTATTTTCTCTGAAGGATGGCAATAAACATCAAAGAGCTGATCCTCCCTATATGCAACTCTTACTGCTGAACCCCCATGGGAAGCCGTTTGCTCTTAAATGTAAATCTGTTCTGCGCTTTCATTTTATTTAGGCATGACTCTGGGTTTTGGGTGCGTGTTTAAACAGACATGTACACATAATAATAACAATAATAATAATAATAATAACATCTAAACATGTCGATCTTGGTGGGTTTTTTTTTTAAACACAACAAATTTTGTCTTAAATGAGCATAAAAAGTTAGTAAAGCAATCAAATGCTTTCAAAATTGATCTGGGGGTGAAACATAAAATGGATCATAAAAGGGGGAGTGTGTCCCTTATTTTCACATCTCAATGTTGACAGGTATGAGCTAATGGTTCATTCAGATTCTAAACATATCAACTGCAAACTGAATATAATTCATGCTGTAATACATTGCATGTGTGGTTTTATATTAATATTTGGTCATTGATATAATACCTCATCTTTAGCTGTGATGAGTTGTTGTTCTGCACTTTGCTTCTTGACGTTGTAGTACTGAACCTCCACCTCATGGGTGAGCTGTAGCCACAGCTGCAAGGATTCAGGAACTGACCAGAGGGTCTGCATGTCTTTCTCTGCCCTCTTCAGTGCATCACGCACCTGTACCAGGAGCACAGAGAACCATGATGTAGTAGAGTGTTGTTAGGAGATGTTTTTTAGGGAGAATAGCAAAGCTTTACCTGTTCGAGCTCCTCCTCCGCATACCACAGACGGCTGAGTTCAGTCACCGCTCCATGTCGCAGTCTGTGCAGACGGTTTGCTTCTTCCTGAGCTCCCTGAATCTCATCCCTCATTTTTTCCTCCAGATTCTTCTTCTCTACTGTCACTGTTCGCTTCTCCTCCTGGGCCTTTTCCAACCTTTCATATACACAAAATCCATTTATAAATATACAGCAATGAATAATATTTCCAAGTAATATTTATCTGGCACTAAATAATGAATTTTAGTAATAAAAAATACTATATACAGCTACAGAAATAAATAGACATCTTGAAAATTCAAAAGTTTTACTGAAATAATTATATATGGGTTTGAGTAAAATGTTAATTATGGTTTTATTCTATAAAGGAACCCTATAAGAGCTCTTCAGCTTCATAGATAAATACAAATATATAAATAGATATAGGTAGATACAGTTGAAGTCAGAATTATTAGCCCCCCTGAATTATTAGCCCCCCTGTTTATTTTTTCCCCAATTTCTGTTTAACGGAGAGAAGATTTTTCAACACATTTCTAAACATAATAGTTTTAATAACTCATCTCTAATAACTGATTTCTTTTATCTTTGCCATGATGACAGTAAATAATATTTTACTAGATATTTTTCAAGACACTTCTATACAGCTTAAAGTGACATTTAAAGGCTTAACTAGGTTAATTAGGTTAAATAGGCAGGTTAGGGTAATTAGGCAAGTTATTGTATAACGATGGTTTGTTCTGTAGACTATCGAAAAAAAAAAATTGCTTAAAGGGGCTAATAATTTTGACCTTAAAATGTTTTTAAAAAAATTAAAAACTGCTTTTATTCTAGCCGAAATAAACCAAATAAGACTTTGTCCAGAAGAAAAAATATTATCAGACATACTGTGAAAATTTCCTTGCTCTGTTAAACATCATTTGGGAAATATGTAAAAAAGAAAAAAAACTCAAAGGGGGCTAATAATTCTGACTTCAACTGTATATACATAGAGATGGATAGATATAAATACATAGAGATAGACAGATACATAGATAGACAGATAAACCACGTAAAATAAACCTAATTCATACATTTAAACCGGAGTTTTCTTTTAAAAGCGTCCTGCCATTATCAGTGCGCAATAATTCTTGGATAGATAGAGATAGATAGACACACGAACGGACGGAAAAAAAATAAATTAAGGCAACCAGCTTCAGAATATTTTTGAGTTTACTCAGTTTTAATAGAGTCAAGTGCAGTACTTGGGTTGAAAATTGATTCAACTCAAAAAAAATCTGCAGCAAGTTGTCAACATTTTTTACAGTGTAGATAGATAGATATATAGATAAATATTTGTGTGCAATTTAATTATAGATATAATAGATTATTTAGATAATAAAATGATCCTTAATAAAAAAATTATAATCTTAAGAATTATTACAATATTAATGCAAGTATTGTATTAAAAAATACAAAATAGTCTCAAATAAACCTCTTTATTCATTTAATAACTTTTTTTAATGAAATTCTTTAACTTTAGAAATGGATTAGAACCCAATCATGGTTACTTAAGAATTTTGCTTCACTGTATCAGGTGCAATTTAACCATGTTTATTATTTTGGTGAAAAATCCTATGATTTTAAATGAATACTAAATAGTTTGGGAGTCTAGGATGTGTACTACTCACTGCTCCTGTAAATCTCTGAGGCTTTGTTCAGCTCTCTGCAAGCTTTCCAGATCCTTCATCATCTTTGAAATGTGCACCTTAGATGATTTACTCTGTACATGTGCAAACCAGCATCCACCAATCCCCATTACTATAGACACTATCAGAAGAACGTCCTTCATCCAGTTGTGTGGGGGTCCTGAAGCAAAGGGAATTGAGATGTTAATTACACAATCAAACTTTACGGCTCTTGCTGGACATTTTTTAAACACTGTCTGGCAGTGTGCTCTCAATGGGCGTGCATGGATATATGATTTCACATGTGCTCAAATGATACACATCAGTCAGAGCTATATTTAATAGTGACATTTAAAAAGTCATGACTGTTTCCATCAGAATTCATGACACTGTGACTTTTAATGAAGTCGTTTTATGATCAGATTTTTGATTGAGCATACAAAATATATTGATTCTTGATCAAATTTTTCAGTGTATAACACGAGTATATGTCAAGTGTGTACATACGTATAGGTGGGCCAAACAGAACTACATCCAGAGCTTTGAGTTTGAGTTTTTGTTTGTGTTGCTGGTCCTGGATCTTCAGATAACTGCTCATGAATGATGGCTCATTGGAAGCAATTCTGCAGATAAAAGAAAGAAACCGTTAGTTTATTCCACCTAATATAGCTGTAATTGTATTTTATTAATAAACCTAAAGGGAGGTTAATAGACAGTGAAGCTATCAATTTATCTTTGCCTGTTTTCAAATGTTTAGAAGTGGTTTGGATTAGGATAGTTGTGAGATTAGAGCAGGGGGGCCCAAACGCGTTCTTATGAAGGGCCAAAAAACAAACTTGATTGAGGGCTGTGGGCTGAAGTTAAATATACCAAGCTGGACTGTAAAAAATGTAGGGTTCCACACAATTAATTCAGGTTGTGCCAACACAAGTTGATTAAGTTAACACCACCAAGTGGATTCAACATAAAACAATTAAGTTGTCCCCAAAAAATCCCAAGAATTGTGTTGTATGAGCTCATTTTACACAAGTAGGTTAAACAAGCAGCAAAATAATTTTTTTAATGTTTATTACATTAAAGTTGCCATGGGTGATTTCTTAATTTATTTTATATTATTATTAAATAAATAGATTTAATCATATTAAATAATGCAAAACATATTTTTGACATTTTATATTGAACGTATTACAATAAAAACATAATTCCTTTTTAACACAATGGAGATCATACACTAGTAAAGCTGCACCAGCCTCTGCCGATGTCTTCTGCATTGTCTTCTATCCATCAGTGACTGTAATGTGACTCCAATTCATTTACAACATTTAATTGAAACATTTCATTTCAGTTTGCTTTTTTGCAACCCATCAATAAAACAAACTACAACAAAAACTACACCTCTTCTAAGAGACCAAATTAATGGTTACCAAGGGCCAACTTTTGCCCGCGGCCCTAGTTTGGGCATCTCTGGATTAGAGCCATTTATATATGAATTAGAATGTGATTCCAAAATTATTTATATATGTGATCTATTCATTTAGGACTCATTCATTCATTTTCCTTCGGCTTAGTCCCTTTATTCGTCAGGAGTCGCCACAGTGGAATTTATCCAGCACAGTCTTTACACAGCATATGCCCTTCCAGCTGCAACCCAGTTCTGGAAAACATCCATACACACTCATTTACACACATACACTACGGACAATTTAGTTTATTCAATTCACCTATATCGCATGTCTTTGGACTTGTGGGGGAAAGCGGAGCACCCGGAGGAAACCCACGGGAACACGGAGAGAACATGCAAACTCCACCAGAAATGCCAACTGACCCAGCCAGGACACGAACCAGCGACCTTCTTGCCGTGAGGCGACAGTGCTAACCACTGAGCCACTGTGTCGTCTCATATAGTACTATTGTATATATTTGCAATAAATGTTCAAACAAACAATTAGCAAAAGCATAACTGAGGTTATGTTTTTGCAAATAAACTCTTCATATGTACTCTTCAAACTTTAATGAGGATCCAGAGTTTTTTTTTTCTTTATCGCATCTGTTAGTGCATTAGATTAGGAATAACAGATATCGGAAAATAAAATTATATGTTCATTCATTTTCATCTGCTTTTCCGGGGCCAGGTCAATCTTATGCTGAGTTCAGACTACATGATTTTAGCCCTGATTTTGACTCACTGACAGGTTTTGAGAAATCACCAACAAATGCCTGAAATCACCGGCAAATCAGTGATCATTCACATGAGTAACAATCACACAGTATGAACTATCAAAGACACCATCTAAGAGAATCGCCGATGCCTGTAAGATATTTGGCATGCTAAACATCTGGACGATTCAAATCATGCTGTGTGAAATGTGCTCTGATTGAAAATAAGACCGGCAATCACCTACCTACCTACAGCCAATGGGAGAGCGGCATCCACTAGTATGGGTATCTGCAGGCCAGCGGGAGGTTGTGGGAAAATTTAAAAGCGCTCATTTTCAGTTTATTTGGACCCAAGAAACGGAGAAAAAAACTAGTGGAAATTTGGCAGGAGCACCCATGTGAGCAATATCACAACTGGGTCAAAAAAGAAAAAAGGTGAGGAGAAATTACTAGTTCCCTTCAAACCCAGGTGAGCAAAATAAGTACATTTTCCACCCCATTAAAGGCTTCTTTCTCATAATGTAGTTAATAACAAAAGATATACTATGCGTGTTTGGTTGTGAGACGTAGTTTAGACAAAGTTGTCGGCGATTCTTCCTATTCTAAAGTCATGCAGTGTGAAACCCCCTGTCACAGATTCATCTTGCAGTGTAAACACAGCAGCGACAAAACGCTACCCCAGATAGTCATGCAATGTGAAAACATCTGTGACACGTTTACTTTGAAAATCATGCAGTCTGAACTCTGCATCAGGAGAGAACCCCAGACTTCCCTCTCCCCAGACACTTCCTCCAGCTCCTCCGAGGGGATGCCGAGGTGTTCCCTGGCCAGCCGAGAGACATAGTCCCTCCAGCATGTCCTAGGTCTTCCCCGAGGCCTCCTCCCGGTGGGATATGCCTGGAACACCTCCCTAGGTAGGTGTCCAGGAGGCATCCGAAACAGATGACCAAGCTACCTCAGCTGACTTCTTTCGATGTGGAGGAGCAGCGGCTCTACTCCGAGCTCCTCCTGGGTGACAGAGCTCCTCACCCTATCTATAAAGGTGCACCCTGCCACCCTGCGAAGTAAACTCATTTCGGCCGCTTGTATCCGAGATCATGTCCTTTCAGTCATGACCCAAACCTCATGACCATAGGTGAGAGTAGGAACGTAGATTGACCAGTAAATCAAGAGCTTTGACTTTTAGCTCAGCTTCTTCTTTACCACAACAGACTGATACATCGACCACATTACTGCTGCCGCTACACCAATCTGCCTGTCAATCTCACATTCCATCCTTCCTTCACTATTATATATTGAAACAGCTATTCTATTTAACACAAAATTACACAGTTAATATTTAGTATAAGCCTTAACTAGCTTGAGGTGTTACGCATAAATACATTTATTCATACATGTGTTAAAGCAGAGTAGATAATATGGCCAAATTTTAAAAAATTACTGTCTTTAGAGAAGATTGTTTTATTAGATTAGAAAGTGTATGGCCACAAGAAGATTCACAAGTCTACCTTTCCCAAGTCTGAGTGCTAATAAGTCCCTATGGATATGAAAAGACACATGAAATATTTTAGACAGGCAATTTGAGGCAAATCTATAACTTTCCGCTCTGAATTTGCATTTGAATCAGTCTTGATTTGTTTTACCTGGGCAAAGTGTTTCCACTGACACGCAGCTCTTTGAAGCTCTTTTCATACTGAGGCAACTCCACAAACTCTCTTAGCCACTGTAATACATCCTCCTGGGTCCAGTTATGAACTGACAGAGACAAGGAAAGCATTGAAAGAGTGCCAGAAAGTGACTATTTTACATTGACAATATGCTGAGACACAATCATGGAGACCGTTTTACCTTCAGAAGATTTCCAGCCCCTCCAAAGCTCCTCCAAAGTGATATGCTGGTCCTCGTGATGGAGTTTGCTGTGCTTGTTTGCCTGTTGCTGCTGCTGCATGTCTTCAATGATGAACTACAATGCCCAAGCACAGAAACAACAACAACATGTAACTTCAGCTTAAATTATGAGAAAACCACCCAACACCAACCCTACAAATGCATTCACACACATTTCAAACAACAGCTGAGTAAACATTTAGGCCAAACAGCTCAAGTGTCTGGGAATGTGTCTCACCCATCTAGAAATCTGATACAGGGATTTATATGCAAATTACATATAATGCGTTCCATAATTGGATAATTAAAATCCACAATTGGATTTCACATATATAAAATGTCATATATGCAATGTATATTTCAAAATATTGCAAAAATGGCCGCTTGAGTATATTTTTTTTTATATAACTACTGGAATTTCAAATATGTATGTATGTATTTATATATAACATTATAGCTAATATATTTTTAACACATACAGTTTAAGTCAGAATTAAGCTAATCATTTTAACTTTAACTGTATGTACATATTTTAAATTCCAATGATTAAAAGAAATATATATGAAGAGGCCATTTTTCAATATTTACCAATATATATTGCATATATGACATCATTTATATATGTGAAACCCAAATATGAACACATATGTCATATATTTAATGTAATATATCAGATTTCTATGTGTCTTGCTGTATTCAGATGCACCACATTATTTCAGACATTTTCGCTGCTACAATCCTCCTAAACCATATCGATAGCATTGAGGAAAAGAAACCCAATGCCAGAGACATGGACGTACTTGAGGACATTACTGAGAAACTCATCCCCCTCTGCTATGTTCTCTTAGTGCCAGGCCTGTACAGTGTGTCTTAGGTGCTGGATGGAAACATGTGTTTCTAAATTGACCAACAGGCTTGACAGAGGAACTCAAGGGTGGTTTAACACACTTACGCAAACATCACACACGCATATCAAAATGGTAAAGCTCAGCTCATTAGTCCGAGTAGACGTAGAAGTGACTTTGCAGCTACTATGTTTGTGCTACTCCACCTGTTTGAATTAGTAGCAAGGAAATGTAATTATAGAGACAAAGCCCCTGTTTCCACCTGGTATTAACAAACATTCAGATGTGGCAACTTGTGTTCAGATTTTATCTTCGTCACTTTTGTGGGAAAAATCAGTGTGATGTACAAGTACAATTGGGTTAGTGAACCCATGGTAAACGGATAGTTCACCCAAAATCATCATTTACTTTTCACTTGTTCCAAACCTGTTGGAGTTTCTTTATAAACTCTATAAAATATTTTTTATATAGATACATAAAACCATTGACTTCCATAGTGTTTGTTTTTCCTATGATGGACGTCAGTGGATACAGGTTTTTATCTTTCTTTAAAATATCTTCTTTTGTGTTCAATAGGAAAAAAGAAACGTTTAAAGGTTTATAACCACTTGAGGGTGAGTAAGGCCCAATCCCATTTCTACTCTCTAGCCTTTCCCCTTACCCCTACTCTTCATTTTGCGCATTCATGTTAAGGGGTAGGGGTGTCCCAATTCTCTTAAGCTTGAAGGTGTAGGTCTAAGGGTAAGGGCTAGAGGGTACGGAGATTTTCAGGACCACACTAAAAACCAAGAGGTACGAAAATTTCCCAGAATACACCATCTACAACTGCAACATGGCTGCATAAGTCAGGAGATTTTTTTGGCAATATTAAGAATTTTTACAACAAACAAGCACATGTTTTAAAACATAACAGTATCATAACAGTGTTTGTGTTTTAAGGTCATGCTATAAAAAATATATAGATAAATTTTGCTATCTATAATCCATAAAAATAACTCCTCTATAATAGTCTAACAATATACTTTCACATCTGTCACTCGATGACACTCGAATACCCTGTCAGAAAAGTCTAGTGGCCGGGAATGACCTTTTTACAGTGTCTGGAATAACGTTAATGCTGTTTTCTTGTGTTTACATAGATGAATATGGCAACGGTGTAAATGCACAGTACAGTTGAGCTTATTGCCACATTATATCGTTATGATAACATACCTTCAGTGATTTCCTGAAGATAAATACCAAAAAAAAAACACAACTGAAATCACTAAAGCATTCACGATCGTCTAATCTCATATGAAGCAAGAGCTTGCGATGACATATGATGACGTGTGCAGGTGCTGTAGTGCTGTCCCATTTCTTAGGGGTACATTTGAAGCCCTTCCCTTCACACTCTGTTTGAAGGGCCAAGGGGAAGCAGTAAAAAAATTAAATTGGTATTGGACCTAAATAGTGAGTAAAATTTCATTTTTGGGTGAACTATGTGGAGAACTAAGTAAGAATGTAGACAGCAACAAAGATTTTGATGCAAACGGTGCATTTTAGTGCCACACAGCCATAACTGTCAACCCTCTCGTTTTTCCCGGGATTCTCCTGTATTTTACAGTTCTATCCCACTGTCATCCCTTAAAGGCATTTTCCCGTATTTTCAGTCTTTCTGATAAGAGCCGATCCTCCCTATATCCAACCCATACCGCCGAACCACCAGGGGCCGCCCTTGCTCTTAAATGTGAATCGGTTCTGTGCTTTCATTTTATTTAGGCATGGAAACACTATGGAATAAACATAAACGGCGTGATTCATTTCCTTTTTATTACAGGCGCCATTGCCTCTATGCAATCCTCAAAACAGTCAGTTCGTATAATGATGCATGACTGTCAGCTGATGCGCTCCATAGTGATCATAGACGCTGTTTCCCAAGTGGATTCTGTACGTACGGGATTTGATGCTGAGCTCAAGTGGACACTGGGTTTTGGGTGCGTGTTTGAACAGACATATACACATCATCATCATAATAATTATTATAATGGCGGTTCATTCCGCTGTGGCGACCCAAGATTAATAAAGGGACTAAACCGAAAATAAAATAAATGAATGAATTAATAATAATAATAATAATAACAACAGCATCTAGACATGTCGATCTTGTTGGGGTTTCTTTTAAACACAACAAATTTTGTCCTAAATTAGCATAAACAGTTTAACAAAACAGTCAAATACTTTAAGGGTGCTTTCACACCTGCCTTATTTAGTTCGGTTGAATCGCACTAGAGTTCGTTTTCCCTCTTGGTGCGGTTCGTTTGGGCAGGTGAGAACGTAGCAATCGCACTCGGGTGCGCACCAAAAGCGCACCAAAAAAGCGTACCGAGACCTGCTTGAAGAGGTGGTCTCGGTACGCTTTCAAATGAACCCTGGAGCGGTTCGTTTGTGGTGAGAACGTGATCCAAACTAAAACAGACCCAACCTCAAAAAGTACTGCGCCTTTTGGACTAATCCAGCTGCCGTAGTGCGATGCGCTGTCTATCTTATGGGATTTGGAGGAAAAATATTTGTTGACAGCGCTTTACCAACAGTTTTAAACAGAGAGAGAGAGAGAAAGAGAGAGAGAGAGAGGGAGGGAGAAACATTACCTGATGGATCATTCATTGGTAATATTTCCGGAAGATGACCATGTCGCAGTTTAGCTAAATTATTTCACGCCTTCTCCTAAAGCTTTCGCCGATTGCAATGCATTAAAACATTGTTTTCCAGCCCCAGCCGCCCTTCATTCTCGAAATGTATAGTTTGTCTAAAGTGATGCATACAAACTACATAGTATACTATGACCAGGAATACTGCGTCAGCCAGCGCAGCGACATTGTGTGTCTGCCGGTTTGTTTATTTGCGGTAGTTCCACGTTAATTCTGACCAATTGAAAAGCAGTTTAGGAAATACGTTCAATAACATCTGGCCAGTGAGTGATGTAGATTTTGTCACATGACTGCATTTTGGTTCGTTTCAACTGGTTCGGACCAAAGCAATCAGTGTGGTGTGAAAGCGGCCCAAAGACGGCAGAAAATGCTACAATGTATCATTTGTTGCCTTTGGTCCGGACCAAATGAACCGAACTACATATGTGAAAGCACCCTAAATATAGATATGTGCAGTTTTAAAGTGACAGCTCTGTTATTTAATGTAATCAAACCAAAAATATAAAATAAAAAAATCGCTGCTCTTTAATCAGAATGTTAAAATTATACAGTGAAGAAAAGATGAGATTTGATAACTTGATTCTATTTCTTTATAATAGCTAATAGTTTTAATGAGCTGAACTGTTTGCTAATTTATTTGCTGCTTTTTCTAATGTATACTGATTATTATATCCTTGAAAACGGCTCCAAATGAACATATTTATTTATTTACTTTTTTGTGTTGGGGTGGGGGGTGGGGGGGACTCTCAAGAACTACTTGATCTCGTACCCCCTTACATGCTCATTGACCAGGCGGGAGCTGTGGGCTCAATTATCTCCGAGCTCAGGGTTCTCTCCCAGGACAGCATGCCAAACCTGCTAATATTATCAAGCAATATCTTTGAAAGAACAGTTTTTAAAATATTTCAGGTATATTATACTGGGATTGCAGACTCTGATTAGAATGTTCTTTTATATCAATATAGGTATTAATAATAAAATCAACAAAACCAAATTAGATATATTATATACCTAATAATTTACTGTAAAATAAATTTAAGAAAAAAAAGATATAGTTATTTTATTACACTTCAACAGTAAATTCACAACACTAATTAATGGCTGTAATTTACATTTTCTAAACATTTTAAATGCTTCACTTTGAAATATGCTATGCATACATATTTATATGATTAAATTGTAGACTTTGTAATATGCATAGAAAATGCTTTTTGCTGCTTCTTCAAACTAATTTAAAATGAGCTGAATCAACACAACTTTTGATTTTTTTTTTAGGAGAAAGCGTAATTGTTTTATGTTCAATCCACATGAATTTGTAAAAACAATTAAGTCAACTTAATCAATTTGTGTTGGGACTACATGAAGGAATTGTGTGGAACCCTGCATTTTTTACAATGTGATCAGGATTTCAGTTTTACTAAATGTACAGCGCTAGTTTCAAGGCTTGAAAAGTAACTAAAAATTCTATACATATCCGCTGTTTCTTTAGTCATTTGACTGTGAATCTCATGGAAATGGACCGTTCTGAAGATGTGGAAACCCTGCTGGAGTCACACTGGGGTGTGAGGAAACTTCTTTCTGACTTGTGATTGCACCATCTGCCATGACTGGTTACCTCCACACTCTCCTCCACCTCGATGCCTCCATCCTGATCATCATCCATCTCTCTGTGGATGTGCTGAAGAGCCTCCAGGCTGTAGCGATCCGCCTCGGTAATACATGGAGGACTCATTTGAAGACATGGATCTGTGATCAAAAGATGACAGGAATTGAGCAATACACTTACAATGTCAACATCAGTTTCACTGTGAGATGTCTTCATCTTTTACTACTGGACTGAAACACCAAGACTGGGATTACTTTAATATACAGTTAAAGTCAAAATTATTAGCCCCCGTTTGTTTATTTTTTTTTCTCCCAATTTCTGTTTAATGGAGAGCAGATTTTTTTCAACACATTTCTAAACATAATAGTTTTAATAACTTATTTCTAGTAATCGATTTATTTTATCTTTGCCATAATGACAGTAAATAATATTTTACTAGATCTTTTTCAAGACACTTCTATACAGCTTAAAGTGACATTTAAAGGCTTAACTAGGTTAATTAAGTTTCCTAGGCAGGTTAGGGTAATTAGGCAAGTTATTGTATAACGATGGTTTGTTCTGTAGACTATCGGAAAAAAATAGCTTAAAGGGGCTAATAATTTTGTCCTTAAAATTGTGTTTAAAAAATTAAAAACTGCTTTTATTCTAGTCGAAATAAAACAAATAAGACTTTCTCCAGAAGAAAAAATATTATCAGATTTTCTGTGAAAATGTCTTTGCTCTGTTAATCATAATTTGGGAAATATTTAAAAAAGAAAAGAAAATTCGAAAGGGGGGCTAATAATTCTGACTTCAACTGTATCTAATAGATGTAAATTAGTGAAAAATCTTACTGGAGAAATCTCACATTTACCAATGGGTTCAGATTTACAAGATACCAATTGTAGCTGGACAATACTACTCCAGTTTTAATATGTACTTTGGCTATAAATTGTTTCATTTGTGTTTGTTTTTAATCCTCTGAACTTTTTGGACTGACTGTCATTGGTAACACTTTACATTGCAGTGTCAACATTACATGCTAAGTGTAAATTTTATTATTTACAACAACAATAACACCCAAAAAGTGCAGCTTTGCAATAGTATTTAATGCAAATCTCCCTAAAACAAAAATAAATATTAATTTTAACAAATGGTTACTATAAGTAGGTCAAAGACCAACAGGTTTTCTCCCATTGAAACATTTTTAAAAACTTTTATAAATTTTTATATTTAATTATTCACTTTATAGATATAATGTGTCCATTTATTTGTTACTGTGAAATATAGATATCTATCATAGCTTTTTACAATGATTCTAAAAAAAAAAGCCCACCAAAATGTCATTCAGTGTACCTATGGTGCATATCACATATTTAAAAGAAACAAAACTGATAATGACTGGTGACATATTAACTCTTCTCAAAATACTAATTAGTATGTCATTAAAAAATAAAAATATACCTGTTATGTTAAAAGATTTTACAATTTTTTTTTTAAATACAATAAAAATGTACACTTTTGCTTGCACTTAAAGCATAAAATATGCTTTATATATAAAATAAAAATGGTAACACTTTGCAATAAGGCTGCATTAGTTACTGTTAGTTAATGCATTTTACTAACATGAACAAACAATGAACAATACATTTATTACTGTATTTGTTCATGTTAGATAATGTTAATGAAAATACATGTTCATTGTTAGTTCATTCATGCAACTAACAAGCATGAATTTGGATGTTAATAATGCATTAGTAAATGCTGAACTATGATTAATAAATGCTGTACAAGTATTGTTCATAATTATAAACCTTATTGTACAAGTGTGACCACAAAAACTAATAAACACTTTTGTAATAAACACTTAACTAAGCTTAACTTGATGTGGACGCCAAAATGAGACATCTCTGAAGTTTAACATCATCATGAATATTTATTTTTGCCTAATTTAAACGTGCCTATGGGGGTCACAGTGGTGTCCCTGTTGAATCCGGGCTGCTGCTGCTGCTGTGCTTGATCGCTGGAGCAGACGCAGATGATCAGGCCGCGCAGCACCAGCAGGACCGTCAGGCAGAACTTCTGCATCTCAATGCCGCTTACTGTCCGTGATTTAAAAAGCACATGTGCGTCCAAAAGCAACGTTACATGATAGTGATGCTATAAACAGCTCCAGCTCCAGGGAAAGGTATCAACCACCGGTTAGAAAGGCAGCAGTGGTTTACAAGTAATTCACGCGAAAGCGAAAAACCCCTTCCAAATTTTTGCTTGCAAACACCAAAAAGCAAATCACAGCATTTAAAGAGGTAGATAAATCCAAATAACTTGATTTTGTCAAAGACGTTTCGTTAAAGCTCAAAGCAATGGAAAAGTAGGTGAACAGAACAATAAACACGACTTTCCAACGAAATAATGTGTTCCCTTTCTAAAACGCTGGGTTACTTTTAAAAATACGATCACAAAGAGTAGACAAAGTCCTTCTGAAAGCAGGTTCCTTATGAATAAATTCCTTCTGAAGCCAGGGTAATCCTCTGGAATCGTTTGAATAATGTTTGTTGACAAAGCTGACCCACTAACTTAACGTCTCTCAATCTTGAGCGCTCGCATTTTGCCTTGTGTTGCTCCTCCAAAGAAAGCCAAAAGAGAGTTTACTAACCCTCAAGCGGCTCATGAATATTAATTAGTTTGCGTGACGCTTGCCGAGGAAACTGATTTGCTGAGACGACTTGGGAATATGAATATTAATTAGTTTACGTGACCTTTACGAAGAAACGTCAATATTAACGAAATATCAATAATTAAAATGTTATTGATGAATGTTAAACAAATAAAAAAACGTAGGCTCATTACGTTAAAAATCTAAAAACTATTTCTATTAATTTGTTTGATATAGCCTCTTATTTCATTGGTTTGGATTTTGTAGTTTATCATTATGAAGTTTGACCCTATTGACATTTCTTTGTATAGATAAAAACAATTGCTCAAATACCTTTGTGTTCTACAGTAGGAAAAGGAAATGATAGTTGGGCCTACATAAGGGAGTACATTTCTTCATGAATCTGCAATTTTGGTGAACTACCCCTCATTAATAATCAGGAACTCAATAGTATCTCAATCCCCAATTCTAAAATTATGAAAAGCTAGTTAATATTACACAATCACTATAAACAAGCATTCATCAGCAGCCTTCAATCTCGATGGCATTCGCAGCAAAACAAACTACACATTTACTCATAGACCTGCATGTACACACACAAACCTGGCCTCAGGAATAAATTTAGAGCCCTATCAGATTAACATGGCTGAAGACTCATCCACTCACAAACGGCAACAGAAAGAAGGTTTCAGGTTACATCTCAACAACCCCATACGGTCTAAAAATAAAACTGGGGCTCCAGTGAGCGGATGCCAAGCAGAGGTTGGCCCTTACGAGCATGCACAAGTGACGGGTGTCTGTCATTGTAATTCAGGACAAGCTCACTTCAAAGTGAATGTGAGAAACTTCATCTCATTTCTGCCCCTAGTGGCCAGTATAGATGTCATCAATCTATAATGGAAAATAGCACATCAAGTTGGTTTGCTGCTCTTATTCAGTATTGTTGTTACCTTTGTGCTTTTGACATTAAGATGTGAATTTGGTTGTTTTGTTTTTTAATTAAGGGATAATAAAAATAGTTAGAATAGGAGGTGCTAGTGTTAGAAGGTCGTGTTGACGAAAAAGCCTTTAGTTGTTTCTAGAAAATGGCTAAAGATTAAGCTGCTCAGGTTGCAAGTCAGTGTGAGCGTAGCATCATCAGCACATCAATGATATGAAAAGCCATATTTTTGAATGATAGAAATATGTAGATGGAAAACAGGGGTGGTTTAAGCCCTGGGGCATTCCAGTAGATAAATGTTGTGATTTTTTTTGGGAAGAACATATTGTGCAGCTTCCATTTTCTTGACAGCGTATAGACACTTTATTAGGTACACTTTACTAGTACCAGGTTGGACCCCCTTTTGCCTTAATCCTTCGTGGCATAGATTTAACAAGGTACTGGAAATATTTCTTAGAGATTTTGGTCCATATTGACATGATAGCATCACGCAGTTGCTTCCACCACATTCCAAAGGTGCTCTATTGGATTGACATCTGGTGACTTTGGAGGCCATTTGAGTACAGTAAACTCATTGTCATGTTTAAGAAATCAGTCTGAAATGATTCGGACTTTATGACATAACGCGTTATCTCCTGCTGGAAGTAGCCATCAGAAGATGGCTCTGTGATGGCACTGTGGTCATTAAGCGATGGACATGGTCAGCAACAATACTCAGGTAGGCTGTGGCATTGACACGATGCTCAATTGGTACTAATGGGCCCAAAGTGTGCAAAGAAAATATTCCCAACACCATTACACCACCACCAGCCTAAACCGTTGCTACAAGGCAGGATGGATCCATGCTTTCATGTTGCTGACGCCAAATTCTGACCCTACCATCTGAATTTTGCAGCAGAAATCGAGACTCATCAGACCAGGCAAGATTTTTTCAATCTTCTATGTCCAATTTTGGTGAGCCTGTGCAAATTGTAGCCTCAGTTTCCTGTTCTTAGCTGACAGGTGTGGCACCCGGTGTGGTCTTCTGCTGCTGTAGCCCATCTGCCTCAAGGTTGGACATGTTGTGTTAAGAGATGCTCTTCTGCATACCTCAGTTGTAATGAGTGGTTATTTGAGTTACTGTTGCCTTTCTATAAGCTGGAACCAGTCTGACCATTCTCCTCTGACCTCTGGCATTAACAAGGCATTTGTGCCCACAGAATTGCCGCTCACTGGATATTTTCTCTATTTCAGACCATTCTCTGTAAACCCTAGAGATGGTTGTGCATAAAAATCCCAGTAGTTCAGCAGTTTCTGAAATACTCAGACCAGCCCGTCTGGCACAAACAACCATGCCACGTTCAAAGTCACTTAAATCACCTTTCTTCTCCATTCTGATGCTCAGTTTGAATTGCAGCAGATCGTCTTGACCATGTCTACATGCCTAAATGCATTGAGTTGCTGCCATGTGATTGGCTGATTAGAAATTTGTTTACGAGCAGTTGGACAGGTGTACCTAATAAAGTGGCCGCTGAGTGTGTATGTATATACAGTTGAAGTCAGAATTATTAGCCCCCCTGTTTATTTTTTTCCTCAATTTCTGTTTAACAGAGAGAAGATTTTCTCAACACATTAAAACATCTAAACATAATAGTTTTAATAACTCATTTCTAATAACTGATTTATTTTATCTTTGCCATGATGACAGTAAATAATATTTTACTTGATATTTTTCAAGACACTTCTATACAGCTTAAAGTGACATTTAAAGGCTTAACTAAATTAATTAGGTTAACTAGGCAGGTTAGGGTAATTAGGCAAGTTATTGTATAGCGATGGTTTGTTCTGTAGAGTATCAAAAAAAAAATTAGCTTAAAGAGGCTTATAATTTTAACCTTAAAATGGTTTTTAAAAATTTAAAACTGCTTTTATTCTAGCCGAAATAAAACAAATAAGACTTTCTCCAGAAGAAAAAATATTATCAGACATACTGTGAAAATTTCCTTGCTCTGTTCAACATCATTTGGGAAAAATTCAAAGGGGGGCTAATAATTCTGACTTCAACTGTATATTATTCCTATATATTGAATACATTAGCTATATAAATATGCTCTAAATCCTTCCAGTTGAGTGAGTACAGATGTTCTTCTACAAGTCAATCTTCTGAAGATTCTTAGTGGTGACCAGGTTTAATCTGTTGTCAGCACACCGCAACGTGAGTAAAACCCCTTCCTAAATGTAAAGACTTGCATCTCAAGTTATACTGTAAGCAATGAGAGTGGTAAACAGTGGGTATGTTTGGAATGATATAGTACCACATTACTGTTACAGTGTTTAGTCATGTTAAAGTGCTGCATGACTAATCTGGGGATTCCCCTCACAGCAACAAAAAGTGGTTCTATTGGTTTTGTAGTATGTGGTTATGCACACTATGAACATATGAAAATGTTATGTATGCATCTGACCTAACAAACTGTCTGTTTGAGCAAGGTGTCAGGTCATTTGTACTCCAAACAGGATTTGAAAAAGGAAAATACATTTTTATTTATTTGATATCAGCAATATCGTAATTGTTTTATTGATGTGTGAGCTGATGTGATCTAGTTTAAGTTTCCACATTCAGCAGACACAACTATCCAAAGCAACGTATACTGCATTGAAGGCACACATTTCATCCATTTTTTTATCAGCTTTTCCTGGGAGCTGAACCCAAAACCGAACAGGTCACTTGAGTCAGTGATTCAGTGACCCATTCTGTAAGTTTCCAAAACTGCCCCCTAAACCCATCAATAGGGAACTATTTGAAGGGATCTGTGCTGGTGGATTAAATCATAGTGCAGTTTCAAGTAGACAAGTTCAATCCCAGAATGCACCACAAAACACATACTACTAATTTACACTAAGTGGATAGAGGACAAAACTTTGATTGACATTCCTCTTTGTACATGTCATCAGAGGGGAAAAAACGCCAGTGACAATCTCTCCATTATTAGCATAATATAGACAGCCATGAGTAAGAAGCAGCAATCCGGCATTACACAAACAGGCGTTTGTAGCTCCACTCTCATTTAAAAACAGGGCTGGGAGCACCATCTCATTTGAATTTAAAGTGATAGTCACAAAAATGCCACAATTTGAAAAAAAAAAAAAAAAAAAAAAGACTTAAAGGGACAGTTTCGTAGAGTTATAAAAAATATTTGTGTGGTATTTTAAGCTGAAACTTCACATACACACTAGGGACATCTGAGACTTTTTTTATTTCTTATAAAAGGGGCATGAGAGGTCCCCTTAAATTCATTATTAAATTTCTTAAGATGTCTAGATGCTAGTTTCCATAAGAGTCCTACTAGTGGCTTGTGTGTCATTGTTATATCAATTACAGGCCCAAAGCAACCAAAGTGCCTGCATAATACCCCACTCAGCATAATGTTGCTTATTGAGAGTTAATATTAAATATAGGGCGGCGCAGTGGCACAGTGGGTTGCCTCACAGCAAGAAGGTTGCTGGTTCGAGCCTTAGCTGGGTCAGTTAGCATTACTATGTGGAGTTTGCATGTTCTCCAGTTGTTCATGTGAGTTTCCTCCGGGTGCTCCGGTTTCCCCCACAAGTCCAAAGGCATGCGGTACAGGTGAATTGGGTAAGCTAAATTGTCTGTAGTGTATGTGTGTGAATGAGTGTGTATGGGTGTTTCCCAGTGATGGATTGCAGCTGGAAGGGCAACAGCTGCGTAAAACATATGCTGGATAAGTTGGCTGTGGTGACCCCTGATTAATAAAAGGCCTAATCCGAAAAGAAAATGAATGAATAATATTAATTATAATTCTTAATGTGAACAAAACTCATCCCTAAAATATATTTCAAATGTATTAGCTGTTTTTCTAATACAATGCACATCAGCGAGATGCTACTAAACATTTACTTTAATTGTACAGACAATACTATACATATACACTCACCGGACACTTTATTAGGTACACCTGTCCAACTGCTCGTCAATGCAAATTTCTAATCAGTCAATCACATGGCAGCAGCTCAATGCATTTAAGCATGTAGACATGGTCAAGACGATCTGCTGCAGTTCAAACTGAGCGTCAGAATGGAGAAGAAAGGGTATTTAAGTGACTTTGAACGTGGCATGGTTGTTGGTGCCAGATGGGCTGGTCTGAGTATTTCATTAACCTGCTGATTGATTGGGATTTTCACGCACAACTATCTCTAGGGTTTACAGAGAATGGTTTGAAAATGAGAAAATATGCAGTAAGCGGCAGTTCTGTGGGCACAATGGCTTGTTGACGCCAGGGGAGAATGGTCAGACTAGTTCCAGCTTATAGAAAGGCAACAGTAACTCAAATAACCACTCGTTACAACTGAGGTGAAGAGCATCTTTGAACACGTCCAACCTTGAGGCAGATGGGCTACAGCAGCAGAAGACCACACCGGGTGCCACACCTGTCAGCTAAGAACAGGAAACTGAGGCTACAATTCGCACAGTATTGCCAAAATTGGACAATAGAAGATTGAAAAAATGTTGCCTGGTCTGAGGAGTCTCGATTTCTGCTGCAACATTCAGATGGTAGGGTCAGAATTTGGCATCAACAACATGAAATCATGGATCTATCCTGCCTTGTAGCAACGGTTTAGGCTGGTGCTGTAATGGTGTGGGGGATATTTTCTTGGCACACTTTGGGCCCATTAGTACTAACTGAGCATCGTGTCAATGCCACAGCCTACCTGAGTATTGTTGCTGACCATGTTTATCCCTATATGACCACAGTGTACCCATCTTCTGATGGCTACTTCCAGCAGGATACCGTGCCATGTCAAAGTCAAAATCATCTCAGACTGGTTTCTTGAACATGACAATGAGTTCAATGTACTCAAATGACCTCCACAGTCACCAGATCTCAATCCAATAGAGCACCTTTGGAATGTGGTGAAACGAGAGATTCGCATCATGGATGTGCAGCCGACAAATCTGCAGAAACTGCATGATGCTATCATGTCAATATGGACCAAAATCTCTGAGGAATATTTCCAGTACCTTGTTGAATCTATGCCACAAAGGTTTAAGGCAGTTCTGAAGGCAAAAGGGGGTCCAACCTGGTACTAGTAAAGTGTACCTAATAAAGTAGCCGGTGAGAGTAAATAGAAATAATTGACTTGTTCATACAAGTATGACCCAACATTTTTAAAAACCCACTACCTTTAAGAGCTTTTTCTAAAACAGCTCAAATATTATTTCCTATGATCAACTAAATAAAAGTCACAAATCATACTGACTTGGAAGTTTGGGAAGGTAAAGAAGATAACAAAAATAAATGTATGGTTAAACCATCTCTTTACACATACAATAGTCAAATGGCAGTATTACGTAATCTCCATACTGCACTTTCTTTATGGTTTTCCATCATGTAATCAATCAATCAATCAATCAATCAATCAATCAATCAATCAATCAAATCAATCAATCCAATTCACAACAGTAAAGACAAAATAAATGAACAACTCAAGACTGTTTGAATCTATTACAGTGTTTAGTGATCCATTTCAAAAGCAACAGATACACTGGCCCTTTAAAAGTTAGACAGCACCAATACAGTTCAGATCTGCTAGAGAGCGTGCACTCGAAGCCAGAACGGCCGCTAGCCATTCGGCGAAGGCTGGTAACTTCCAAAATGTAAAACAAACCATTGAAATGGCTGAGAAAACAGACACCAATCTCACCCTTTTTTTTCTACAGACAAAGATAACGGTGATCTAACACACTAGTTTCTGTTCAATGTAAGCACAGGTGACAGATGAACTAACTAACTTATGCAATAGATATGACGAAACAACATGGTTAGTTTTGAAATTAACCCATCAGGTCTTCTGATTTAAACTCGCTGGAAGACAATTGGAGACGAGAAAAATAACACTGAAAACATACATGGAAAGGTTGCGTATGTGTGTGACCTTCACAAATTGACCTTTAGATTTGGCAGTTTCCATTTCGGCACTTCCACATGGTATGGTTTTAATATTATTCCCTGATTGAGGAACTTAATGAAAAAGGCTCACAGTAGATACTGTTTAATGGTTTGTGAGATTGACTAGGTTTTGGCTTTTTGTTTTACTTTCAAAGCAATAGCTTCTAACGTAGACCAAATGAGGATTGACCATAAAAAAGGCATACAAAAGAGATTTAAATCATGGAAGAAATGGTTAGAAATAACCATTAATATAATAGTTCATACCATAATAACGTTATATAAAATAATACAATATTTTAGACTCATTAAAATTAGCCATGGAAGAAACTTATCAATTAAAAAACCCAAAACTATTGAGGAACCATGCCTGCTGTTCCTCATATACAAATCCCAAAAGTCCATGTTGATTGAAAATCATTTTCAGAGCATGCTTTAGTGTCTTTTTCTCCAATCAGATGATGCATATAGAGAAGAAAAAAAAAAGCATAAAAAAAAAAAACAGACCTTTGACGACACTTTGCTCTGTGACAACTGAAAAGGGTATAAACAAACGATCATGTCCTCTTCACAAAAGGACAAACTTTGTAGTGTTACCACCAGATCCCATAATTAATCAGTAGTGGTTTAAGGCCTCATATTTTGCTTTAGGCTACAGCTATCACAGAAACGAACATTTGGTACTAAACATTTACACAAATTTAAAAAGGGGGCACATTTCAGAAGAGGGCTGTCACTTCTGCGGTTTCAGAAATCAAAACGTATGAAAGACAGGACAAGATTGGGTTTCCTGTAACCTACAAATCAATCATCTTCACGCAGCAATACCATAACAAGTGCTTTTATGGGAGCGCTCAGTGCAAAAGTACTACTGAGTGAGTGAACCTATGTTACGCAGCTTGCGAGAGAGCAGGAACGCAGGCGAATGAATAGTAATCCATGATATTTGATAGTAATCCATTTGTTTTCGTACAGTACAGCTAAGCAGGAATACCATGTTTTGATGTATTCTCACAATACACGATCACACAACGCTTAGGCATGGGACGATAACCGTTTTCAAGGTATACCGTGGTTTGGAAAAGTTAAGGTTTTAAAAGAGTCAAAAT
The DNA here is from genome assembly GCA_903798195.1 of Danio kyathit. Taxonomy (NCBI): domain Eukaryota; kingdom Metazoa; phylum Chordata; class Actinopteri; order Cypriniformes; family Danionidae; genus Danio; species Danio kyathit. The sequence goes on along the minus strand of LR812519.1, from coordinate 21,218,159 downwards.
ATTCAGCAATACCGTTCCTAAGTTATGTGAATGACTTTATTTACTTTTTTTTGTTTGTTTTTAGGACAACAGTATCTCCAGCAAAAAAGATGCCATTTTAAATTGTAAAAAAAATTGTTTTTTTAAACAAATGAAGACAGCAGATACAAATAATTCATTTGGCCTGACATGTTTACTGTTCCAAAATATTATAAATGTTTCTCAAAATAAAATATATTGTGTTTAAAAGGGAAAAAAGTTTTTTGTTTTTTTACCCAAACATTTAAAAAGAATATATTTTAGAGCAGTAATCACAATGCCGTGAAACCGTGATATTTTTATCCAAGGTTATCATACCGTCAGAATCTTATACCGGCCCATGCCTACGCTACATATTCGACCACATAAGTTTACACTATAATCGAATGTTTTCAGCTATCTCTGTGACTGGTCAAAAGTGGACAAGCTGAAAACATTTCGGACCCTGTAACCACAATTTTTTTGCGTTGTTCGTTTGTGATCGGATCCGCTTGTTAAGTGTGACGTCACGCAAAGCGGCTTTCGGGTGCAAGCGCTATATCAAACTGTTTGGGGAAGCTCATCAAATGGTAATAATAAACGTTTACAAAGTGATGTAATACTTTCGAAAATCACGATTGCAATATATATGTATCCATGCCTAATATTCGACGGCCATAAAGTGATAGTTTAGAAATTGTTAAAGTATTGACGTCTGTGATGCAAAAAGTCCGTTACGTACACCATGATTTTATATAAAACTCACTTTAATGTGTGATAGGACTAAAAAGTGGTCATAAATGAGTATTTTCTCAATTCAAATGTGTAGCGGCTTGGACACAACTTAACAAGCGGATAGCGCATCTTAATACCAGTTGAAAACAGCCTGAGGGAAACCAAACTATTCATTCAAAAACACTCAAGGCTACTTGTAACAATCCTTAACGTCCTTTGTCTGTAAGGCTGAACGAAAAAAAGCTGCAATTTCTCTGCTTGTTTTAGTAAATATGACCTGGTTGACCCGATTAATTAGAAATCTCTGACCCATTCAAAAAAGCTAAATTGATTCTGTGCGTTAATGTTCAATTAAATGTACGCCTTTTTGCTATGGGACTTTTGATAGGTTACTTTTATATCGGCAGCTTGAATAGCCAATGAAAAGGGTCGGATCAATAGCTATTTGTTTTGGATGAGTTTAACATGGCCAAGTCAGTTAAAGCTTTCTTATTAAAAACTTCACATGAGAAAAGTTTAACAAAGCAGAAGAGCCACCTTCTCCCAGATACACAATAACGCTATCAGTATTACACCGGTTTAGTGAAAACGAGAAACCAACAAAAAAGAAGGGGGTAAAAAGACCAATTTACATGACATAAAATTATTATTACACAAGAGAAAAGGGTCTGGTGAAACTCCAGAAGACTTAAGGCATTTGCCAAGACGAGTAAAAGGCAGCTAGGAGTTCAGGCTTTTAAAACGCATGAACTTTTTCCTTCTGAGCTCAAATGCTCACAAGAAACATACAAAACTATTTGGTAACAAAAGTTTACTATATGTTATAAAACTGAAAAAGGTGAAAAAAAAATGTACCTTAGCTAAAGCTTATAAAATTATATATCAATAAAAATAATAATAATAATAATAATAATAATATTCCTTGGTCCGTAAAAACTATATTACTATGATAACTTTTCTTCCAAGCCTGGTGAAACAGTGCATTAAGCCCTTTAGTAGAAAACAACAATCTCTCAAAGCCAAATCCATCCTGCACATACTTAGAAAAGGCTTCGTTTTGACGAAAAAGTGTTTTTTCTTCTTCTTCTTTTTTTTTTTGATTGACTTTTTTTCTCTGGTGTAAGGCTAATGCATTGATCCTGTGGCACCTTGATCCACGGCACACATCACCACTTCCTCCGACATGAGGAAACAGACTGAAAAAGAACAACAACAAAGAGAGACAGAGAGAGAGAGAGAGAGAGAAGAGAAATCCATCTTCATTTGTTCGGTCCAGTTTTTGAACGAAGTCTTGTCTCTCTTTTGCTTCTCTCTCTGTGGCACCATTATCCATTTTTGTCATCCGTATCCCATGAATCTATGCAGGAGAGTCTACGAGCTGACGAATCACCATCTCTCACTTACTCACACACACTACGATTCCCAGGTTAGGAGACGGACATGACCGAGGAGGAAGATGTAGATACTCCTCCTGCTGCGGCGTATCCTGCCTGACTGTCGACGGCTGACTGCAGCAATAAGCTGGAGGCTGAGGAGGATGAAGATGGTGATGTGGAGGAGTTGCTGTTGGCCCGCAGTATGGCTCCTGCGGCGCTGCAGTGAGGTCGAGGTCCTGGCTCAGGCGTGTAGGTAAAAGTCAAAGCCGTGGAGTAGATGATGCCGTCGTTACGGACCAAAGTCACAGGAACCTGCACTGGCTGCCGAACCCAACGCCATCCCTCGCGGAACGCAGAGATGTCAGGAACCACACAGAGCACGCTTTCGCCACATCTGCAGATAATGGGGACACAGATTACCGACAATTTATGTATTGAATATTTTGCAGTGACTTTGTTGATGACCAGTGTTGGGGAGTAACGGAATACATGTACCGGCGGTACGTATTTAGAATACTATTCTTGAGTAACTGTATTCCGTTACAGTTACTTTTTTTAAACAGGGTATTTAGAATACAGTTACTTTCCTAATACCATTGGAATACTTCGGGCGATGCGTGTCTGGCCCATAACAATATTACTAAATTGCCGCCGAAACCGAAACAGAAGCTACAGTCCCGACTGGAGTATGGAGATGGAGGCGCGCGAACCCGCGAACTGTAGAGCGGGGAGGTTGCGCGCAAACTTAAGAGCACGAGCACATGCACCAGGTTACAAGCCGGACTGTACCAAAGTGCTGCGAACTGAAGAGCGGGGAGGGTAAGATGGGGGGCGCGCGAACTCTAGATCGGGGAGGTTGCGAGCAAACTGAAGAGCACGCGCACATGCACCAGGTTTCAGGCCAGACTGAACCAAAGTGCTGAGGGGGGTGGAATTCCGGGAGTTTTCTGGGAGACAGAACAATACGGGACATGGGTCTGAAATACGGGAGACTCCCGGGAAAAACGGGAGTGTTGGCAGGTATGCTCAAAGCCCTCTTCATCAAGTACAACACTACATTGCCATCAAGTGCTCCTGTGACTCTTCAGCCAGGGAGGACTTATTTTTACTCCTCATCGCAACAGAATGACAGATAAGCACTTTAAAATGTCTCTATTGCTGCGCTACAACCGCCTTTACTTGTCTGTTGATTAGGAAACATAGGTAGTGTTACGGTCCGTTGCAGGGTTCAGAGGGGGAAAAACAAAGATCGGATCCAAACACAGCATTTAGGATTTAATGAAAAACAAAACAGGAACACTAAAACAGGGCAACACAAACCAGGAACAACCGGACATCATATGAGTAACGCAAAATACAACAGACAACGAGAGGGGCACACAAACTGAAATATATAGTCCTTATAATGAGTGTCAAATGAGCCGCAGCTGTGAATGTGAATGTGTGTGTGTGTGTGTGTGTGTGTGTGTGTGTGTGTGTGTGTGTGTGTGTGTGAGAGAGAGAGAGAGTGTCTTGATGACGGTCAGCTGGAGCAGGTGAGTGAGTGTGTGTGTGTGTGTGTGTGTGTGTGTGTGTGTGTGTGTGTGTGTGTGTGTGTGTGTGTGTGTGTGTGTGGCATGACTGAATATGTTGTCCATGTGAGGCAGGATTTGTAGTTAAGTGAATGTGAGTCTGTATACCAGCGATCTCTGGTTGAAGCTCATACAAAGGGTAAGCAAAATGCATATTATATACATATATTGTATATTACAGACAGTAATGCTGTCTATGTTCAAGCACTTTTTATCTTTATTACAGAAACAGAAATTGAATTTGTTGACACTTTGATAAATAAACATTATTCAATAAACATAATTATATTGTTTTATTTATTTTTCCCTTTCAGTCAATAATGTTTAGCATTAGAGGCCCTTTTCTTGCAGAAATTGCTACCAACGCATAGTGTGACACTTTAATAGACTTGAAGGCTGTTTTCAAGGGGAAGTATTCCAAGTATTCCAAGTATTTAGAATACAGTACCAGGATTAAGCAAAGTAACGGAATACGTTACAAAATACATTTTAAAGCAGGTATTCTGTATTCTGTAACTAAATACATTTACAAAGTATTCTCCCCAACACTGTTGATGACATACAAAAGTTTCAAAGAAAAGCAAATACAGTGTATTGTAGCTAAGCATTAAGCAATTTAGTTTTTTGATTTAAATGCCTCTATTGTACTGTTTAAAAGGTTTATCTTTTTGTTCGGGACATCCTTCCCTCAGTAGACTGAATTTTAACAATAGAGGTATATGCACTCGAACAGCCCAAGTGCTTCCGGTGAACTGTCTTGCCATTACAAAAATCGCTTAAGATTTGATTTCTTTAAAAAACAGTGATCTTCACTGCCTGATAGATATACGATATAAAGTGGGTCTCAGACCGGACAGGAAGTACTGCATTAAATTACATTTTTCCCCACTATGTCTTTAAAATATGAACATTTATTTTACCGCAGTATTTTCAATAGAGTTTCTGCAATAGCCTGCTGCTACTGATGCCACTATTGTTTACACCATGGGTGACCAACCCCATTCCTGGAGATCGAACTTCCTGCAGATTTCAGCTCCAACCCTGATCAAACACACCTGAACCAATTAATTAGAACTTGAGGAGCACTTGATAATTACAGGCAGGTGTGTTTGATATGGGCTTCTACTGAAAACTGCAGGAAGGTCGATCTCCAAGAATAGGGTTGAGCACCACTGGTTTACAAGGTCTTTCATCTCATTTTATGCTTGAATGCTTAAGTCTATTTAACTGAATCTATTTTAATGACATTACAACATCAATTTTATAAGGTTTTAAGGTTTCTTTTACAGCATTGAAGTCACATTAACCTTTCACCGGAAGTTTATCGTTGGCTGAATAACACTAGCTGTACATAGAGCCCATTGCACTGATTTTAAGCTTCATAGCTGTAAGCAATGTGTCTGCATGTGCACATGATTATTTTATAGATGTAAGAATTTGTATGTTGGCTTGATTGTTTAATAAATGTGAAATAAATGAACAAAAAAGCATTTCAAAGCAGATCAAAGCAGATATTGTAGGTTCAGTCAACAAAAAGGTTAGGTGTTACGGATCAACAATAGCTAGGTTTCCATGCTACGATGCAAATTAGATTCATGTGCAAAACCGGTATAATCGCATGAAAAATTTGTAAAGAAAACAAAAAAACAAATGGAGTTTCCATCCAGCAAGTCAAAGAGGAAAATTTTTTTTGTCACGTTCTGATAAACTGGTCTCAACGATCAAAATTAAAATTGCTGTCTTAAGGGAAGCCACGGTGGGCCTTTTTTTCTTATATAATAAATTACGAAATGCAATGAACATGCAGGTGCTTTTGAAAAGCACAGTTGCTCAAGACAGAGATGGGCAGGTAAGACAGGTAATGATACTGAATCAGGGATTTTAGATTAGGATGACCAAGAAATTTTAGAATGTCCCCTAATGCCATCCCACTGCACCCCTTTCTGCGATCACATGATCTGATAAAACAAAAATCACATGTGTATGCAGGAATTTGTCAGTGCATTTCCATTGTAATTTACGAAAATTATTCATTATCAGATTAAAAAAAAATGTTTATCCTCAGTTTTGTGCATAAGTTTATGCGCACTTTTAAAATTTATTCATATCTTGCCGATTCCATCACGCAATTTTTTCATAAAAATAGGTGGATGGAAACAAACTAAAAGATTTAAGTATTACGGATCAACATAGATCTGTGACTGAGATAAAACTGGAATTGCTGATCACCTGTTTGAGCAGTTCAGAATCCATTTTTTTCTTTTGTTTTGTTTTTAAAGACATTAAATTTATTAATAACCATGCATATTGAGCAATCAAACATTTAACTGCAGACATTTTACATTCCCAAACAGCTGCATTAGTCACTACATGGAAGATTACATTTGAAAAAGCATAAAAGCAGCACTTCGAATCCAATGTTTTGCTCTAATTTTCTGCAGCTCTCTGGGATCAATACAGGGTGTTCAAGGGCACCTCAGTCATGACTGTTTGGAACAGAGATCTGTTACCTGTACATCGTATCTGCCTCCACATCTCCAAACCAAACTCTGAGGTTGGGTGTAAAATTCTGTCCTGTCAGTTCAAGCATGGCAACATCTCCTCCTCCATTCAGCTAGAAATTGAGATGCCAAGGTTACTTACGCATACAATGTGATGTGATTAGTGTCCACTGATATTATGTGCTTAAAGCAACCATCAAGCCATCATGAATATGACTGTGTGGATTACCTGTAAACTCTCGACAACAGGCACTGGTGTGACAGGTGAGGGTACAGGGCCCATCCCCTCATAGAAAGTGTACTCTGCTTTGTCTGTGCTGATGATTGTCCATGACGCCCCATCATTTATCATTTCTTTGTTCGTTTCTTTGGGACAGGGTGTGGCCTAAGTAGAAAAACATTTTAATTGTTTAATTTGTAAAGCCATAGAGCCTTACATGATTAACAAGATGAGAATTTGTAGTAGTCTGATTTGAAACTACTTCTAGCAGAGATCAGTTTGTATGAACTGTAGTGGATTATGGACTGACCTGGAACTGTATTATCCTCTCCTGTGACAGGCAGAGGTACATCCTCTCTGTATCCTTAAGGTAGAAGGCACATTTATGTAGTTGGGACACAGGATCGTCAGCATCCATTAGCGCTGTCTGCTTGTCCACTTTACGAATGATCTACAGAAGCACACAACATTTCACTTTAAAAGTTGTACACAACAAGCATTATACAAACATTAATTCAGTGGCACAAATATACATTTCTTAATTGAATATGACACATTTCTCGACCCAACCCTTTTAATCATGAATGATCACAGTCATTCACACAGATCACTGTTGAGGTGGATAATAGTTTACCAGTCGGGGTAGAGCCATGCCCGTCACAGAGCACACCAGCTTCACCGTCTGACCATAATGGATGTAACCGTCTCTGACTGTAAACTCCTCTCCCTCTGACTCATCGTCATCCACTGGAATTAAGAATTACACGTCATAAATAATAAACAAGGAAAATTACAGACACTGAAAATTACACCTATAATTAGATTTTAATGTGATTAAGACAATACTCTGATTAAGAGACTACCGTGTAAACAGCGATTTTTGATTAATTTAATTAGATTAAGGTCATAATCGAACTAAAGAGAAATCGAATTAAGACACGTGGAGTATGCCGATTTTAGTCGCATTATTGAAGTGCAGTACAGACATGTAAACACAATCAAACTATTACCATCATGTAGGACTTTAAGCCGCTTTTTGCGACAGGGTAGTCCACACAAACACACGCACACGCGCACGCACGGCTGATTGACACTCTTTACACCTACTGAGTCAGTGCAGACCACAGACACCTACATCTTGAAATGCTGCGTTTTTTTTTTTCTTCCATTCAACATGCGGTTTGAACTTCCATTAAAACAACTCTTCCAGCAGTTCATAGTTGCATCCAATATCTCGTTTGTCACGGCGGGCATGCATGGAATGTTCGTGAATGAAAGTGAAAGTGCCAAACTGCAGTTAAAGTCGACAAATTAAAAATAAAACACCCGAAACTTCATGAAACTCTGGAGGAAACGCGGATAGCGTGGTGACGCAATGACGTTAATCGAATTATGTGCTGTAACATGTAAAATGCCATCATGAAAGTAACACTCAAAAAGCAACTCATGTAAACACCTTAGTCTTATTATTCTCCTAATTAGATTAAAACAAATAATTCGAATACTGATGTCCATGTAAACGTAGTCATTGACAAGACAACTTGCCAAAATAGCACAGTTTTGTTTATTAGTTAATCAACTCAAAAATATTTTAATATATATAAAAGACTTACTGCAAATATTTTAAAGCTAAATGAAAGGAAAGACTTGTTAATGAAATAGACTACTGGACAAATGTTCTGCAAAAAATATAGATTTCAGTATTTCTACTAAAATGTATAATTTAATTTGTTTTTAGCTTTTTGAGTGAAAATTGTCTCAGTAAATACTACAGTATTTTAATCAATTTCAGTGAAAATCGGCTTTAAATAAAAACTTTTTAAAAATTAAAAAACTTAAATTTTGATAAGCCTGTTTCTTTATGATTGTATGAAGTTATGATTTAATTACAACATAAATCTTAATATTTTCAACTTTTTTGTTCTTTTTTCCAAAAATGCCCCTAAATAAATAAATAAATAATTAAATTATAAGGTGCAAATTTATTCAAGTATAGTGCACGTTTATTCACTTAAAAATCACAGCATGTGTTTTGCGACAACTGTGTTCAATATCACAATATTGATTTATTTTATTAACAAAGACATCCTTTCATTGGATGCAGTGAACTTTGCTTGTGTCCTTCCAGGTCCAATAGGGCTCAATGCCTTGGCACTAATATAGTAAAAATGTCATTTTATTTTTAAATGTAATTTTGTGTTGATTGACTCACACAGATGAATATAGAAGGCTCCCCACTGTTGCGAACTTGCATGGAAGTTTCCACCTTCCACATGAAGGTACCGCGTACTGACAGTCTGAGACCGTAAGCGGTTAAAAAGAGCCACTTTTGTCCCAGAAGCTATGCACACTGTAAAAAAGCATTGCAGATGAGCAGAGCAAAATTAAAAATGAAGAATGGTTTCATTTATTAATGAGAAGGCTTTTTTACTCACGGTCTGCATTCTTCAGCGACTGTTTCTTTTTGGAAGGTTTGGAGATGACCTTGATTCGCTTGCTAAGGAAGACGCCGATATCTGCACTATTCCCGTAGAACATTTTCACCGACAGCATGAAGTGCTTTCGTTTGTCAGAGTCGGAAATGTATAATGTTTTTGCTGTGCAAAAATTCTGTAGAAGAAAAGCACAAGGATTAAGATGTCAGAACACAGGCCTTTTTAAATTTATAAAGGCTTATTTTGCAGCAGTTAAACAAAACAAAGTACCTTGCCCTCCAAGTTGAGCTGCTGCATTTCTTGTTCACTGTTTCCAATGCCGATAAAGGCACAAGGCTGAGACTCCTGCTCTGAACAGCCCTCTCTCTCCATCTGCTCCTTCTTCTTCTTCCAGCCACAACCCATCAGGTACACACAGGGTGGAGGACAGAAGAATCTAACAGACATTTTGAACAGATTAAAGAACAGTTCGTGGAATGAGTTCACATTGATCTTCTAACCTTTGTTAGCATTAGGTATGCAGAAATCTATCATTAGCATGTTTAAATGAAAAATTGATGTCAACATTAAATAGTTTGCAACATAGCTGTGCTTTATAATCTTCCTTGCATACATCACAACGCTAATTTATTCTACATTTATAGCACTTAAAAAAAACAGTGGACATGCATGTTGCTAAACAAATTATAATAATAAGACTCATAGAAAGATCTCTGTGCACTAATCGTGCTGACTGATGCACACAAATAACAGACACAAAGATGCCTCCCGGTCATCATGTGATCCCGAAATCAGTTTCTTTTACCAATGTATTGCGCTTGAATTTCATTTACACACAGAATGATTTAAGAATATTGGTTAACAAAATAATGCTCATGTATTTACATTAATTATAAACAGTTTGGGCTGAACGCAAAGGAAACCCCTGATATCAACCATGGTCTGATGAACAAAACTCTCAGGTTAAATCCACTGTCACTGGTGACATTTATAAATGCCTATTAGTATCAGCAAACCACTCATTATCAGCCCACCCAAGACCATTGTTAATACCAGGTGAAAACAGTCATTGTGGAACATTTCTCTTGAATAATGGGTTCTGATCAATTCATCAAAACAGGACCTGGAATGTGCATCACCCTTAAAAATGTTCAGTTTTTATTTTATGTCAACAGTTAAATTCAACCCTTACCTTTTTTCATTGCCATATGATTTCTGTGCGACCTTTGCATGCAGTATGAGCACTGTCTGATCCCCCCTCTCCTTCAAGTAATTGCGCATCGCCTCTCTGCAAAACCATGACAAAGTTGTTTAACCTCTATTTTTTAAATATATATTTGATAAGTGATTTATTATCAATATTGATATATTTGATACCTTGTTAAACGCTTTGGCTGAGGGAGCTCCCCAAACTTCCTACAAAACAAAACACAACATAGTAAAGACACACTGTAAACACTGGATTTGAAGTAGTCACATAAACAACAATAATCATCATGACGAACAAAGCTGTCAGCCTAGTCATCTGCCTACCTAGACATACATTTTGGGCAGGATAAACAAGTTCAAACGTGCATTAGTTTCTTCAATCTGCTGTCTATTTAGACTAAGTAGAACAGACCAAATGAACCTAAAACTTAAAAGAGACACAAGCATTTAACATACACGTGAATGAAACAAATATATGCTTTTTCAGGATAAAAGTAGTTAAACTGAAAATTCTGAAATGAAACTTTTTAGTCCTCCTAAAAGCTCCCAGACTGTTATGGACTCACTAGACTAGGCTAACTTGGCTGGCTAACAACTGCTAACCTGCTTTCTCTCTCTCTTTCTAGTACAACTCACTAGTTTGGTTAATTATCTATACATACATTTTTAGACTTGAAGTAAGGTTTAAAGTTTCAAAACACGCCAATAATAAAGTCTTACTGTGTTTACAGTTAAAGATCAGCTCTCAGCAGCATTCAATGTTTAAGGCAAAGTGCAGAAAATCTTTCAGCTAACTAAAAGCTAAGCGGCTAACTGAATAAAAGAGCCCATCGCTGAAAACCTGAAAAACCACACTGAAGTAAAGTGAAACTGGTCGCCAGCGCGGGGACAAGCGGCCAGATGTGTAAATAAATAAATCAAATCTAGTTATCTTCACTAAACAGGTAAAACTTATTTTAGCTGTGACTTTTCCATGCCCCGTCCGTTGATAATTTCGCTGCTTACCCTGTCACAACAGGCGCCATCTTCACCAACTCTCTCTAATAACGCCAAGACTCGCGAGATGTGCCTAGACGAGGGGGAGGGGCGGTGTGAAAAATAACGCCAGGAAAGGGGGGCACAGGCGTGAGAAAGTTCTAAAGTCACGCGAGAATTCGCAATCGATTGTAATGCAGCGGATGAGAGCGAGTGCCGAGTTATCGCGAGAGTGAGTCGCGGACGGCTGCCAGCCAAACGCGTGTGAAAGTTCTCACGACAGACCGCACCTTTAAAGCGCGGGCCGTGAGAAAAACATTTCTGGAAGGAAGGAAAGCCGAGGACTGAGGACCGACACCAGGAAATGGAGATCTGACGTGGACCAGATCAAAAGGGTGTTGTTATTAAGAGTCTGTGAAAGTTAATAGTGCTATAACATATGTGTTGACCTCTTTAAGGCGACACTGCATGCAAAAGTATTGCATAATACTATTTTTGACCCAACACGTGTTATTTCAGTCTAACTGTATAGAAAACATCCTAAAAAATCCTTTTCTTTTGTGAATTTGTGTCTGCCTTTGAATGACAATTCATATTTCATTTCACATAGTTCGCTGCGTTTCAAAGTTCAAGTTTGATGAACTCTGACCTGCGAAATCGCATCACTTGACTGCGTAAAACCAATCGAGGATCAAAACATGACCTCTCTGAACAGAAATTTAAATTATGGACCAATCATATCATCTTGTTTAATCCCAGCCCTTTTCGCAGTGCCGAACGACAGAATTTCGCAAGCATTAAGCTGCGGTCACACTGGACTTTTCTCCCCGTTGACTTCCATTCATACGCACGCAAATGCAAGCTCGTGTGACAAGTTTCGCAGTTCGCTGCATTTCAAAGTTCAAGCTTGGTGAACTCTGACCTGCGAAATTGCATCACTTGACTGCGTAAGACCAATCGACGATCAAAACATGACCTCTCTGAACAGAAATTTAAATTATGGACCAATCGTTCGTTTTTTTAAATGTCTAATTATTGTTTAATCCCGCCGCTTTTCACAGCACCATACAACAGAATTTTGCACTCACAAACTCTGGTGTGATCGCAGCTTTATTCCTCCATTCAGGAATGAGCTAAAGCAGAGATGTCCAAAGTAGGGCCCGTGAGCCAAAGTTGGCTCTTGGTAACCTTTGATTTGGCTTGCCATCCCATCTGAGAAGAGATGGTGGGAAGGTTGGGGCGAATTCCTTTAACAGAGATCATCATTTATAATTTAACGTAACTTGTGTTTTGTTTGTTTAATTGTTGTGCTACAAAAAAGCCAACTGAAATGAAATATTTCAGTTAAATGTTGTGCATGAATCAGATGTTTAAAAATGTAAATACTGTCACATGAAGATAGAGGACAATGCACAAGGTGGTGCAGCTTGACTCGGGTATTCAGCATTGAACACCATTGTGTTATGAATGTGTTTATGTTTTTATTGTAAGTCATTGTTCATTATAAAATGTAAAAAAGTATAATTATTAATACAATTAAAGTATTTTTTCTATATATATTTAAACATTAATACCTCAGGAAATTAGCATTGTAGCTGTAATGGTACTGTAAATTAACCTTCGGCCCACCACCCTCAATCAGGTTTGGTTTTTGGCCCTTCATAAGCAAATGTTTGGGCATCCCCTAGCTAGAGTGATGACATTCATAGTATGTATTCTCAGTTAGACCCTCCTTAAATCTGAGACAAATTAGCCATATGTGACCATTCCTTCAGTATAATACCCATTTTAAGGTTAAAAAATAAAAGTAATTTTTTTTTAATGTTTAGAAAATCTCTCATACTGTCTAATCTGTTTTTGTGAAACATTATTAATTTGTATAACCTAAATCCCCACTTTCTTGGCTTTAAATCGGTATAGCTATCAAGCATTAAAGCTATTGTATCTCCCTAGCATAGACAGTTTAATCATGGTTGCAACCAGGTTGCAACATGCTGTTGCAACTGTCCCCAATGACAAAATTCATTTAAAAGCTTGCCATATTAACAATGTACGATTTTAATTTTATCACATTTTCAATGTAATTTAATTGGAAACAATTAATTGTTTTATTAATTAATTCATTTTAAAGTTAAAAGAAGTAGTTTAGTAAGGGTCCAGTATAGATTTTCAGTAAAAAATACAAAAAAAAGTATTTTTGTTTAGTTTTTTAGGCTGTTGCTTGTTCTTTTAATAGTCTGTATTTATATGGACAATTTAAATTTAGTCTGTTTACAAAAAAAAAAAATCCAACCTGATGTTTTTGATTTTTTTATTATTACATTTTAATTAATGTTACTGTCCCTGTGGGTTGTTGCAAATGTCCTCCTGCTCGGGGTCAGTTGCAACGTTTGACTTTGTCTGTTCAAGTTTAAATTCTGCATATATTATCATATGTACACATATTATAGCAATAAGGGTGGGTGTCAAATAGATGTGGGTTTATTATATAAAAATTTTGGGTTTCTACAAAAAAATGTCTCTGAGAAACTGAAGGAAATGCAAAAAAGTGTTGCAACTGTCCCCACTCTCCCCTATTTATCGAATTTAATTATTAATTAATGTATTGAAAAAATTAAACAGAATTTTTTTTTCAATGGCGGGATGCTATTTTGTCGAAATGGACCAAAAATGTCTTGAAGAATAGGTGCAAAAAAAAAAAAAAAAAAAAGTCTTTAGCTCTTTCGCCTCACAGCAAGAAGGTCGCTGATTCAATCCTTGGCTGGGTCATTTGGCATTTCTGTGTGGAGTTTGCATGTTCTCCCCGTGTTGGTGTGGGTTTCCTCCGGGTGATCCGGTTTCCCCTACAAGTCCAAAGACATGGGCTTTAGGTGAACTGAATAAACTAAATTGGCTGTAGTGTATGAGAGTATATGGATGGTTCCCCCTACTGGGTTGTAGCTGGAAGGGGATCCGCTGTGTAAAACATATGCTGGATAAGTTGGTGGTTCATTCCACTGTGGCGACCCCTGATGAATAAAGGGACTAAGCTGAAGGAAAATTAATGAATGCATGTCTAGTGAGTGGTCTAAGTAATGAAATAGATCTGTGATACTAACTAAACTCTGTCTTTTTCACCAGATGGCAGTGTTGCTTCACTGAGGAAATATTCATGCTGCAGTGTGTTGAGAAGACCAAAAGGGGATGGATAAGGTAAGAGACAAAACAATTCCAAATATTCCCATTAATGCACCATATAGTAGAAATGCCACGCGTTGATTCATACAGAAGTGGTTTTATTAGCAAAGCATTTGTTATATACTAATACATATGTTTTCTTAAATCTCTTGTCACTCAATGGATTTTAATTACTTGAGTCTCTTTTGTTGTAATTGACAGAATAAGGTCAGTGCAATTGTTAAAATGAAAAGTTCAGATGCAAAAACCTCTTAATGCCATCTGAAATGTTCTCTTAAAATGAGCATTTTTCTCATCCTCCTGTGTTTTTGTTCAGTTATTTCACTTTAAATGCACTGAAAAGAACTTATTTGTTACTATAAAAGTAAAATTACTGACCCTACACACTTGACACTTGACTCTACACACTCAGAAAAAAACTCATTTTAGAAGAAAATATCAAACGGTAAACTCTGTAAATATTGTTTCATAAGCATTAAGGGACAGACAGAATCTGAGGAATTGTTTGCTATTTCTGTGCAAAAGTTTGAAAAAAATATGCAGATTTATGCAGAATAATTTTGAGAATATTAAAATTAAAATGTAAAAATAACTTTTAAGGTTTACAATGCAAATGCATTAAGTTTGACAAACAAAATTACAGCAAGTCTTGTATAATACATTCACTAAAAGACAGAAAATATTACTTTACCAATTGTATTGTACTTAAATTATCTAAAAATGTGCATGTTATTCAATAATATTACTGAAATTCATCTAAAAAAATGATGTCTCATAAATCTTTGGGTTTCTATAGGTGCAGGTTCAGTGCGGGGCTCCAATAACCAAAGTTTGTTATCAGAATTCTTTTATTTTTATCTGGACAAGGAGCAGGACATCATCATTATTGATCTCTCGAACAAGACTCTTACCCTCAGAATGACTTGTACAGTATGTACAGTATAAAAAACATTGTGCCAGCTAAATGACTCCTTAATAATGCTTATATATTTTGTCCTACGTTTTTATTAAGTTCATAAAATGTTTGAGAGCAATTTATTTATGGCTCAATCTACCTAACCTAATTACATTAAACTACTTGACATAACATATTTATAAGACATACAATCTTTTATTGGAATACAGTTTGTGATATTTAAGGGTTTTATTTTATTGAACTGTAGCTTAATAACTTATGCTGGCATTTAACCCTCAAGTTGTAAAATTACTAATTATCTTACAAGATCAAAGGTTTAATAGATATCTAGAACAGACAGTTCTGGTTTATTCTAGGGACACTATCTCTCAGATCGTTCATACATTACCTATTTATTGTCTTCTAATTATCTATTACACCGTGTTCTATATCTCAACATTATTTTATATCTGAACAGGTAGCATCTTTACATAGCACTAATCCCATTATAGATATTGAAAACTCATAGTATTTGAATTTACTTATGTACAGTTGAAGTCAGAATTATTAGCCCCTCTTTAATTTTTTTCCATTTTTTAATATTTCACAAATGATGTTTAACAAAGCAAGGAAATTTTCACAGTATGTCTGATAATATACTTTCTTCTGGAGAAAGTCTTATTTGTTTTATTGCGGCTAGAATAAAAGCAGTTTTAAATTTTTTAAGAACCATTTTAAGGTAAAAATTATTAGCCCCTTTAAAATATCTAGTAAAATATTATTTACTGTCATCATGGCCAAGATTAAATAAATCAGTTATTAGAAATTAGTTATTAAAACTATTATGTTTAGAAATGTGTTAAAGATATATCCTCTCCGTTAAACAGAAATTGGGGAAAAAATAAACAGGGGGGCTAAAAATTCTGACTTCAACTGTATATAGATTCAATATTTAAATGCTGTAAAACAGCTCAGGTAATCTCAGTTTCACTAGTATTGAGGATTCAAGTAAAAACACAGAACACTCTAAAACATATCAGTATCATCTAAAAAAGTAAATGGTACTAAATAAATAAATATTTAAGGGGTAATTTAAGTTTTTCTGTTTTAATAATTTTTTTTTTTAAATATGAGTGAATACTTAATCTGTTAAAAACATAAAATGTGACCATTGACCACAGAATTAGGTGTAATTGCTAGTTTTTGTTTTTATATTACCTAAATGCTGAACAAATAAGCTTTCTATTGATGTCTAGTTTGCTAGGATATGATTATTTTGGCTGAGAAAAACAAACTATTTGTAAATCTGTAATCTGAGGGTTCAAAAACATCAAAATATTGAGAAAATCGCATCAAAAAAGTTCTTAGATATGCATGCTGCTATTCAAAAATTAAGTTTTAATATATATTTACTGTAGGAAATTCACAAAATATCTACATATAACATTATTTTTACCTAATATTTTAATGATTTCTGCCGTAAAAGAAAAAATGTAGAATATTTTAACATAGAATTCTATTTTAATGTAGAATTAAACACAGAATGTAATGTAGTTTTGTTTATATTGCCAAATGCAATGTAAAATTACAGGATCACAATAGTCTTTTCTCATCACATTCAATTATGAATTGCATGAGTTGTACAAATAATAATAATTCATCTTATATTATAAAGCACTATACAGTTTCTTAAAAATTCTTATTGTTTAAGTATTTCTGGAATAATTCTTCTCACCTATGAGTTTTTAATCTGCATTGAGGCTGCTGAAGTATTGTAAGAGAATCAACAGAAAGGAGAGATCAAGAAGGGTTGTAAAGAATAACTCCATCACAATTATAAGACAGGGACCAAAAGGGGCCGATTCTTCAGTTTAAAGTGATGAGAAGAAAGTCCTGTTAGTTGTTTTCTGTCTCTAAGCAGTTGTCAAATATAAAAATCTTTAGCTATTTATCTTACCTTTATCTTACCTGACAGCTTTTCATCGTAAAAGATCAAAGCTCCACATACAATTTATTTTTGATATTTTGTGAACAGTAAAGCTCCACCTTTTTTGATCTGATTGGTCATCTTAGTCATTTTGACATTGATGATCACTGTTAGACTGCTGACATGACCAGCCTAAAAATGTAACTCATAAAACGTTTTGTCCATATCAAACAGAGCAGCACCAACATAAAATAAATGTTGGAAGACTATTGCTATTGCTATTACTATTAAGACCTTTGATTTTTGCAGCACTTTGTATTACTCACATTTTTTTTTTGGTTTTACTGTATATTTGATTTAGGTTACTGTAATGTTGGCAGCCAGATTCAATTGTTTAAACAGTGGGGTAAGCTTAGGACAATATCAAGGGCCCTAATTAGAGATGGGACAAGATGTAAAAAAATTTTTTTATTACAATCTTATCATGATAATCTCAAGATTCCAAGGAGTAGAGGTAAACAAGCAGTGATAAGAATTAAAAGGCTATAAAAACTGTTATTGTCATCACAATGATAATAATAATTTACAAAAGAAATTATATAATCAAGAGCAATTGGGAAGAAAAGTGGTTCTAAGCACCAAATTATAGGGATCTTTGTCTTGTAAGTATAATTTGTTTTGGTGATAACCCCTTTTATTAATGTTCCAAAACAAAGAACCATGCTTTATTGCGAATTTAAAAAATTTAAAGATCGTTTGAAATCAAATCTTACAATGTTTATTTTGGTAGAGCACATTGCTATTGTTTGGATGATTAATTAATCTATGCAAGTTAATCACTTAAAAAAATGTCTGTTTTGGTAATCGTCAGTCAAAGTCTGAGCATTTGTTTTCATGTTTGGAGTGGTGGTACTTCTCTGTTGACGTCAATATGATGGCTTCAGCAACAATATTCTTAGCCATGCCACTCGTCCTGTTAGATAATAGGGAATGATTCACTAAAAGAAAGCCCCGCCCCCTATACTCAATATTCAGTCTCAGTTGGAATTACATCAAGAACTTTAAAAAAGTCTTCGCAGGTTCACATAGACTTTAAGTGTAATTGTCTTATCAATATTAGTATAAGTAACGTCTTTTTAAAAACTTTATTAGCTGTTGTCTTTTACCCATATGTTGGTTTTATAATATCATGTAGGCTCGTTTTCACATAAGAAAAATTAGACAGAATGTTGTTTCAATTTAGTGCTTTTATTTGTTTGATTGTTTATTTATTTAAATGTGAAATTATAGCAGTGCCCTGACAACATTTATCCGCTGAATACATAATTACATGATAAATATTGAACATGAATGAATACACATAAAACAACAAAAACAAATAACAGATGCAATGGAGACAGCATTTCAGGGAAGTAATTTCAATGTTCTATAAAGCTTTTATGTCCATCATTATGTGTGTGATTTGGTGTAATTAAGTGGCAGTTTTTATCTGTATATAAGAGAGTTAGTTACTTGCTCTTTTAAACTAAACAGAATAAAAACACATGATAGGAAACCAGTTGCAATTTGATGGATAGGATTTATATATTTATATAATATATATTTAATTTAAAGAAATAATTCACCTGTTGAAAGAGTGTTGACTTACAGTAAGTGAATATTAAAAGTAAGTTGAGGTAACCATATTTTAAATGAATTCAAGTGATTCACCTTCCAAGACTTTTCTTGTGAATCAGACAACACTAGTTGCATAGTATGTTTCTAACTTATAAAGAACAAACATATTCATTCGTTCATTCATTCATTCATTCATTCATTCATTCATTAATTCATTTTCCTTTGGGTTAGTCTCTACAGTATTTCACCACAGTGGAATGACCCGCCAACATAATAATCATTTGTAACTTATAATGTTTTTATAAATACATATACTCTAAAAAGTCTGTTTTTATTACCCTATGCAAAATTATTATTGAGTCTTGCACTGTTATTAACATCCAAAAATATTAAAGTAATGAAACACAAAAAGAAGTGAATGAAAAAGGAAGTGGTAAAGGTAATGTATTGATTAATAATATCAAAACAGATTTGGATGGTAATTTTTAAATAATTAATACATGAATAAAAATATTTTTTTTGTGACCATTGATTGGTATGTTTGATTTAAAACAATATTGGCAAAATTATTAGCCCTTCTCTGAAATTTTAAATGGGCAGCACGATGGCGCAGTGGGTAGCACAATCGCCTCACAGCAAGAAGGTCACTGGTTCAAGCCTCGGCATTTCTTTGTGGAGTTCGCATGCTCTCCCTGTGTTGCTGGGGCTTTTCTCCGGGTTCCCCGGTTTCCCCCACAAGTCCAAAGACATGCACTATAGGTAAATTGGGTATGCTAAATTGTTCGTAGTGTATGTGTGTGAATGAGTGTGTATAGATGTTCCCAGTGATGGGTTGCAGCTGGAAGGGCATCTGCTGCGTAAAACATATGCTGGATAAGTTGGCGGTTCATTCTGCTGTGGCGACCCCAGATTAATAAAGGGACTAAGCCGAAAAGAAAATGAATGATTTTTTAAGATTATTTCCCATGCTGCTTAATGGATAAAAGAATATTTAAAAACCTTTTTAAACAAGATAGTTTAAATAACTCATTTCTAATAACTATTTTTTGTCTGTCTTGATGACAATACATTTGTTCTGTAGCCAATAAAACATATTTCTTAAGAGGGCTAATAACATTAACCTTAGAAATAAGAAAAAATATTATAGGAAGTACTATGAAAATGTCCTTGTTTTGTGAAAAATTACTAAAATGAATTAAAATTTCACAGGAGGGCTAATAATTATTATTTATTTTTTTACAAATTAAAGCTATCCTTTTACAGCAACACTTATGCAATTATATTTGCTGAAGTATTTGTTTTGTGGCACTGTATTTCACCAGGTTTATGGGATTATTTGTTACAATCTAAAGTGCTTTATGGACTATGTGGTTAAAAACTATTGTGGATGCCAGTGGCAGCTCATTTTTCTTAAGTGCATATGAATAGATGGTTGAAAACCAAGAATATTTATTAGATTAATAAAATAATTAAGTCAGTTTTCATTCATCCATTCATTTTCTTTTCGGCTTAGTCCCTTTATTAATCTGGGGTCGTCACAGCGGAACGAACCGTCAACGAACCATCACGTTTTTACGCAGCGGATGCCCTTCCAGCTGCAACCCATCTCTGGGAAACATCCATTCACACTCATACACTATAGACAATTTAGCTTACCGAATTCACCGCATGTCTTTAGACTGTGGGGGAAACCAGAGCACCTGGAGGAAACCCATGCGAATGCAGGGAGAACATGCAAACTCCACACAGAAACGCCAACTGACCCAGCCGAGGCTCCAACCAGCGACCTTCTTGCTGTGAGGCGACAGCACTACCTACTGCGCCACTGCGTCGAATAAGTCATTTTTCAGAAATGTAAAAACAAATTATTATAAGGCATCAAATGAAGACAATAATTAAACTTACTTGCGTTTAACCTGCAGAAAGTGGCTCTGGAAAAACCCCTGCATGTAATCCACTGGCAGTCATATATCAACTGCAACAGCATAAATAACTTTTGTTTGTTTAGACAATACTGTTATATGTTGTTGTTTTAATCAATTTAAATACAATGTGATGCTTTTTAATTCAACATTCACTTATATAATTGTTTATTTAATGCAGCATTAAGAATGCTATTAAAACATAATTAACATCTCGAAATCATTGCTATTTCACAGGAGTTAAGTCATTTACAATAAGTTCACATTTAGGGTCATATTTAATCATTAGTGATCTTTTATTATTGAGAAAAGGTACCTGGTAATCTCTATAAATAATGCTGACAGAGACATTACCTCAGGATAACGTGTGCAGCCATAAAGATATGGACAAAAAAGCGCAAAGCTGTGTCATCTTCATCCTCCCCTGACTCTTCTTTATTCCACTTATCACCAATTCATAACTGTAACAACCTCCAATTTATTTTCTTTCTGAAAAAGCCCTTTAGTTAACGGGGTGCCATAAACAGGTTGATACAAGATAAAACAAGTACAGAGACAGACGAAGCCAGATTTAAAGGGCTCAAATCTACCCACTCACCATAAAGTTTCAGATATATCATGAGTTTGTCCGATAACATGCAAGAACAGGGGAGATGCGGCTGATAATGAGGCTCTGCGAAGAAGAATCATTAACTATGGAGGAAAAGATAATATTGAGGAAAATTTTAACCACAAAATTCAGCAAATGAGGGGCAAAGAAAAGAAGGGGCGATTATTTCTTTTGTGGCAATTTTAATTGATCAACTTTAACTGATCAACTAGTTTTCAGTTTCCAACTTTTTCACTGATGGCAAATACCCCAAAATCTGTGAGCAGCTATCTCTGCGCTGTAAAGTTCGTGCATGATTTATTTGTGAGTGTCTGGGCAAAGTACATTAATAAATGAAATCATGTTTGGATAATGCAGTCAATAGTGTATTTGGGGGGTTGTTATTGTTATGATGAACTTAAAGGAACAAATAGTAAAACTGAAAATCACTAGTGCATTTTACATCAGATATTCACAGACATTTCCTAAACCCCAAAACACACAAGTAAAGATTGTAAAACACTCAAGTCTGAACTTTTTTTTATTTTATTTTATTTTTTATTTTGAGGTGTGGGGCAACACGGTGGCTCAGTGGTTAACACTGTTAGCACCTCACAGCAAGAAGGTCGCTGGTTCGAGTCCCGGCTGAGTCATTTGGCATTTCTGGGTTTCCTCCGGGTACTCCGGTTTCCCCCACAGTCTAAAGTCATGCGCTATAGGTGAACTGAATAAACTAAATTGGCTGTAGTGTATGTGTGTGTGTGAATGTGAGAGTGTATGGGTGTTTCTCAGTACTGGGTTGCAGCTGGAAGGGCATCCACTGTGTAAAACATGCTGAATAAGTTGGTGGTTTATTCCGCTGTGGTGACCCCTGATGAATAAAGGGACTAAGAAGAAGGGAAATTAGGATTTTGGGGTGTGTTTTTATATAGACATTACTTAAAGAGTTATATATTAAAAATATATAAATAAAAATACAGCGAGATCAGAATCCGAATCAGTTTTATTGCCAAGTGTGCTTCACACATACAAGGAATTTGTTTTGGCTACAGAAGCTTCCAGTGTACATAAAGTGGCAAGTGACATTACAAAATTAAATATGAGAAAAGACGATAAACATTAAACAGAGATGCAGTTAGTCAAAGGATCTGAATGTTGAGTTGTATGTACAGATTTGTTATGAATATACAGGTTATAAGTAGGGCCAGACGGAATCTGTGGAAGTTTTTTGCAAATTCTGCGGAGAATTTTGGTAAAAATCTGCGGATTTCTGCAGAATTATTTTGGGAGTCTCATAACTACAACCTTAATATGTGAAATATGTGTAATTTAAAAACTGAATAAATTCATATTTACACACATTTACTCAAGTAAATAAACAGAATTAATGATGGGCTAAAAATCTGCTGAGTTCTGCGGAAAATCTGCGGAATTCTGCACGCGCAGATTCCGTGTGGACCTAGTTATAAGGTGCTGTGTACAAATGCGTGTGAGAAAGTATTGCTTTGTATATTGTTATAAGGTGCTGTGTACAAGTGCGTATGAGAAAGTATTGCTCGTTTATTGCACAGTAGGGGAATATTTAACTGTTCATGAGGGAGATGGCCCGAGGAAAGAAACTTTTCCGACCAGACGGTAACAGTTCGAACAGGTAGTGTGCTGGGTGCGAGATGAGACTGGATTTAATTGCATTTCACCTTGCGATCAATTTTCTTGTGAAAAATGTTTTACTCAACCAAGATTAGGCAAACTACATATCTTGAAACCCTTCAAAACTGTGGATTTGTGTTTTTGTGCTCATTTTATATACATAAATCATGTACAGGCAGAAAATGAAACAGGCTTCCAAGAGGTGATGGCTGTGTGATGTGATCATTTTAAGTGTCAGAAAATATCAAAAGTTACAGTTTTTCTCAGTGGCTTTGGTGCATTTCTCACAAAACTATTTACATTTGCACAACAGTTAATGCATTTCTCAAAACAATTAGTACAAACTGCAAAACCTAGTAGATAACCTGCAAAAGCGTGTCACTTGCTCAAAATGGATAGCTCATTCCTCAAAAGCAAGTATTCATGTCAATGAAAGTGTCAGTGTCATCAAGAGGAAAAGTCCTGACACCATTGTTTATGAACACGTTAGTCAAATGGCTTTGTCATGTTTTCATTATGACACTTTACTCTGTACATTTTCCATTGCAGTAAAGTCAGATTTTGGTGACACTTCCTGAAAATGCTTAAGACAGCACTATAAACTGTTTGCACAGCCATTTGAAAACTACAGTAAAGTTAGACATCACTGCATTTAGTGAGGTATCTGAGTACAAGACACTGAATATGTATGTTTCACATTTTTACTGCATTTGCTCTTTACAATTCTAATTTATTCACAGCATTGTGCAAAAGAATAAATACAGCCTTATTTACAACAAACAACTGTAAACAATATTGCAGTACATATTGGAACTGAACCTACAACATACACAGGTCTGTAAATCATTCATGAAATTGTTAAATATAGAAAACATTTTCAGGAAAAAAAACTATTTATTTTTCTTGACAGATTGTGACGACTAGTTCAACATTTTTTGTATGTAATGACTCAAGTAATGAAATGAGGACTATTAGTTTTATATGGAATGACTATTCAGCATTCACAAGTTTAGTTCATTTTGACTGACATGACATAAGCAAATGATAATGTTATAAACAGCAGAGAGTTGTATGAAAGCAATTGATGCATGTCCAAAAGCATTTGCAATTTGTTGGAAGGAATGAGAAACTGCTACTATGATGTGCACAAATGACTAATTGTTTTGAGAAATGCATGAACTGTTGTGCAAATGTAAATAGTGTTGTGAGAAATGCACCAAAGCCACTGAGAAAAACTGTAAATCAGTAATTTCTCTGATAGAGTTCAATAAGTGTAGTCTTAAACAAATTCTGTTGATTTTGTGCTGGGTGTTTGGTCCACTAAAAGGAATCAAGAAGAGAAATGATCAAAACACTGAGTCTTGAGGCATACCATTACTTGTGGCATATTAGACACTTCACCCCCGGGACTTAGCAAGACTTGTAGCGCAATTCCTAAAACGCTGTTATCATGAGGGTTGACAGAAGGATCTGCTGATTAACTGTGTCAAAAGCAGAGGACAGATCAAACAAGGAAGCTGCTCTTGCGAGTCTCAGAATGTCTGCTTTTGAAGCCAGATTGGTCGCTGTCAAGGTTGCTGTTTTTGCAAATAATGAAGGGGATACTGGGCTGTTGTTTTAGAACTGCCGGGTTTCTTAAATAAAGTAGACATCTGAGTCTGTTTAAACAGTGTGAACTGCAGTGTGAAAGACATGTAGAGGATGTGAGTGAGTGCAGGTACATTGAGATGAGATTGGATTGGATCTCAAGTCGACAGGTAGTTTGTTGGGTGGATTGGAAAGGAATAGTTTGGAGACCAATAGGTTGTCCACTGATAATACATTATTAAGGAGATGGGAAAAAAAATTAAAACCATGTAATTAGAAATGTCAATTTTGTTGTGTTTTATCTTCAGTTTTGCACTTCAAGCTTGCAGATGACTTTTTCTTTTATAGAGGCACTGTAGTTTCAGACAATATTGAAAATGTTGGGTAGCATGAACTTACCATTATTTATACTAATATATAACTTGTTTCTACTCCTAAACCTAACTCTAAACCTATTCTTATCCCGTATATTTACCTAACATAACACAGTACTTTCCCTGTTAAGTACATTGTAAAGTGCTGATATAAACTAAGCTACAACCAAACGTTGAATACTTTTGAATGCTTACATTGCATTTCTATATAGGACTGATGTCTGAATGTGTTTTTAAAGTTTTCATGAAACTGATGTAATTTAAACATTGTTCAGCCCCTTCTTTATATATAGTGTCATCTTTAAGATGATTAATTCCATTTTTAATATATTAAATTATTTATATACTATCCTGTACTTGGACCAGTTGGCATTTCTGTGTTCTTCCTGTGTTCGCGTGGGTTTCCTCCAGGTGCTCCGGTTTCCTTCACAGTCCAAGGACATGCACTATAAGTAAATTGGGTAAAACAAAAATTGGCCGTAGTGTGTGTGTGAATGCGAGAGTGTTTCGGTGTTTCCCCGTAGTGGGTTGTGGCTGGAAAAGCATCCGCTGCGTAAAACATGCTGGAATAGTTGGCGGTTCATTCCGCTGTAATGCCCCCTAAATAAGGGACTAAACTCAAGAAAAAATGAATGAATGACTATCCTGTACTGTAACACATTTCTACAGTATTAGACAATGTAAATGCCAATCTCACCTTTAACACAAGTAACAAAGTGCAACAAACGACTGAACACAACAATTTACTGCCGTAAATTACTGTTTAATATCATAGTAATATTTTACAGTATAGAAAGTCACATGTTAAAAATAGTTTACATAAATAAAAGAACAATATCATGAATAAGGAACAACGCACAGATCAGGGTTTGACGTCTTATTTAAATCTGAATGTATATTTGTCTCTTGTATTTGTGTGATAGCTGGCATTTATTTCCTCCAAACGGTATTAAAAATAAACAAATATCCTTTTCACATTGGCACAAGAACAACAATCACCAGATCTCACAGTGTGTAACATAAGATTGCATATTTAAATACATTGCAACATTTACAGTGTCCTATAAAAATAGCATTGCTGTATAAAAAATTAATTTAAGAAATACAGAGTGACAAACTGGTTTTTCTCTTTAAAGTCCACTGATATTGCATACTGTCAACTCTGGGTATCAAAAATCAAAGCCAGTTTGATTTAGATATGTTTAATAATACCTATAATGCTTTGTTTGAGTCTATAAAGATGTTGCCTTCAGGATTTCGCAACTGTCCAGTGCTTTCTTGGGCTCTATGATTTCAACAGTCGTCATCGGATTATCATTTATCTCGATTCCATTAGCCAAATTTTCAAGTTTCGCCTTCTCATCTCCTTCTTTAGAATTGCAGCACTTGCAGCAACAGCAACAGCGGGCGGCAATGACAGTGACTATTCTGTCCCATGGATCAAGAGAGTGGGCCCATAGAGGAAGGAAATCCCAAGACCGGAGAGCAGAAGGAAGCCATTGAGGTTTGTGCTTCTGCAGAATGTTGACAATGATGGCGAAGATCAGAATAACCGCAATGGGGACAAGAACCCCCACGAGGACCTGCCAGCCGGCCATAGAGAGACCAAAGACCAGTAGAGGCAAAGCAAAGAAGCAGAGGATGATGTAAAACCCTGCAAACCAACGGTACTGGGCTGTTGTTTCACCAAGACCCTTTGCCAGTCTGATGGGGACACGTGTGATGGGGATTGGGTACCACAATAAAATCCCGGATAAGTTGAAGAACAGGTGAACCAATGCAATCTATAGGTGAGTAGAGAAGATACAAAATGTTATGGACTGAGATTTAGAGTTAGTTATGAATATGTTTAAATGTCTTTGTTCACATGTCACGCTAACCTGTAATGAGTTTCCGAGTGTTTCACCAGGACTAGCCATGGCAGCTAATATTGCAGTAGTAGTTGTTCCAATGTTGGATCCCAGGGATAGAGGATATGCCCTTTCAATGCTTATAACACCGATACCTGAGATCAGAAATAAAATGCAAATCTTAAAGCTCAACTGACAGGCTTTACTAGTTTGTAGCAGGGTTGTTAATCATGTTAGAAAGCAGGAATAGTTAATAATAAATCAACAAAACTATGTCTTAAAGACAAAAAAATTCAAGATGAGCATCAATGCTTTTTTACAGGCTTTTCTCATGTCATTCCAAACCTTATTGACTTTATTTTTTCATGCAATTCCTTTAAATGAGGACATTTGGGACCTTAGAAAACATTCATAGAGATTCATAACATTCTGGAAATATTATATTATGTGAGGACCTATCTAAAGTTTAAGGTGATATAGGCTTTGTTTCTTCATTTATTCGATTGATTTGGTTCAATAAACAAATCTATATGATTAATATACAAATTGGACTAAGTAATAGAGATTATTTAGACTTCTATTAAAAAACTAAGTAATAGAAGATTTGAAAACCCAAATCCAACACAAAAAAATGAGGGTAAGTAGAAATGTAGCTTTTTTTGTAGAAACATTGCTTCACTGTTGCCTCATATTTTTTATAAAAAAAAATCAATTAGATTTAGTGGAATATGGATCAATATATTGAAATCAGAAGTCTCATCATGATACAATATGATATTGTTGCTCTTAGCCAGTGATTTGATATTTGTTGATACTGTGATATGGTATTAGTTCAGTTAGATTTAGTGAAATATTGATCGATCAATATATCGTTGATACTTCAAAGTAATTCGTTGATAAAGTTTTAATTCAATTAGATTCAGTGGAATATTCATGGGTTTGTCAATATTAGGGTATTTTGTGCTTAATTTACAGAACCAGTTACATTTTAATGAGCTTATAGAAATGCAACTGCATTATATAATATGTAAAAATGCACTTAAGTATTTAAAAAATAAATAATAGGTGAAAAAAATTAAGTAACACGAGAAATACAGAGTGACATAAAATGTTTTTTCTCTTTATTCTTGCTCTAAAGTCCACTGATATTGGATACTGTCAACTCTGTGTATCAAAAATCAAAGCCAGTTTGATTTAGATATGTTTAATAATAACCTATAATGCTTTGTTTGAGTCTATACAGATGTTGCCTTGAGGATTTCGCAACTGTCCAGTGATAAGATATCAATTCTGTTAGATTTAGTGGAATATTAATCGATCAATATATTGTTAATACTTCAAACTAATTCATTGATAAAGTTTAATTTCAATTAGATTCAGTGGAATATCCATTGGTTTGTCAATATTAAGGTATTTTGTGCTTAATTTACAGAACCAGTTACATTTTAATTAGCTCAGAAATGCAACTGCAAGTCGGCGCAATAGCCTAGTGGTTAGTGCGTTGACATATGGTGCAGTAGCATGTCAGGGCGTCCCAAGTTCAAATCCCAAATCATCCCCCCCCCCCCCCCCCCCCCCAACCTCGCTTCCTGTCTCAATACTGTCCTATCTAATAAAGGCAAAAAGGCCAAAAATAAATCTTTAAAAAAAAAACTGCATTATATAATATGAAAATGCACTTTAGTATTTAAAAATAAATAATAGGTAAAAAAAATTAAGTAACACCACAAGTAAATAATTAATATTCTGGAATCATCTTGAATTGGCTTCAACTTCTGCTTTGTTGTTGCATTGCGGTAAGGCAAACAGATGGTTCAGTGAGTAAATGAGGATACCAGAATATGTGCTTTAACAGAAATACATGATTGGACATGAAAATCTCTATTTTACCTAAAACTTGATTTATATATTGATCCATAACTTTTTATTGGGTCATCATACCTTCATAAAAGACAAATAATAGAAAATGTCCTCACCAACAAGAGGAGTTATAGCCGATGTGAAGACGGAACTGCTCTGGACAATAAAAGTCATTCCTGCACCAACCAGAATTGCAATATATCCAGTCAACCAAGCAAATGGAAATGGGAAATCTGTACAAACAAAGAAAACATAATTGAAAAACATCTGTATTTATAACAGCCTAAACTAAATATTATACATTTCGAATACCACACTCAAAAAACTGAGTTGACTAAAAATGATGGGTTGTTTCAAGACGATTTTGTGTACTGCAGAGTATTTGGCTTTGGACATATTTGACTATACTAGCCTTCTTTTAATAAATTGAAATACGTGTAAACCTCACATACAATTTAAGTATGTACAACGTATTATTTCATATTTTTAGACTGTAAAGTATCTCAATGATGCTGACCGGTGTTCACTATCTTCTTGATCACAACAGCAACCTGTCCCTTGAGCATCGAATTCAGCAGCTTCACAATACAAATGAGGCAAGTGCACAGA
This sequence comes from Danio kyathit, assembly GCA_903798195.1. Classification (NCBI taxonomy): domain Eukaryota; kingdom Metazoa; phylum Chordata; class Actinopteri; order Cypriniformes; family Danionidae; genus Danio; species Danio kyathit. Next base: position 21,189,083 of record LR812519.1, on the reverse strand, counting down.
ATGAGCAGAGAACCCGCCAGCAGAATCAGACCCACCGCCAGGTCAGAGAGGGTCGTGTTCACGAAGATGTGACTGCCTGTGGGAATGGAGAACAACACAGAACAGTGAGTGTCTTGTTTAAGCACTTTACTCATTTACATTAAGAAGATAATTAGCATTATAGGAAAGAGAAGTCATCTTTAAACTCACATTTTTTAATGTTTATAATTTCTGTAACATTCTTCAATTCCCAACAAAGATCAGTGCAGTTTGTTGTTGTCACATTCTGGAGAGTCTATAAAATGACATAACAGAAAAATGAGAATTTTGGCACACAGTAATGACATTTTTTAATCCATCTGATTTGGATAATTACCGTGTTTGAGGCTGTATGGCACCAGACCTTGATGAGAGATTTGTTTCTGGCTTCGGGATCGCCAACCGCAATGCCGCTTATCACAGACTCATCCAGCTGAAAGATAAAAAATTAAAATGCGTATTATGCATATTTATTCTTCTAATCTCACGAATAGTTTACGATTATTAACCTTCCTGAACAGCAGCCCTTGTAACTTTGTACTGTACAAGGGGGCAATATAAGTGAGCGCATGGGGTAATTCACATTCTTGCGCTGTTATTAATGATTGCTTTCAACAAGCCGACAGGACAAATACACTCATACATACCACAATGATTGAGTGGGTGAGCGGATCTGTGATAACATTTAGAAGAGCTGGTGCATTTTCTCCACTCTGGATGTTAAAGGATTTCACGATGAGGCTGGTAAGCTTCTCCAGGTAACCCGAGGCCACTTCCAGAGGCAGCAGCACAAGGACTGAGAGCCAGTTAAAGAAATCATGCACAGTGGCTCCTGCAAATGCCCTGCACACATAAGACAACCATATCTCAATTAAATATTATTAATATCTTTATGATTACAGTATTTTACGATTCAATGAAATTGAGTTTTAAGTCTAAGTCTAAGTCAGAGATGCCCAAACTAGGGCCTGTGGGCCAAATTTGGCCCATGGTAACCTTTGATTTGGCCCGCCCTCCCATCTGAGAAGAGAAGGGGAATGATGAGGATGGTTTCGAGATTGTCAATGTTTGTTTTATTGTTAAAAGTTAACTGAAATTAAATATTTCAATTAAATTGGGTAAATTAATAGGATTTTGTTTAAATACTGTCACCTGACAATGCAGCGACTTTGGTGAGCAAATCAAGTCAAAGGCAGATTCTGCTTGACATGTGTATTCAGTATTGAACTCCACTGTGTGATAAATGTGATTATGTTTTTATTGCAATAAGTTATCATTTAAAAAGTTATACTGCATTAGATAATAAAATTTAAAGTAATGTTTTTTTAATTGTGAAATATCATGAACTAAACTAGGAAATGACCCATGGCAACTTTAATGCAATATAGTTTGGTATATTTACCTTCGACCTACAGCTCTCAGGTCTTTGGCCCTTCATATGAAAAAGTTTGAGCAGCCCTGCTCTAAGTTATTAATTAAACTAAGCTATAAAATTGTTATTTCTGGTTGTTCTTACCATTCAAAATGCCCATTTGTCTTTAAATGGCTTTGTTTCTTTGTTATAGGAACTTTAGTGAGCACATTAAGGAAATATTCAATTTGATAATTTTTCAAACATTATGGTACTCTTTTTTTTTTCCTTTTTCATTTCTTTTTCTCTTTTCGTTATTTTCATTAATGTATATTTGCAGTATATGTAATGTAGATGTACATGCAGATGTTTGAGGGGACTCTACATATGTGCGTGTATAAATTATTCATGGAGGTGTATGATAAAGTATCTGTAGAGTTTTGGGTGTACATTTGCATATGTCTTTATATTTTACATTTGTTTGTTTATTATTATTTGCTGGCATGGGGTGGGTTTAGAGTTTGTTCTTTAAAATGTAAAAGACTTTAAACTATTAAAAAAAAAAAATGAACATCTGTGAACTTTGCAAACTTCTGCAAATTAACTGACTTGATTTCCCAGAAAATATATGTACAGTGCTCAGCATATATAAGTACACCCCTCACGAATCTATCTTTTAAATTCATATTTTAAAAGGAAGCTATACAATATTATATTTGTGCATATACATTAGATTAGTCAGTACTGAAGCCAAATCTGGAGCTTATCTAAAAAAAATTACGATAACTCTCCAAAAACTAGTACAGCCAAATTTATATGTTAGAGAAAAATATTAAATACAAAAAAAAAAAAAAAAGAAAAATCAAGAGAAGCAAAAAAAAGAGAAAAATTTAGTTGAAATTTTGTAGGTTGTAATTTTTGTTTTTTTTTGCAATATTTTGCTTGAATTTAATTGTATTATATTTCAATTTCTAAATATGTTTGGTGACTAAAATATTATTTTAATAAATATATTCGTTTTAATAAATCTCTTTTGTTTAAATGCACCAAAATACATTGCCTATATACACTGAGAAATGGATAAAAATACTCATTTTTAAAATAAATGAGCACTGTGTGTGTATATATATATAGTACTCTGTAAAAAATGCCAACATATTTGAGTGGATTGAACATAAAAAAATTAAGTTATCCCCCAAAAATCTCAAGAATTGTTTTGTTTCAGCTCATTTTAAATAAGTAGTTTGAACAAGCAGTTATTTGAGTGTATATTCTAAATATTCTAAAGCAATAAATGATAAAAAAGTGAGAAAAAATATATGCTCTGTTAATTTTCCTTTAAGATTGTTTGTTCATATCTTACCTGCGGAACTTGTTCCTGTCACCAACTTGTGTAATGGCTACAAGAGTGTTGGTGACGGATGTGCCGATGTTTGTGCCCATAATGATGGGAACAGCAGTTGCGACCTCCAGCACTGTTGAAGAGTAGTTTGCATTAATTAATATTCACATTTCACAATTTACTTACATTTTAATTGTTCTGACATTCGATTAGATGATGATTTACTAAATAATGTGATTCGTCAAATCAGTTTATTTCTGTTCACACATTTTGCTTGAAAGTAATATACTCAAGACATACATATAAAAGTACAAGTTTTAGTCTTAAAGACAGTTACAGCTAGAAATAGAAAGCAATATTAAATACTTATATACACTTATAAATAATTATATGTAATAATTCGTTATTGAGTTGCATTTTCAAATTCACACATTCAATATTTCTTCTCTTAATCTTCTAATAATTAATTTTATTATATCATCTAATATCATGTGATACTCACTTCCTGAAGAGACCATGCTGACCACAATAGATGAGGATGTGCTGGAGCTCTGGACTAGCAGAGTGACCAGCATCCCGATTACCAGGCCCGCCAAAGGGTTTGAAAGCACCTTATTTTCCTGAAAAATGTCCCCTGCTGCTTTACCTGGAAAAAAAAAGCAAAAAGACACAATTGTTATGCATGATCAAGAAGAGTTTGTACAGCAAATCTTTTATAAATGATAAAAATAGCTTAACTACATGATAACAACATATTTGTAAATCATGTACACCAATTTAAAGAATCACAAACACAATGTATTGATCTGAATGCACTCTAAAAGATATCATCAGTATGTATCTTACAGTGAAGAGCATGTTTTTTTTTTACTCAAACAATATTGATATTCCTGTGTATTTGTAATTTCAATGTGTACCTCCGACAAGCTGGAAAGCTGAGCTGAGGACGTCCAGAGAGCAAACAAACATGTAGAGCAAACCAACCAGCATGATCAGTTTCGCTGCTGTAGTAAAAACTCTCAGGACCTTCTTTTTAGTGTCCAGATCTAAACAAATAACAGACAGAAAAAGAGCAAATACGAATGTAAAAATCATGGTTATTTCACTGATGATTTGAAATCAATGTATAGTAGAATATAAATGATTAGAAACATGTCTGAAAACATGCCACCTTTTTTGTTTGTTGTTGTAAGTTTGTTATTGTAAAAACAACGGTCTCACTTTATATTACGTGGCCTTAACTAATACGTACTTACACTGAAATTAATCATTTATTACAATGTACTTGTTGTGTAAACACGTTTTTACATTGTACTTATGATTGATTATATATATGCATGTAGTTACATCTGTAATTATTTTCTGTAATTACAACTTTAATTACACCTTAACCCATCCTTAAACCCAACCATAGCACCAAACCTGTCCCTAACCCTCCCCGTATCCCACCTCAAAAGTGTTCTTCAATACCTTATGAACACAGTAAGTATATTGCATTTATTTTTTGATGCAAGTACATAGTGGTTAAGGCCACTTAATATAAAGTGCAACCAAAACTTATTTTAAATATGGAAAAAAAAAGGTCATCAGTAGTTACTTAAATGAAGAGAAACTCATTTCCCAGGCGTATGAATCATTTTGTGCTTGACTGTGTGTATTTGTGTGTATGTGCACTAAAATGGGGGCTTTTATTTGGTGAAAAAGCATGAATTATCAAAAGCTAAATAAATTGTAAATAAATTATAAATGTAATTTTTTTAAAAATAAGCAATTTTTTTCCCTAGCAAGTATTGATCAAATTAATCAGTACAGAAAAAAATTTATACATTTGTATGGGCTGTAAAACTAGTAATTATTAAGGTTGATTAAAAGAATATCACTACCCGCATTATAAACATTCACCCTACCTGCCCATTTCACCCCAGTGTCCTGCAGCTCCATCATTTCCCAGGGATCATCCTCAATCAGAGCCGCTGTGGAAACAGCTGGAGCCATTGACAGAGACTTCTTTCTGGCACCTGAGAGAACGGCTTTCATTTAGATTTTGGACAAGTCTATACACAAACAGTGCTTACACTTTTATTTTAATTGTGCCTTTCAGATATTCAATAATTAATTTGACTTAACTCTTTATAGATTATTAATAGAATGATAGGGCTAGGATACTTTCAAAGTTACTTATATGGTGGCAGAACCATATATTTACATATTCATACATACCGTCAAGTGTTTCTGGTTGCTTTTCGTCAGATTCATGCTCATGCTTTGGTCGGGGTGCCATTGTCTGTTAAAGAGAAATGACAGTTCTGTCAGTTTTATTGAGGTCTTTTCAGTTTTATGGGCGGAATAGTCTGTAATTGCTTGCGGCATCTTAACAATGGTACTGGAAATGTTATCGTCTCCTGATGCTCACAGCGATACTCCAGTCAGGTATAAAGATAAAAAAGGTGTTTTACTATTTTAAAATTGTTTTATTGGTGTAAAGAAAATAACATATGATATGAATATATATATATATATATATATATATATATATATAATGTGTGTGTGTGTGTGTGTGTGTACTGTTCAGTCAGATGTAGGTAAAGAATTTCTGTAATTCAGATAACTATATAATAGGACTACAAATAATTACATTTCAAAATTCAACTTTCTCAGATTGTCGTATTTCAATTTTATAGTACATGAATGAACACAACACAGAGAGCATCACAACAGTCAGAGTTTCCTCTATGGATTAAACTCACATGGTTTGTTGGTGTATTGATTTCTGCTCTGTGCCAAAAAATTTCCACAGTGGCTTAGCAGTGACGGCGAACAAAATGTGAATTACTCCATGGTTCATCTGTAAGTGTTTTTTTTTTTCAAATTTTTTTAAAAAATCTGATAATTAAAAATAACAGTCTGATAATTAATCAGTAAATTGTACAAAAAATATATATATTTTTTTGGATGTTTTGGCTTAAAGAATAATAAAAACTAACTTGGAAGATTTAAAGTAAGCGATGGTGTAAGCAATTAATTTTTTTCCTCTGAAAAAATAGTGAAACCACTTAAATTTCTCTAGATTTACTGTATTTATTAGGTTTTATACTGGATTAATTTGAATAAAATGATACGATTTGCTTTATTCTATGAAGGTCTGATAACATTTCTTCAAAATGTTTGAACTAAACATATTGTAATATTTTTTTTCAGTTTATTTATTTATCAGAAAATGACAAAAATGCCTTAAATAAAATATAAATATCTTTAAAACATGGCAGTTTTTGGCTATTTTATGCAAAAAAAAAAAAAAAGCTTTAAATGATGTTTTATAAAAATGTGAATGAAATGTCAACCAAAGTGTACAGATCAAGACAGAATTGACATTTTATTTGAACACAGAACTAATAAATTATAAATCTAGAAAGAACTGAGAATTATAAAATAGTCTCTAAATTAGTTTCCTTAGCTGTAGATGTATGTATTTAAATAAAGCATAATACAAAAACAATACTTTATTTTTTAAACTATAATTAATATACACTCACCTGAGATGTAGTCAAGTTGATTCTGCCCTTCTGAATTTCACGTGCAACACTTCTGTTCACTCTACGTTTCACCTGCTTTTCAGTTCAGTGTGGGACTTCTCTACAGTCTGAAGCGTATCTCTCCTCCACCTGTCTTTCCTGAACTCAATGCACTTCTGTTTGTTTCAGTCCTGGGCTGAACAGAAGCACTGGTACTGATGGAGACCACGTTCAGATCCAGTCTCAGCTGTTCTGTTCTTCAGGGTGGCTCAGTCCGGCCTCTGCTGGGTCACAGGAATTTATAGTCCTCCGCAGATCATCCAGGATTCCCCCGTTCAAGGTTTACCACGGGACTGATAACACTCTGGGACAGGAAGTTTGTCTGTGTGTGTGTGTGTGTGCATGTATGTGTGCGTGCTGTGCCTGATGCTGCGCATGGTTCAAAGTGTCCGCTGTGGCATCAGATAAAGTGCGAAGGTGTCTGGATTTTAATAGTTATGATATATATATATATATAAAAGTTTTCATTTGAAAGTATGATGGTAATATACAGTATGGCCTACAGTAAGTCAGAATTATTAGCCCCCCTTTGAATTTTTTTTCTTTTTTAAATATTTCCCAAATTATGTTTAACAGAGCAAAGAAATTTTCACAGTATGTCTGATAATATTTTTTCTTCTGAAGAAAGTCTTATTTGTTTTATTTCGGCTAGAATAAAAACAGTTTTTAATTTTTTAAACACCATTTTAAAGTCAAAATTATTAGTCCCTTTAAGTTATATTTTTTTCCAATAGTCTACAGAACAAACCATCATTATACAATAACTTGCCTGATTACCCTAACCTGCCTAGTTAACCTAATTAACCTAGTTAAGCCTTTAAATGTCACTAAGCTGTATAGAAGTGTCATGAAAAATATCTAGTAAAATATTATTTACTGTCATCATGGCAAAGATAAAATAAATCAGTTATTAGAAATGAGTTATTAAAAATATTATGATTACAAATGTGCTGAAAAAATCTTCTCTGTGTTAAACAGAAATTGGGGAAAAAAATAAACAGTGGGGCTAATTATTCAGGGGGGCTAATAATTCTGACTTCAACTGTATATCTATCTCTCTATATATATGTGTACATGTACAGTTAAAACCAGAAGTTTACATGCTGTATAAAAACGCACATAACCATTTAAAAAAAAAAAGTCAGATGTTAATGTGACTAAACTTTTTCTCTTTTATGTAAGTTAGGATTATCAAATTTGTTTCAGTTTTGCTTAATAGCAGAATAATGAGAGATATTGTTTGAGAAATTGTTATAACTTTTCTTGAAAGTCAAGTTTACATACAATAAGATTATTATGCCTGAAAAAGCTCAGATGATGGTGTCAAGGTTTTGGAAGTTTCTGATTGGCTAATTGACAACATTTGAGTTAATTGGAGGCACAACTGTAGAATAGTATTTAAGGAAAACCTCAAACACACTGCTTCCTTGTGTGACAACATGGGAAAATCAACAAGTCAGAATCAACAAAAAAAGCCAGATTACAATTTGCTAAATTACACTGGGAAAAAGAATAATTTTTGGAGACATGTCCTGTGGTCTGATGGAACTAAGATTGAACTGTTTGGCCATAATGACCAGTGTTACATTTGGAGGACAAAGGGGAAAGCTTACAAGCTTAGGAACACATTATCCCAACTTTGAAGTATGGGGGCGGTAGCATCATGTTGTGGGGCTGTTTTGCTGCAGGAGGGACTGGTCCACTTCACAGCACAGATGGCATCATGAAGAAAGAACATTATGTAGAAATACTGAAGCAACATCTCAAGACATCAGCCAGGAAATTAAAACTTGGCCACAAATGGGTCTTCCCCATGACCATGACCCTAAGCATACTGCCAAACTAGTTAAAATGTGCTTTAAGGACAACAGAGTGAATGTTTTGGAGTGGCCATCACAAAGCCCTGACTCAATCCTATAGAAAATTTGTGGGCTATTATTGTGGCGAAATGCCAGAATAATTCTCATTATTCTGGCATCTAGCAAAAGTAAATGATTTAGGTAATCCTAACGGACCTAAAATAATAAACGTTTAGTATGATTTACCTTCAGACATTTTTAAAAAATGGTTATGTTCCTTTTTTTAGAGTGTATGTAAACTTCGGGTTTCAACTGTGTGTATATACATATGGTTAAAATATCATAGTTGAAAGAAAAATGGAAAGTAACACATCTAATTAATCTAATTTATTTTAAAAAGAAGAAACTGAACACTTTTGTATAGAATTTAATTTAAAACTTTCAAACAATAATATTTTTTTAACTTGAAAATTCCAATATATTTCAATTCAATTCATCTTTATTTCTATAGCGTTTTTACAATGTAGATTGTGTCAAAGCAGCTTCACATAAACATTCTAGTAAATTGAAACTGCATCAGTCCAGTTTTCAAAGTTTCGTTTTTTTCAGTGTGGTTTAATTTTCACTGCTGAAAGTCCAAACACTGAAGAGCAAATTCGTCGATGCACAGCTTTACAAGCCCCAAACCAAGCAAGCCAGTGGCGACAGTGGCGAGGAACAAAACTTCCCCAGTTGACGAAAGAGAAGGAAAGAAAAACTCGAGAGAAACTAGGCTCAGTTGGGCATGACCATTTCTCCTCTGGCCAAACTTCTTGTGCGAAGCTGTAGTCTAGGCGACGGAAGCTGAAGAACACTGGATGTCTATATTGGAGAAGCTGCAGGTGTGAGTTGGTCACCGGCGGTTGGTCACTCCTCCATGACCACCACAGCATCTGCTCAGGATACGGCCTGGTCCAGGATTATGGAGACCTCAGGATAATGAAAAACAGACTAACATAAGCGTAGATGTCGTTCAAATTCTAATGTCTTTTGGGAAGTGTTCCCGGCTCCGGTTGCCCTAATTAATGCAGCCTAACAATCCTTTAGAGGATTTGGATTTCAAAAGCATTTGTGTTCTTGATTTCTTGATTTATTACCACAATTTGTATAAAGCAAAAGCAAAAATACTTTATTTTATACACATTTTTTACAATCTAAAATATAAAAACTTTCATTTTAGTTTCAAATTTACAGTTACGAAAACTCAAAATTATTTACCCCGTTTCTCTTTCATAACATCAAAAGGGCATCCCCCCCCCCCCCCCCCAAATGGACGCTTTTAAAAAGCTACACATATATACAATACATATTTTACACAATAAATCATATCTGTAAAATAACAGCAAATGTTATTCCTATTATGCATTATACAGTCATTTTATAAACATTTTCTTTTTCATTAAGTACAAAATTCAGATAAAAGTCCTTGTTTAACAAAACTCTCCAATTAATTCATTAGATTGTGCACTACCTTGACCAATTTGAGAGTTTTTATCATTTATAACATATGATTTCTGAAAAACAAAGCATAATAACCTGCTGATTCTCAGGACAGTATGAGGACACAACTAATGTGTGTGTGTGTGTGTGTGTGTGTGTGTGTGTGTGTGTGTGTGTGTGTGTATCTAGGGCACTGATCAATGCATGAACATCCCTACTGACCCCACATCCCACTGCATCACATGACCACTCGTTTCTGAATGAATGAGATCATTAATATGAAAATGGTGGAAACTTCCATTCATCCATCCATTTCCCAAACCCGCTTGCGGATGTGAGGATGCAGAAGCCTTTTCCAGTCTCATTTCACACACAGACAAATAACCTTGAAAAATGACCCGTCCAAAAACAAAACAGTCTCCCCATTTATATATTAGCTATTAAGAGTCACGGACTAGAATAAAATTAACTTGTAAATTGATCTTATCTTAGTCTAGTAATGCAGAGGAATGTGAGTTTGTTCTGCCGATGTGTTTCTAGTGTTGCCTTTTCAGTAAAGCTCTGAAGAGTTAATCTGCACTGCTCTCTGCTGGTTTAAAAACACTGCTTGAGTAAAGCACAACTCGGCTGTTAAGTGTTCATTTAATTTGTGTAACTGAAAATAACTCCTATTTATAGAAGTGTCAGACAATATAGGAAATCCGGAAAACTTTTTACATACTAATACAGTTCCATTACTGATTCTAATTAAAGCAGGGCTGATTATAAAATGTAATAAACATAAAACAGTAAATATTGTGAAATGTACAGTAATTTCAGCTTTAAATACACTGAAAATAAATAGATTGTTTGGATTTACTAAATTATTTAAGGATAGTGGTTGCAAACTATTTATGTGGGTTGAATTTAAACGAACAAATTAAGTTGAACATTACTAAATTTAATTTCTTTGTTTAAATTCACCCCATGTAAATTGTTTGCAACCACTTACCTTAAAAAATTGAGTAAATCCAATGGATAATGTTTAGTTTGATCATATTTTGAATTGTAATTTATTCCTGTGATGGTAAAGTAGTTTTTTCAGCATCATTACTTCAGTCCTCAGTATCATATAATCCTTTAGAAATCACTTTAATAAGCTGATTCACTTTTTGTTTTGAAATTTTTGATGTGCTGCTTCATGTTTTTATTGAAATTGTAATATATTATAATGTAATGGAGGCTGTTAGTCAAGCACCAATAATACATTATTATAATAGAGCAACAATTCAGAATTGTCAAAAAAAAAAAAAAAATGTTGTATTGTATTTGCATACATGACAGTTGTGCAAAATAGAAATAATAATTTAATAATTGTAATTTAATAAATATAATAATAATTACTGTGCTTTTCAGTATTTTAGCTACAATAATAGGTAAAGTGTTATTGTAACTAAACCTGTTGGGATAAAAAGTGTAAATTAAATTTAATTGAAAAAATAACCCAAGATTGTTACAACAACAGGGCATTTTTACACTTTATTAAAGGTCAAAGCTACTATTTTAGACTTAATTTAATAAAGTTTTCATTTAAATTAAGTCTAAATAGTGTTTAGAACACAAGCTGAAATTAAAAACAGAATAATGCATTAAATATTTAAAATCAAACAAAATATTTACTTAATATTTTTAGACATTCTTATAAGCACAGACAGACATATCGATTACTCTAAAAATAGTAGCTCATACACAAACAGACAGACTCTGTGACCTGACAGTGAACAGTAGGTAATACAGTTCTGTTTGGAGCTCATCGATCAGACACACTAAATAAATGATTTTCACTGTTTAGACTAATGGAGCCACCAGCTGTTGTCAGTTCAGATTTCTCCTCTTCTGAAACCGGTAGAGCACTGAAATAATATATTCGTGATACAGCATTATTTTAAAAAGTGTTGTGCTGCTGAATACTTTTGTTGATTTTTGTTCAGGGTTCTTTGATGCATAGAAAGTTCAACAGATATAGTTCCACGGAACGATGTTGCTTATTTAAAAGGCATTTTGAGTTTTTGCAGTTATGTTGTAGAGAGGAACCATGACAAATTTGTTACATTTATATGTAGTGCTTTTCTCAGCACTCGACGTGCTTTACTTTGTAGTGGTATTGCCTCAAACACCATCAGAAACTTTCAGTGAACAATTCTTAAACGATGTGTTTGTCTCTTAAAAGGAAGAAACAATTTTTTTATTGTTATTTTGTGAAAAGATTTTTTTAGATCTTTTAAAAATCATTGAGTTTCAGCATGAAAATTACACTTTCACTGTTAAATATTGTTAATAACGGTCTAATATTGTTAATAACTGTTTAGATTGTAATGTTTTTTTTACACACTAGTAAATAAATCTTTAAAATAACAGCAAATTATGTTATGCATTATGCATTATGTTATGTAATCCAGTTATGCATTATAGTATATAGTCTAGTTTTATGAACATTTTCAATAACCCAAAACACAATGCAATTAAGTACAAAATTCAGATGAAACATCTTGTTTTAAAAATCTGTAATTATTTACATTATATGCCTCTTTGACCATTTTTTTTTTTTTAGAGTTTTTACCATTCACAACTTGCGCTCCGGTTTCCCCCTCAATCCAAATAGGTGCGGTTTAAGTGAATTGGATTACTAAATTGGCCGTATGAGCAGGGGCGGACTTAGTGATTTGGGGACACTAAGCAATTCCACGTATGGGGCCCTAGCTTTTTTTGAAAAAAAAAAAAAACTTCATGTTAAAAAGTGTGTGTGTATGTATATATATATATATATATATATATATATATATATATATATATATATATATATATATATAGATATATAGATAGATAGATAGATAGATAGATAGATAGATAGATAGATAGATAGTTGAAGTCAGAATTATTAGCCCCCTTTTTAATTATTTTTTCTTTTTAAATATTTCCTAAATTATGTTTAACAGAGCAAAGAAATTTTCACAGTATGTCTGATCATATTTTGTCTTCTGGAGAAAGTCTTATTTGTTTAATTTCGGCTAGAATAAAAGCAGTTTTTAATTTTTTAAAAACCATTTTAAGGTCAAAATTATTAGCTCCTTTAAGCAAATTTTTTTTGATAGTCTCCAGAACAAACCATCATTCTACAATAACTCGCCTAATTACCCTAACCTGCCTAGTTAACCTAATTAACCTAGTTAAGCCTTTAAATGTCACTTTAAGCTGTAAGTGTCATGAAAAATATCTAGTAAAATATTATTTACTGTCATCATGGCAAAGATAAAATAAACCAGTTATTAGAAATGAGTTAATAAAACTATTATGTTTAGAAATGTGTTGAGAAAATCTTCTCTCTGTTAAACAGAAATTGGGGAAAAAATAAACAGGGGGCTAATAATTCTGAAACACAATTCAAATTCAAATTGTTTTGGCATATTAGCTACTATAAGTGAACTACAAAAAATAATTTTATGACTTTTAGCTCCAGGTTAATAGGACAGAATTCATATTTTAAATTTCTCTGAAATAAAAAAGAAATTATCTTTAAACCATTCTGCTGGGGAAAAAGATGTTTGAATGGTTTCACTAAACTGTTGACCATTAGAATCTATTTTTGTGTATTTTAAAGGAATCTGTCATCATTTACTCTTCCTCCACTGATTCTAAAACGGTTTAATTGCAGTTTTCTTATGTTAAACACAGAAGATATTTTGTGAAATAAAATATAACCGGTGGTCATTGACTTCCACAGTATTTTTTCCTCACACGTTGCTGTTCCATGTCAAAACGCATGGTGGCAGTGAAATGTGTTCATGAACTCATAAGGCACAGTCGAGGAAGAAGAAGCTTCCAGTAGATTTGACATTTGTGTGAAGAAGTGTGTGCTCTAACACTGCAGTCAAAGATACAGTATCGGTTATACAATGTCCCAGCAGACTCCAACCGACCCCGAACGACCAGAACATGCAGGAAATTTGGTAACAATCATCACTTTATTAGACAGATAAATACAGATTGTTCCAGCCTGTGAACTGTAATGCAGGTTATGCACTGTAATGCTGAATACTGTTGATCTTCACCATTACATCACATATTCATTAGATCTTGTAATGAATGTATGCACGTTACATCATCTGTCTTTTAAAAAATGCTATTATATCCACTTTTACATTAATATATGGTTTTATTAGCTATTATTTAAGTTGTAATTGTGATAATAACTGTAATATATTGTATATTTGTTAATAATTTGATCTTATTTTTGTCCAGCTGGAGTTTAGCCTATTTATTTATTCATTTATAACTATATGCAAACTATATATGGCACAATGATACATAAATCATATATTATTTTCAGCTCTGAACTCAAAAGGTGGCATGACAGTAAGGGTTTAATTAATATGTATGCAGGGACCTTTAAGAATGGACTACGTTCCCACAGAAGAGGAGAGGAGGGTGTTCAGAGAGTGCAACCGGGAGAGCTTCTGGTACAGTTGTGAGTGAATATATCATGATTTTTATTTATTATGCTTGTCGTTTTATTAAAGGGTTAGTTAAAATGTAACTACTATAAAAATAATAAAGTGAAACACACATCTCGGATGACCTGAGGGCGACTATATTAACAGAAGAGTTTTATTTTGGGTTAAACCGTCCCTCAGTGAGTTGTGTTTCTGTCTTTACAGCTCTTCCTATATCTGTCATCAGCATGGCTGTCACTCAGTTGCTTATTTCTAGAGGTGAGTTTATACTTTTTTATGCATTTAATAATGTGATGTTGCTTTGTCATAAGCTAATATCAATGGTATCAATTAGTTATGCACTCAAAACATATATTATAACATGTATTATAATAATTAGGGCTGCACAATATATTGTTTCAGCATCGATATGGCAATGTGCGCATACACAATGGTGACATCTCAGGATCTGCAATGTTGAGTTGATATTAAAGTTTTCCAGGAACCACAATTGCAAAGTGTAACCATAATAGAGTAAAAAATGATCACTTGCATGTATTTTTAAGGCCTGTATTTGTGTGAGAGTTTAAAGCATTCAGGCACAAGATATATTAGAGTTTGTAACTTAAATAATGGTTAAACTTATTGAATTATTAATATGATGAAGACTATTCAGTGCTGTTTTACATTTTATTATTCAATTTCTGTAGCTGAATACTATTACAGTTTTTTCTGAATGCTTAAGCACATTTTTTGTAACTATTGGCTATTTTTGCAAAACTCTACACGCCAATAAGCAAACCCTTCACCAAATCTGCAAAACATTTTAGTTCTCTTACAAAAGCTAATAAACCTTGCCAAACTCTTCAAACCTTCGTAAAAATTGTATTTTTGTATCAAACATTTAACACAAGCCATCACATTAATAAGCACACAATGTGCCAACTACACACTGATGGAATGAATAAAAACTACATCTGGCTTTTTCTTTAAAAACAGCTTCTCAACTGATTGTCTTTAAAAAGGAGTTTGCCGCCAATGTAGAAGCTTTAAAAATAATGAAGAGTGAAAAGACTAAACAATATGATTTGTTTCAAGAATATTGTTTTATTTAACCCCTTACAGAGTTTCTATTTGATGTCTGCACGGTATGTTGTTCTTTTTTAAGTTATTTTATTTTTTGTTGGTTTATTTGTATGTTTGTTTGTTTTGTGTAATTTTATGGCTTTATATTTGATTCACTGTATATCTGACATTCCTCAGTCAGTGTGTGCACTAAATTGGGCCTAAATTGTTATGTTTTTGAAAGGCAAATAAAAATAAATGAATAAAAAATAATAAAAAACATCTGGCTTTTGCCTTCTCTGAGCACAAGCTAGGCTATGTCAGTTTGAGGTCATACCTTTCTCATAGTTCTGTAAACATACAGGGATGCACACATCAAAACAAGCACAAGTGTTTTTCCAAATCAAAACACAAAATAGTAATGTCACTGAGAAAATAAATAAATAAATGAGACTACATCGTGTCGTCTCTCTGGGTCCGGCCACAAAATTTCATCTACATCACATGTAATGTCCTCTAGTCCAAGGCACCGGGGAAAGTATCTGATTGCAAAGTGAACTAATTATCTAAAACAGTTTTCACATGTGACAGTGTGCCAGACAGTTGGTAAAATAGTGAAAATAATAGCCATACATGTGTATAGTTTTGCTATGAGTGTGTTGATCATTTGTAAATTCAGTGTAAAGCAGTGAATTGTGCTTACAGTTCTGCAAAAAGAGTGCTGTGCAGTGGATTGTCCCTACAATTTTAAAAAGTGTGTTACAAAATTGCAAACTTAGTGCAAAGGAGTGTTTGTGCTTTTAATTTTGCAAACTCAGTGAGTGGTTTTGCTATAAGAATTAATCGTTTTATAAATTGTGCTATAAGAATCTCGGTTAGGGTTTAAGCATTCAGAAAAAAACTGTAGACTCCTGAGAAAATTGTAAAGCACTTTTTTTCACTTGTATCTTTGATCCATTGTATTCATTAGTGCTTGAAATTAGTTTAATAATTTTTTGTGCAAATGATTCAATCCCCTCCAGAATCATCTCAATCTAACTGAATGAGTTATTTCCAAATAGAGCTATTAAAGTCATTTATATTGCAATATACACTACTGGTCAAACGTTTGGGGTCAGTTTTATTTTATTTCATTTTTTTAAAGAAAATTATTCTGTTCATGAAGGGAGCATTTATTAAATGCATAAAAAGTTAAATAGTTTAATAAATACTTATTTATTAAATATTTATTTATTTCTTATTGTATGTAGTTTCAAATGAAATTATTACACCAGTCATTATTGCTTTTATTACTATTACCAGTAATAATAATAATAATGTTAATAAGAATAATTAAGTGATTTCTGAAGGATCATGTGACTCTGAAGACTGGAGTAATGAAGCAGAAAGTTCATCATTAAAATCACTGGGATGAATGATGAAAATAAATTATAAACTACTTTTGAGTTCAGTTCTTTTATAGTGCAATAACATTTCACAATTTTACAATTTGTACTGTACTTTTGATAAAATTAATGCTGCCTTGGTGAGCAGGAGAAGCTTATTTTAAAGCTTTTAAAAATCCTACTGACCCCAAACTTTAGGACGGCATGGTGTATATTGCAGAAAAACAAAATATCGCAATGTCATATTTTCCCAATATCGTGCAGCCCTAATAATAATATTATTAACACTAACATTCTAAAGTTTGGGGTCAGTGAGACATTTTTTGAAAGAAAAAAAATATCTTTATTTAGAAATACTTTATTTAATACTTTTTTTATTGTTGCACAAAATTTCAAATATTTTCTTTGCAGTTTATATTCATAAGAGGATCCTGACCTAAACAAATGTATAACCATTTAAAAACATACAGAAAAACATATTAGACAGCACAACTGCTAGCAGCAATGATAATAATATTGTTTTAATATTTTTTCAAATATATTAAAATAGAAAAAATGTCTTAACTGTATTTTATGGTATTACTATTTTGCTGTACAATTGTTCAAATAAATGCAGTAAGCATAAGAGACTTAAAAACAGAAATATTGCAACGACACTGAACTTATAAATGTTTCGATTTTTTTTGTTTCAGGTGCTCTTAGTGCTTCTGGCAGATTTGGATCTTTGCCCAAATTAGCTTGTGAGTAACATTTGCAGTCTTTGCTGTAACTGTGAGATGGTTCATTGTTATTAACCATTAAATATTTGTATGTCTTAAATACATGTTAGTTGCTGGTTTTTGTGGCTATGTTGGAGGAAAGATGTCATACATGAAGAAATGCATTGAGAAGTTTAAGGACTTGGAGAATTCACCTCTAGGAGAGGCACTGAGACAGCAACAGCGCCATCAACAGCCAAAGTGAGAACTACACACACAAATGAACTAGGCATGGGACCATAACCATTTTCAAGGTATACCGCGTTTGGAAAAGTCAGGGTTTTAAAATCGCCAACATTTTCTGCTATACTGTTCCTAAGGTATGTGTAAGATTTTATTTGTTTTTTTTTTGTTTGTTTTTAGGACAACAGTATCTCCAACAGAAAACATATCCAAAAATGCCATTTTAAGTTGTAAAGAAATCAGTGTTTTTGAAAGTAATGATGACAGCAGAAGTCAATGGTTTATTTTAATTCTTTAGCCTGACATGTTTACTGCTCCAAAATATTTTGGAAATGTTTCTCAAAATAAAATATATTGTTTTCAAAGGGGGAAAATAGTTTTTGTTTTTTACCCAGACATTAAAAAAAGAACATATTTTAGAGCAGTAATCACAATACCGTGGACCGTGATGTTTTTTATCATACAGTCAGAATCATATACCGTCCCATGCCTGAAATGAACACAACAACATATAAAGGAGAATGATCATTTCTGTGCCCCTAGCATTATCAGATCCTCAAAAGCTTACTATACACTCCTACTCCATCTCCTGCCCGTCATGCTTTTTTTTCCTTTTTGGAACGTAAAATAATATATTTTCAGAAATATATAGCCAAAGTTAAGCCAGTGTGTCTGTCCTATTTTTTTTTTTTAGGTGCTAAAATAACTTTACCTGAAGTAAAACAATTATTGCAAACTGTGTTTGTATATAGACATATTTATGATATTTGTCTTATGTTGCAGAGGTATAAAACTTTGTTAAAATTATAGATTTTTTTTTTTATGCTAAAATCATTCCAATAGTAAGTAAAGATAATGTTCCATCAAGATATTTTGTCAATTTCCTACTGTAAATATAATATCAAACTTTAGAAATGTCCAACATTTTTGGGTGGTGATGTGCATTGCTAAGCACTTCATTTAGACAACTTTAAAAGCTTTTTTTTTCAATATTTCAATTTTCTTTGAACCCTCAGATTAAAGATTTTCAAAAAGCTGTATCCTAACAAACCATAATCAGTGGAAAGCTTATTTATTTAGCTTTCATGTGATGTATAAATCTCAAATTTAAAATATTAACCCTTATGTTTTTAATTAAAAAAGAAAGATAATAAAAATGAAAAAAAACAACGACAATGTTAAAACTAAAATTAAAATCAAGAAAATACAATTTCAAAATATTAATAAAATTGTATCACATTATAAAGTGTATAATAGTATGTCAATAATGCTAAAATAACTAGCTAAAATCATTAAAGATTACACATAAGTCCTGTTCCAACACTTAAAAAAAATTTGGTTTTATGCTAATCTGTTATTTCCAGGTTCTCTCATGATCAGTCAGAGCTGAGTGATCCAAACAAAGCTGATTTTGAGCCTGCCTTTCAGCTTGATGATCAGAAGGATCAGTCCTTCTCCAATGACAGAGATTTCACATACACTGACCCTATGATGACCTCATCAGCACAAAATACAGGCAAGTTAAAGCACCTTCATCTATTCGCATTAAAAACTGCAGCAGTGCTCTTATAGTGCCCCTATTATGCTATATTATTACACTACTCTCTAGAATACTTGATTCTGATTGGTCAGTAATGAAAGTCCAAGCAATGTCATTCTCCTATAATAACCGATTAAACTAATAAAACATGCTTGTCCGTCTGCTACATAGATGTTAAAGTCGATTCCTGGAGAGCCGCAGCTCTGCACAATTTTGCTTCAACCCTAATCAAACACAGCTAAACTAAATAATCGAAGTGTTGAAAAGAATCTTGAACACCTTGATTAGTGTGGATCCCAAGCATAATTGGGACCCTTAGACTGCAGCTTTTATTAATCAATATTTTACAGAATAGTAATTAATGTCATCAAATGATATTTTACAGCAGCCTCCAATAACCCATCTCACATTGAGGAGGACGTACAGGATAGACGTGTTATGTATGAGCACCTGCGGAGTAAAAACAGGGAAAACTATGAAGTCACAATGACTAAGAAATCAGAGACGCTGCTGAAGCCTTCATCTGAGAGCAGCTCGGTCACGAGAGGTGAGATACACTGCTGATACACTAAACCACTGTTCTATCCAGGGCTCATTTGTGTGCCTACTAAACTCAAGTTATTACTGTCGACTTCTAACAGTGTCATTGGTGTTCTAGAGACCACAGGTTGAGTGCTAAATAAATAAATTCAGCGGAATAGTCATTAAATATTTACTGATGTCAGTGGAATAATTGAGGGGAGGACGTTTGTTAATACTGCATTGTCCTACAGCCAAGAGCAATGGAGAAAACTTTCATAAATCTGCTCTTACTGTGTGCTTCAGTTTCCTTTCTGTATTTTATATCTTAACAAATGGGAAAGCATTATAAGCCATTAAATGTGAAACAACATACTTATTTGGTTCTAGAAGCGACCATTCAATTTCATTCATTCATTTGTATTTTCGGCTTAGTCCCTTTATTAATCTGGGGTCGCCACAGCGGAATGAACCGCCAACTTATCCAGCACGTTTTTATGCAGCGGATGCCCTTCCAGCCGGAACCCATCTCTGGGAAACATCCACACACACTCATTCACACTCATACACTACGAACAATTTAGCCTACCCAATTCACCTGTACCGCATGTCTTTGGACTGTGGGGGAAACCGGAGCACCCGGAGGAAACCCACACGAACACAGGGAAAACATGCAAACTCCACACAGAAACGCCAACTGACCCGGCCTCGAACCAGCGACCTTCTTGCTGTGAGGCGACAGCACTACCTACTACGCCACTGCGTCGCCACCATTCAATTTCATAGTATTAAATACTTCTTGCTGACATATTGGTAACGCCAAGGGGTTTACTTGGATAGTGACAAATATGAAGATTTAAAATGATATTTCATAAATATTTTTGAGCTGCTGTGTGATGATTATTGCTCTAAATATGAGAAGAATTAGAAGATGTGACAAGATTATTTTGGCATATAAACTGGTTAAACTAAATGGGCTACACATAGCACATACACATAGTGGTTAGTGCATCGACACATAGCACCGAGGTGCTCACGGTGACCCGAGTTCGATTCCCGGTTCGAGGTCCTTTGCCGACCCTTCCCCTATCTCTGCTCCCCATACTTTCCTGTCTGTAAATCTCCACTGTCCTATCAATAAAGGTGAAAAAACCCTAAAAATATATTTTAAAAAAAGATATTAAGTCATTGTTTTTTGCTTAGGAATATATAAAAAAATGAAACATGTCCATGTGGGGTTTTACTACAAATATTATGCCTTCTGTGAAATTTGTATTCTTTTAAATATTTCTAAGTGATGTTTAATAGGGCAAGGACACTTTTCACAGTATTTCCTATTCTATTGTTTTCTAGAGAAGGTCTTATTTCTTTTAGTTTGGCAGATTTATTTTTCATATTTAAAATATGTTTTAATATACACTACCTGACATAAGTCTTGTCGTCGATACCAGTTGTAAGAGCAACAAATAATAACTTGACTTCTAGTTGATCATTTGAAAAAGTGGCAGAAGCTATATTTTTCAGATGAATCATCTGAACTGCATCCCAATGACCAGAAATACTGCAGAAGACCTACTGGAACCCGCATGCACCCAAGATTTTCACAGAAATCAGTTAAGTTTAGTGAAGGAAAAATCATGGTTTGGGGTTACATTCAGTATGGGGGCGTGCGGGAGATCTGCAGAGTGGATGGCAACATCAACAGCCTGAGGTATCAAGACATTTGTGCTGCTCATTACATTACAAACCACAGGAGAGGGCAAATTGTTCAGCAGGATAGCGCTCATTCTCATACTTCAGCCTCCACATCAAAGTTCCTGAAAGCAAAGAAGGTCAAGGTGCTTCAGGATTGGCCAGCCCAGTCACCTGACATGAACATTATTGAGCATGTCTGGGGTAAGAAGAAGGCATTGAAGATGAATCCAAACAATCTTGATGAACTCTGTGAGTTATTTGCTCTAGATGACTTTATTAATAAGTTATTTGAGTCATTGCAAAGATGTATGGATGCAGTCCTCCAAGCTCATGGGAGTCATACACAATTTTAATTCTTTTCCCACTGCACCATGACTTTATATTCTATACTGCTTATTATTTCTGTTAAGTGTCAAGACTTTTGTTTAATCAAAGTCAGACCTTACTGTCCTAATTAAATAATTAAAAATCAAGGCATGATCATATTTTATTTTAGATAACTTGAATAGACAACAAGACTTTTGTCAGGTAGTGTATATTTTTCATTCATTCATTTTATTTTCAGCTTAGTTCCTTTATTTAATCTGGGGTCGTCACAGCGGAATGAACCGCCAACTTATCCAGCATATGTTTTTACACAGCAGATGCCCTTCCAGCTGCAACCCATCACTGGGAAACACCCAAACACACTCATTCACACACATACACTACAGACAATTTTAGCTTACCCAATTCACCTGTACCACATGTCTTCGGATTTGTGGGGAAAACAGAAGCACCCGGGGGAAACCCACGCGAACACGGGGAGAACATGCAAACTCCACAAAGAATTGCCAACTGACCCAGTCGAGGCTCGAACCAGCCTTCTTGCTATGAGGCGACAGCACTACCTGCTGCGCCACCGCGTCGCGTGTATATTTTTATATATCATTATTCATTTATTAACTTTCTTTTCGGCTTAGTCCCTTTATTATTCCGGGGTCACCACAGCGTAATGAACTGCCAACTTATCCAGCATATGTTTTACGCAGCGGATGCCCTTCCAGCCGCAACCCATCTCTGTGAAACAACCATACACACTCATTCACAATCATACACTACAGACAATTTAGCCTACCCAATTCACCTGTTTTTGGACTGTGGGGGAAACCGGAGCACCCGGAGGAAACCCACGCGAACGCAGGGAGAACATGCAAGCTCCACACAGAAACGCCAACTGACCCAGCCAAGGCTCGAACCAGCGACCTTCTTGCTGTGAGGTGACAGCACTACTTACTGCGCCACCGCGTCGCCTGTATATTTTTATATATCATTATTCATTCATTTTCTTGTCGGCTTTGTCCCTTGCGGGGTCGCCACAGCGGAATGAACCGCCAACTTATCCAGCACGATTTTACGCAGCGGATGCCCTTCCAGCCGCAACCCATCTCTGGGAACTTCCACACACTCATTCACACTCATACACTACGGACAATTTAGCTTACCCAATTCACCTGTACCGCATGTTTTTGGACTGTGGGGGAAACCAGAGCACCCGGAGGAAACCCACGCGAACGCAGGGAGAACATGCAAACTCCACACAGAAACTCCAATATATTATTATTATTATTATTATTATTTATTATTAAATATATTTATGTATTTATTTTACATTTTTAAAACCAAGGTCAATTTTATTAGCCTTAGGAAATTATTTTAATTGGCTGTAGAACAAACTAATGTTGTCCAGTGACTCGCCTAAATAAGTTGACGTGTTAACCTAATTAACCTATTACACCAGTGGTGGGCAAACTTTTTAGACACGAGGGCCACATCAAGTTTTGCAAACCAAGTGAAGGGCCACATGTCAAATCCTTCAAAAAATAACTTCTATTTATAGAGGCAGTATGCATGGAACATGTAATATCGGACAGAAACGTGTCACATTAACACACATTGTTTTAATAGTTATTATTGAGTCATATTTACAAGTCAAATTAATTTGCACTGCTATTTATATTTACTTATCAATCATCATAAAACCGTAAAATAATACCTTATAAAATATAATAATAATAATAATGTCATAATTTTTACAGTGGGGAATAGAAAAGTTATTGTCTGATAGAAACAATCTCATATTAACACATTAAAAATAATGTTTGCGTGAAAAATGCCGACTTAGGTTGTAGTCTTTGAAAACAGCAATACTTTCTTGGCATATTAGACATATCGCTTTCTGTCTGATATTGGTGAAGAAGTATTTTTTTGTCCATTCTTCCTTAAACACACGACATTCAGAGTCAATTTTTCTTTTTTTTTGCCTGACTCATTTTCAGTCATTAACGGTCGAGTGCATTTTAATATCCGAGAGTGTGTTCTAATTTTACTGGTTGCGTCAACTGTACCGCGTGCAATACTGCCATCAAATGGCGTTCACTTGAATTGCATCATTAATTTACTAATTCTGAAACCAAACCGTTACTCAGAAGCAGCATTTTAAAAACTCCCTTGCGGGCCGGATGAAAGAGTTTAGCGGGCCGCATATGGCCCACGGGCCGTAGTTTGCCCACCTCTGTATTACACCATTAAATTGCATTAGTATCTTTCAAAAAACTAGTAAAATATTATGTACCCTCATCTTGACAAAGACAAAGGAAACTAGTTACTATAACGATTGTGTGTATAAATGTAATATTCTCTCTGTTAAACAGCACCAGGAATATATATATATATATATATAAATTTCACAGAAGGGCTAATAATTTTGTCATCAGCATATGTGTATGTATAACCCACATACGTTTGTTTATTTATTTAGGGAAGAAGAATAAATATGGAGACAATTGGGAGGAGTGAACGCTGCTTCAACACTTCTCAGTGTGAAACTGAAATATTTATCAATACAGATGTGGAACTGTGTGAGAAATGTCTGTTGTGTGAATTAAACACTCAATGTTTTTTTTAATGTGCACAGCTCACTGCTTAATCTTTTTACACCATCAACATTTTACATACCCTGAAGACAATAGGTGCGTTCGACTTCATGCAGCGCTGCGCAGATCGATCAAAATCTGTCTTAATGCGATGCATGCTGGTTAGAAATTTTGGCTGGATTGATGCTGCGCCGACGCCACGTGACTGTCACATGTGGCATCAAAGTACCTCGACAGCCTCAGAGATCAGACGACTAATTTAGCCCGCGCAGCATCTGAAAAGCGACTGCACGAGCTCTGATGACGACACCGATATTATTACACGATTGGCCGAGTTCACAGCATGACAGCAACCACGTGTGTTTCGGGTTTATTATTGGACAACTTCCGTCTCACAAATTTCAAACAAACAATTAACTTTTCATACCCTCTATCTTGTATATATCATGCTTATTAAAAGACTACAAATATGTTACTGCAGTATCATCTTTTGTTAAATAATTTGTTCATAATGACTAGATTGTTTGCACAGGTTTATTTTCGACTTTTTTATACAGACTATTTACTGCATTCAGCTCCATGAACAATTTAAATGATATATTTTAGTAAATAACCTGAATATTAACTCAAATAAGTCTTACAGACTTGTAATAAAATAATTTTATCATTGATCCTGACACCCTAAATGTTTCTTAACAAATTAAGTTAAAGAACTCTTTTATCAAATAATTATAAAATTATTTTTAGGATTATAAATGATATATATTGTATTTCCTGTCTAGCCGTTTATACCTGCTCTTTCTGGGAAACTTCTACTTAAAGTGTAGCTCTATTTTAGGAATGTCCTTTTTTGAAAATGCTTTCATTATCCAGAATAGTCTTCATCATTGTTTAAGACTTAATCAAAACACCTTTGGGTTTTACACTAATATTGGAAAGTTTTATATCTATAAATGTAAACCCCTTTTTAGCATATTCAAACAAGAAGTGTTAGCTTAATGAGGGATGTTTAAACTCCTAGAATTTGTGCTTATTGCTTTGTATTTAATAGGACTGTTAGTTTTTTTGTTTTGTTTATATTACCCTCTCGTTTCCCCTTATTTCTCTCATGCGTTTGTAATATATTTAATTCATAAATCCCTTATTGTTTAAAAATGAACTATAGTTTGTAGAGACTGTATTATGTTTTATTTGTAAATCTTTTGTTATAATAAAAAAAAATGATGATGACGCCATGCGATCGATCATCATGACTGCCGCAACTTTGAACACCGAAGTGTCCGGCTGTCCGGCTTCGTTTTCAACTCCGCCCCCGCCTGCGTTCCGCTAATCTCGTTGATCACCGGCTGCAGCTGTGCTTTATGCCGAACGCACCTAATAGTAATGGTGCACTATATTTCTCACATGATTCGTTCACTCGAGATTCTCTGTGAGAATCTTGGGTCCATGCAGGTTTCAATGTCTTCTGCCGTATTTGTGATGATTGAGATGCAGTTCAGATCAGATGATTCATCAGAAAAATCTACCTTCTGCCACTTTTCCAAATGATCAACTAGAATTAGTCAAGTTATTATTTGTTGCTCTTACAACTGGGATCGACGACAAGACATTTGTCAGGTAGTGTAGATGTTTCTCCAATAAGTTTGTCATTTTTGTAAGGAAATTATGCACAGTAGCAAATAGAACACACACACACAAATATAACGATAGATTAATAGAACGATAGATAGATAGAATGATCGATAGATGGATAGAACGATAGAACAATAGATAGAACGATATAGAATTATCGATAGATGGATAAAACAATAGAACGATAGATAGAATGATTGATAGATGGATAAAACAATAGATAGAACGATAGATAGAATGATCGATAGATGGATAGAACAATAGAACGATAGAATTATCGATAGATGGATAGAACGGTAGATAGAATGATTGATAGATGGATAAAACAATAGATAGAACGATAGATAGAATTATCGATAGATGGATAGAACAATAGAACGATAGAATTATCGATAGATGGATAGAACGATAGATAGAATGATCGATAGATGGATAGAACAATAGATAGAACGATAGATAGAATGATCGATAGATGGATAGAACAATAGATAGAACGATAGATAGAATTATCGATAGATGGATAGAACGATAGATAGAACGATAGGTAGATAGAATGATCAATAGATGGATAGAACGATAGAATGATCAATAGATGGAAAGAACGATAGATAGAATGATCGATAGATGGATAGAAAAATAGAATGATCGATAGATGGATAGAACGATAGATAGAATGATCGATAGATGGATAGAACGATAGATAGAATGATGGATAGATGGATAGAACGATAGATAGAATGATGGATAGATGGATGGAACGATAGATAGAATGATGGATAGATGGATAGAACGATAGATAGAATGATCGATAGATGGATAGAACGATAGATAGAACGATAGATAGAATTATCGATAGATGGATAGAACGATAGATAGAATGATCGATAGATGGATAGAACAATAGATAGAACGATAGATAGAATTATCGATAGATGGATAGAACGATAGATAGAATGATCGATAGATGGATAGAACGATAGATAGAATGATGGATAGAACGATAGATAGATAGATAGAATGATCGATAGATGGATAGAACGATAGATAGAATGATCGATAGATGGATAGAACGATAGATAGATTGATCGATAGATGGATAGAACGATAGATAGAATGATGGATAGAACGATAGATAGAATGATCGATAGATGGATAGAACGATAGATAGAATGATCGATAGATGGATAGAATGATAGATAGAATGATGGACAGATGGACAGAACGATAGATAGAATGATCGATAGATGGATAGAATAATAGATAGAATGATGGATAGATGGATAGAACGATAGATAGAATGATCGATAGATGGATAGAATGATAGATAGAATGATCGATAGATGGATGGAACGATAGATAGAATGATCAATAGATGGATGGAACGATAGAATGATGGATAGATGGATAGAACGATAGATAGAATGATGGATAGATGGATAGAACGATAGATAGATAGAATGATGGATAGATGGATAGAACGATAGATAGAATGATCGATAGATGGATAGAACGATAGATAGATAGAATGATCGATAGATGGATAGAACGATAGATAGAATGATCGATAGATGGATAGAACGATAGATAGAATGATCGATAGATGGATACAACGAGATAGATAGAATGATCGATAGATGGATGGAACGATAGATAGAATGATCGATAGATGGAAAGAACGATAGATAGAATGATGGATAGATGGATAGAACGATAGATAGAATGGATAGAACGATAGATAGAATGATGGATAGATGGATAGAACGATAGATAGAATGATGGATAGATGGATAGAACGATAGATAGATAGAATGATCGATAGATGGATAGAACGATAGATGGATAGAACGATAGAATGATCGATAGATGGATAGAACGATAGATAGATGGATAGAACGATAGATAGAATGATCGATAGATGGATAGAATGATAGATAGAATGATCGATAGATGGATAGAACGATAGATAGAATGATCGATAGATGGATAGAACGATAGATAGAATGATCGATAGATGGATAGAACGATAGATAGAATGATCGATAGATGGATAGAACGATAGATAGAATGATGGATAGAACGATAGATAGAATGATCGATAGATGGATAGAACGATAGATAGAATGATCGATAGATGAGATGGATAGAACGATAGATAGAATGATCGATAGATGGATAGAACGATAGATAGAATGATGGATAGAACGATAGATAGATAGAATGATCGATAGATGGATAGAACGATAGATAGAATGATCGATAGATGGATAGAACGATAGATAGAATGATGGATAGAACGATAGATAGATAGAATGATCGATAGATGGATAGAACGATAGATAGAATGATCGATAGATGGATAGAACGATAGATAGAATGATCGATAGATGGATAGAATGATAGATAGAATGATGGATAGATGGACAGAACGATAGATAGAATGATCGATAGATGGATAGAATAATAGATAGAATGATGGATAGATGGATAGAACGATAGATAGATTGATCGATAGATGGATAGAATGATAGATAGAATGATCGATAGATGGATGGAACGATAGATAGAATGATCAATAGATGGATGGAACGATAGATAGAATGATAGATGGATAGAACGATAGATAGAACGATAGTTAGATAGAATGATCAATAGATGGATAGAACGATAGAATGATCAATAGATGGAAAGAACGATAGATAGAATGATCGATAGATGGATAGAAAAATAGAATGATCGATAGATGGATAGAACGATAGATAGAATGATCGATAGATGGATAGAACGATAGATAGAATGATGGATAGATGGATAGAACGATAGATAGAATGATGGATAGATGGATGGAACGATAGATAGAATGATGGATAGATGGATAGAACGATAGATAGAATGATCGATAGATGGATAGAACGATAGATAGAACGATAGATAGAATTATCGATAGATGGATAGAACGATAGATAGAATGATCGATAGATGGATAGAACAATAGATAGAACGATAGATAGAATTATCGATAGATGGATAGAACGATAGATAGAATGATCGATAGATGGATAGAACGATAGATAGAATGATGGATAGAACGATAGATAGATAGATAGAATGATCGATAGATGGATAGAACGATAGATAGAATGATCGATAGATGGATAGAACGATAGATAGAATGATGGATAGAACGATAGATAGATAGAATGATCGATAGATGGATAGAACGATAGATAGAATGATCGATAGATGGATAGAACGATAGATAGAATGATCGATAGATGGATAGAATGATAGATAGAATGATGGATAGATGGACAGAACGATAGATAGAATGATCGATAGATGGATAGAATAATAGATAGAATGATGGATAGATGGATAGAACGATAGATAGAATGATCGATAGATGGATAGAATGATAGATAGAATGATCGATAGATGGATGGAACGATAGATAGAATGATCAATAGATGGATGGAACGATAGATAGAATGATGGATAGATGGATAGAACGATAGATAGAATGATGGATAGATGGATAGAACGATAGATAGATAGAATGATGGATAGATGGATAGAACGATAGATAGAATGATCGATAGATGGATAGAACGATAGATAGATGGATAGAACGATAGATAGATAGAATGATCGATAGATGGATAGAACGATAGATAGAATGATCGATAGATGGATAGAACGATAGATAGAATGATCGATAGATGGATACAACGAGATAGATAGAATGATCGATAGATGGATGGAACGATAGATAGAATGATCGATAGATGGAAAGAACGATAGATAGAATGATGGATAGAACGATAGATAGAATGATCGATAGATGGATAGAACGATAGATAGAATGGATAGAACGATAGATAGAATGATGGATAGATGGATAGAACGATAGATAGAATGATGGATAGAACGATAGATAGATAGAATGATCGATAGATGGATAGAACGATAGATGGATAGAACGATAGAATGATCGATAGATGGATAGAACGATAGATAGATGGATAGAACGATAGATAGAATGATCGATAGATGGATAGAATGATAGATAGAATGATCGATAGATGGATAGAACGATAGATAGAATGATGGATAGATGGATAGAACGATAGATAGAATGATCGATAGATGGATAGAACGATAGATAGAATGATCGATAGATGGATAGAACGATAGATAGAATGATGGATAGAACGATAGATAGATAGAATGATCGATAGATGGATAGAACGATAGATAGAATGATCGATAGATGGATAGAACGATAGATAGAATGATGGATAGAACGATAGATAGAATGATCGATAGATGGATAGAACGATAGATAGAATGATCGATAGATGGATAGAACGATAGATAGAATGATGGATAGAACGATAGATAGATAGAATGATCGATAGATGGATAGAACGATAGATAGAATGATCGATAGATGGATAGAATAATAGATAGAATGATGGATAGATGGATAGAACGATAGATAGAATGATCGATAGATGGATAGAATGATAGATAGAATGATGGATAGATGGATAGAACGATAGATAGAATGATCGATAGATGGATGGAACGATAGATAGAATGATCAATAGATGGATGGAACGATAGATAGAATGATGGATAGATGGATAGAACGATAGATAGAATGATGGATAGATGGATAGAACGATAGATAGATAGAATGATGGATAGATGGATAGAACGATAGATAGAATGATCGATAGATGGATGGAACGATAGATAGAATGATCAATAGATGGATGGAACGATAGATAGAATGATCGATAGATGGATAGAACGATAGATAGAATGATCGATAGATGGATAGAACGATAGATAGAATGATGGATAGAACGATAGATAGAATGATCGATAGATGGATAGAACGATAGATAGAATGATCGATAGATGGATAGAACGATAGATAGAATGATGGATAGAACGATAGATAGATAGAATGATCGATAGATGGATAGAACGATAGATAGAATGATCGATAGATGGATAGAATAATAGATAGAATGATGGATAGATGGATAGAACGATAGATAGAATGATCGATAGATGGATAGAATAATAGATAGAATGATGGATAGAACGATAGATAGAATGATCGATAGATGGATGGAACGATAGATAGAATGATCAATAGATGGATGGAACGATAGATAGAATGATGGATAGATGGATAGAACGATAGATAGAATGATGGATAGATGGATAGAACGATAGATAGATAGAATGATGGATAGATGGATAGAACGATAGATAGAATGATCGATAGATGGATAGAACGATAGATAGATGGATAGAACGATAGATAGATAGAATGATCGATAGATGGATAGAACGATAGATAGAATGATCGATAGATGGATAGAACGATAGATAGAATGATCGATAGATGGATAGAACGATAGAACAATAGATAGAACGATATAGAATTATCGATAGATGGATAAAACAATAGAACGATAGATAGAATGATTGATAGATGGATAAAACAATAGATAGAACGATAGATAGAATGATCGATAGATGGATACAACGAGATAGATAGAATGATCGATAGATGGATGGAACGATAGATAGAATGATCGATAGATGGAAAGAACGATAGATAGAATGATGGATAGAACGATAGATAGAATGATCGATAGATGGATAGAACGATAGATAGAATGATGGATAGATGGATAGAACGATAGATAGAATGATGGATAGATGGATAGAACGATAGATAGATAGAATGATCGATAGATGGATAGAACGATAGATGGATAGAACGATAGAATGATCGATAGATGGATAGAACGATAGATAGATGGATAGAACGATAGATAGAATGATCGATAGATGGATAGAATGATAGATAGAATGATCGATAGATGGATAGAACGATAGATAGAATGATGGATAGATGGATAGAACGATAGATAGAATGATCGATAGATGGATAGAACGATAGATAGAATGATCGATAGATGGATAGAACGATAGATAGAATGATGGATAGATGGATAGAACGATAGATAGAATGATCGATAGATGGATAGAACGATAGATAGAATGATCGATAGATGGATAGAACGATAGATAGAATGATGGATAGAACGATAGATAGATAGAATGATCGATAGATGGATAGAACGATAGATAGAATGATCGATAGATGGATAGAACGATAGATAGAATGATGGATAGAACGATAGATAGAATGATCGATAGATGGATAGAACGATAGATAGAATGATGGATAGAACGATAGATAGATAGAATGATCGATAGATGGATAGAACGATAGATAGAATGATCGATAGATGGATAGAATGATAGATAGAATGATCGATAGATGGATGGAACGATAGATAGAATGATCGATAGATGGATGGAACGATAGATAGAATGATCGATAGATGGAAAGAACGATAGATAGAATGATGGATAGAACGATAGATAGAATGATCGATAGATGGATAGAACGATAGATAGAATGATGGATAGATGGATAGAACGATAGATAGAATGATGGATAGATGGATAGAACGATAGATAGATAGAATGATCGATAGATGGATAGAACGATAGACGGATAGAACGATAGAATGATCGATAGATGGATAGAACGATAGATAGATGGATAGAACGATAGATAGAATGATCGATAGATGGATAGAATGATAGATAGAATGATCGATAGATGGATAGAACGATAGATAGAATGATGGATAGATGGATAGAACGATAGATAGAATGATCGATAGATGGATAGAACGATAGATAGAATGATCGATAGATGGATAGAACGATAGATAGAATGATGGATAGATGGATAGAACGATAGATAGAATGATCGATAGATGGATAGAACGATAGATAGAATGATCGATAGATGGATAGAACGATAGATAGAATGATGGATAGAACGATAGATAGAATGATCGATAGATGGATAGAACGATAGATAGAATGATGGATAGAACGATAGATAGATAGAATGATCGATAGATGGATAGAACGATAGATAGAATGATCGATAGATGGATAGAATGATAGATAGAATGATGGATAGATGGACAGAACGATAGATAGAATGATCGATAGATGGATAGAATGATAGATAGAATGATCGATAGATGGATGGAACGATAGATAGAATGATCAATAGATGGATGGAACGATAGATAGAATGATAGATGGATAGAACGATAGATAGATAATTAACTGAGAAAAAAAATCAAGAACACTGAAGTTGGGCATATTTTATTTCTGTACACA
Source organism: Danio kyathit (assembly GCA_903798195.1). Classification (NCBI taxonomy): domain Eukaryota; kingdom Metazoa; phylum Chordata; class Actinopteri; order Cypriniformes; family Danionidae; genus Danio; species Danio kyathit. The sequence continues at coordinate 21,156,068 of LR812519.1, read as the reverse complement.
CATTGTACATAAATACACAGAAATAATTGAAAAATAAAAAGACGATGTCCCTGGGGTTCGGGATGACATCAGACTAGATAGAGGATTGTAATTTCTGTAATAATATCAGTAAATCACACACACACACACACACACACACACACACACACACACACACACACTTCATAAGTGTCAGGTTTTCAGATCTAATAGGACCAGTTGTTTTAATAAGCACTGGGACATAATTGTTTAATTAATCTACAATTTACACAAGTAGATTTCAGTAGAAGAGAAAAGGCCTGCATAGAACTTGCTCAGTCTTCACACCTGACCCAGGATTGAAACAAAGATGAAAAACAACAACAACAACAACAACAAAAAGACAAATTAAGTGAAAAAAAAAAAAACATTAAATAAAAACGAAGAAATAATATCATCCAGCCCTGGAGAAAATCCAACATTTGTGACGTTTTTAAAAAATAGATTTGGTTTATTGTTTTGTTTTGATAACGAACTTTTCAGACGAACCTATAAATGTTCTGATTTGTAGGCAAAACGACATCTCAGGGACAGCGAGAGAAACAATCACCCGAACACACAAACATCAGCTGTTCACCTTTTCAAACTGAGCAAGTAAACAAGGGTAAAAAAATACTCAAGAGAACAGCCAAACCAATCCAATCTGTGCTGCATCACTATTGGTGCACCTGGACCACATCCGGCTCCAAAAAAAGTCCTGTCAGAGTGGAGAAGGTGCGTGGCACAGTCAGTGTTTGATTGTCTTAGTATACTGAAGATGAAGATCATTGGTGAGGAGAAATGGAGAACTATGTATTGTGCATTGACCCTGTCCATTTGGCTCTCAGCGAACAGAAAACCTGCAATCGCTCCTACAGTCCATTGTGCAGATTTCAGAATGAACACAGTAATCCTACAGTTGGTTCCACAGTGATGCTCGCCGGCAACATGAAGACGCTAAGACTCTGTGATGTGATCCTGGTGTTGAAGACGCGTCAGAAGTGACTTTGGTGGCTTCTTCGCAGGCTCTGCAGTCTGTAAAAAGATCCCTCGGTGTGTTTTCATGCAGTCTGTGAACCAGGACGAATTCTCCGTGTGTGTGTTATGTGGGTTGTAAACAGTGTTTTTTCTCAGTGAGGAGTGCTGAAAGTGGTGCTCGGATGTGAAGTGAGTCTCTTACTCGAGAGTGTGGAGGGAAAAAAGGACGAGGCCACGTTAGAAAAGCATGACAGTACCGGAGAAAGGCACCTCAGGAAGACCACGCCGCAGGCCTGCCACTGCTAATCCGGCCTGAAGATGGGGATCTTGGGTAGAAACTCTATTAGGATCACCTATGAAAGAGAGAGAGAGAATATATTCATTCATTCATTTTCTTTTCGGCTTAGTCCCTTCATTAATCCGGGGTCACCACAGTGCAATGAACCGCCAACTTATCCAGCATATGTTTTATGCAGCGGATGCCCTTCCAGCCACAACCCAACAATGGGAAACACCCATACCCTCTCACATTCACACTTCTACACTGCGGCCAATTTAGCTTATTCAATTCACCTATAGCGCATGTCTTTGGACTGTGGGGGAAACCGGAGCACCCGGAGGAAACCCACGCGATCACTGGGAGAACATGCAAACTCCACATAGAAATGCCGACTGACTCAGCCGGGGCTCAAACCAGCAACCTTATTGCTGTGAGGCGGTTGCGCTACCCATTGCGCCACCGTGACACCCGAGAGAATATATATAAATGTCAAATTATCACTGTTATGAAAGCGGAAATGAAATCTAAACTAAGCATATGATTTTGTTAGCTTACATCGCTAGTTTGGTGGTGAACAATTTATCTGTGCGTGTCATTAAGATAAAAAAAAAAGTTTGTCCCTGTAATCTGAAAACTACGGAGACCCGGAGGGGACGTGATGGTGGAAAAAAAAACTGAGTGGGAGAAAAAAAAAACGGGTGGAAGAAAAAAAAAAACAGTGATCGGAAAATATATATTTTTAAAAGTTTTTGCGTTCCCTCGCAAAGATTGCGTTCCCTCGCAAAACTGTTTTTCCACAAACACTTCCTGTTCACTACATACATGTCAACCCTCCCGTTTTTGCCTGGATTATCCCGTATTTTACAATTCTATCCTGCTATCATCACATCATTCAGTATTTTCCCATCTTTCTCGTGTATTTTTAATCCTGAAAACATGCTGAAATTAATATAAAAATGTCTTCATTCACTTTCTTTCCGTACAGAAGCTGATCTGGAATCAGTTTATCATACGGAGCGCTTCTGTCAGTCAGCGCTTATACCAGTTATTGGCTCATACATGCATTCGCTGATTCAGAGGTTGCATATGAAGGGTGATGATCGACGCACAGCTTTAATGGAAAGAAAGTGAAAGCAGACATTTTTATATTAATTTCAGCATGTTTTCAGGATTAAAAATACACGAGAAAGATGGGAAAATAATGAATAATGTGATGATAGCAGGATAGAATTGTAAAATACGGGATAATCCAGGCAAAAATGGGATGGTTGACATGTATGTAGTGAACAGGAAGTGTTTGTGGAAAAACAGTTTTGCGAGGGAACGCAAAACATCTTTGCGTGCCCTCGCAAAACATCTTTGCGTTCCCTCGCAAAACATCTTTGCGTTCCCTCGCAAAACATTTTTGCGAGGGAACGCAATCTTTGCGAGGGAAAGCAAAAACTTTTAAAAATATATATTTTCCGATCACTGTTTTTTTTTTCTCCCACCCATTTTTTTTTTCTCCCACTCAGTTTTTTTTTCCACCATCACGTCCCCTCCGGGTCTCCGTAGAAAACGCACTTCCTGTTTGCTTTCAGTTAAATTCTCATGACATCTGTCTGAGGTATTGGGCGTGGCTAACATACTTAACCACGCCCCTCCAACTGTCAGTTTGACAACAAACAGAAATGATGAGCAGGAGGTGTCTGTTAAGTTGTTGTAACTCTTCTAAAATCTTTTTCCTGATCTGAATGAAATGTCTACTTCACTACATCTAATCAGCTTGCAGTAGAAAAAACAAGCCACGCCCATTGTTTTCTCATTCCGGGTGTCCACGGGGTCTTAAAAAGTATTAAAAGTTGATAAATCAACTTAAGAGAAATTCAGGGCCATTAAAAGTAGTAAATGCTTTCGCACAAGGTATTACATTTTGTATCATTTTTAACTCTACATGTATAGTTGTGTGCTAAAGTTTGCCTGAACTTTATCTGAATATTGGGGTGCTGTGTAGTTTATAAAATCCTGCAGTTCTACAGGCTCCAATTAGCATTTTATTCAGTATATGAATAATGTTTTAGTTTAGGATTAGTTTCTTACAATCAGTATTTAGTAAATATACTGTACGTTAAAATGTCCCCAATGATACCAGGTGAAACCTAAAATGGTGATGAAAAAGTCTTAAAAAAGGTCTTGAAAGTTACCGAATTTCACTCTCTGATACCCTGTCATTTAATATTCCGTTTCTCTAGGAATTGTCACAATAAAAAAAAAAAAAAAAGGGTTGCAGATTTTGGTTCACGCGGACTTTAACACTAGAACCGCCATGGGGTCAATTTTACCCATCACTGTTATTCAAATGTACATAACAGAGCTTCAATAAAACATTCAAGCCTCCCAGTCATTGACTTTTACTAAAATTGCCCTATTTACAATTCCTGATATTAAAAATTGTTTAGATAAAAATAGATTATAAAGGGTGGCATTTATACCTATATAAGGGCCAGCTCGGGTCAAATTTACCCACTATAAAAAAAGGATTGTATTTATGCACTGCTCATGTTTAAAATTACTCACCAATGACTTTTACTTTCAATTTCACTCACTGAAGTGGTTATAACAAATAAATAGTCACACTGACTAAAATAAGACGATTTGTAGAGCTATTAAAAACCCAAAATGCAATGAATGATGGAGAGTCTGGAGAAATAAGTTATGCATCAGTATGATGGCTCAAATTTAGATATTTTAACATACTCAAAACCTACTCCTAAAATAATCTTGTTATCCTGAAATAACAATTTCATGAGTCTAGACACTTTTTGTTAACAGTGGTGAAAAACAGTGAAATAGTATGTTTATTTTTTTTTTAGCAATTTCTAAACAAAATTTGTGCTGGGGAAAATTTACCCGCTCTGGCAATTTTAGGTATACAGCGACCTTCGGCGGTTCAAGTGTTAAAGGGTTAGTTCACTCAAAAATGAAAATTCTGGCATTAAGTACTCTCGAACGTCATTTCAAACCCTCAAGACTGACATCTTTGGCAGACAAATTAAGATATTTTAGATGAAATCCAATAGCTCTTCATCCAGAAAGGAAACCATGGTCAAAACAGTCCATTTTTGGATGAGGAGAAATAAAATAAAACTCAATTAAACATATACTGTTTCAGCAAAAAAATACATCACAATGCTGAAGTCGAGTTGGCAAGAAGTTTAAAGACTTATTTCAGTATGTTGATGTACTTTCAACTGACATAGAATATGAAGTAGGGGGCGGGGCTTTCTTTTTGCACATCATTCCATCATAGCAAACTAACAGTAAGTGGCATGATTAAGAATATTCTGGCACAAAAAACATGGTCAAAACAGTCCATGTGTCTTCAATGGTTCAATCGAAATACTATGAAGCTACAAGAATACTTTTATCCGCACATAAAACAAAACTCAGTGTCAGTATAGGTCACGCCTGCTCATGTATACTGTATCTCGGATGAGGAGCAATAAAACTCAATTCAATATATACTGTTTCAGCAGAATACACATCACAATACTGAAGTCAAGTTAGCACAAAGTTTATTTCAGTATGTTAATGTTCTTCCAACTGAAAAGGAATATTGAGTTGGGGGCGGAGCTTTCCATGTGTACATCATTCCCTCATAGCAAACTAATGGTAAGAGTGGCATGATTAAGGATATTCTGGCACAAAAAACATGGTCAAAACAGTCCATGTGTCTTCAGTGGTTCAATCGAAATATTATAAAGTTACAAGCAATTTTAGCTTAGCATAAATCATTAAATCAGATTAGATCATTAGCATCTAGCTCAAAGTAAAAAAAAAAAAAGTTTTAATTTAATGAAGGTATAAGAATACTTTGAGCACACAAAACAAAAATAACTGCTTTATTCAACAGTTTCTTCTTCTCAGTGTGAGTATAGGAGCAGGGCTTTCTTTTCATTCATTCCCTCATAGCAAACCAACGGTAAGAGTGGCACGATTAAGAATATTCTGGCACAAAAAACATGGTCAAAACGGTCCATGTCTTCAATGGCTCAATCTAAATATTATGTGGCTACAAGCCCTTTTAGCTTAGCTTAAATCATGGAATCAGATTAGACCATTAGCATCTTGTTTAAAACTTTAAATTATCGAAAAAAAGTTTCGATAAGTTAATGAAGCTACAAGAATACTTTTGTGCGCACATAAAACAAAAACTTTATTTAACAGTTTCATCTCCCTAGTGTCAGTATAGGGAGCACCGCTGATGTATACAGTACCTCAGATATGCCTGCGCTTTGTTTCAAACAGAGATATTCACACACGGGCTTCTGGGATATATTTCAGTGCAGTGTTTTGTGAACATGCACCCTATACTGACATTGAGGAGAAGAAACTGTCAAATAAAATCTTTATTTTTGTTTTAGGTGCACACAAAAGTATTCTTGTAGCTCTATACAATTATTTAAACCTTTTTTGAAAGTTTTGAATGAGATGCTAATGGTCTAATCTGATTTAATGATTTATGCTAAGCTAAGCTAAAAGTGCTCCGCCAGACACAGAGATGAATGGATTCAAAATGGTAAAAACTCAACTGATTAACTGCAGGTGACTTGTAAAATGAGCATGTTGTTTAAAATGGGAATGTTGTTTAAGCAGTTTTTCTGCAGTCAGTAACCTCCTTAGTTGTGGGTGTGAATGCAGTTGGCTTACATATTCCATCATGTTGTTGGTTTCACACTTCCTTTTGCTGAGCCTCCAATGCAAACAAAGCTAAACGAACAGAGCAAAATTAGCAGAAAGCAAGAAAACGCTAACAATTCAAACATCTAATCTTGTACATACCTTGTGATACAATCTGCTGTTTTCCCACTCCAATAACTTCTCTATGGATCTGCGGGTCTAGAAGTGAAAAAATAAAAACATTCAAGCATATGAAAGAAAATACTATATAAAAAGAAAACCCTATAGCTTATGCTCTGTCTGTAATGTAAACCATGTGTTTGGAGTGTTTTAGTTCTTAAAAGTCGTCTCTTTATCTATTAAAGTTGCACAAAATAAATAATAGTAATATGGGGAAAAATACTATTACTATTTAAAATAATCAAATCATGTGTAAATAAATAAGTAAAAAAAGGACATCTAAGGGGAAAGATATTATAAAAGACTATATTTCAGATAAAGCACTGCAAATAAAACAGGGGTTCCCAAACTTTTCAGCTCGCAACCCCCAATATAACAATGCCAGTGACTTGCAACCCCCAATATCCTCTGAGGTGGTTATAAATATACAAACCTTGCACACACACCAAAAGGCCCAAGTTTATTCTTCATTATTAATTTTGGAGAACGCCACTCAGAGATCATCCTCCATGTTCAGTTGTGGCCTGTATTTATTTTTAATCTACGCGAGTACTGTAAAGGTGTCAGAAAGTTTAACCTGGTGCCATAAAATCAACCTGCTGCATCTGACGCTATTGCTGTCTATATTGTAAGTTTTAATAATATCCAATGGAGAATAAATATTTGAAACAGTGATGGCTTTCTATTAGCATCCTGTTTTTTTAATGTAATTATTTTATGGTTACCAAAATATGGTAATTCTAACAGATTAATAAAATGAATTAGATTTTTGGAAATGACCAAGCAACTCCCCCTCATTGTCCCGCAATCCCCCAGGAACACTTTGGAAACCACTGACCTAATTCATAGATTTATATTTTAGATGGATTTCTGTACATTCAATGTTTATTTTTACAAACTAAGAGCCAGCGTTGGGTTACTTCAAAAAAGTAATTAACTACTTATTACATAATTTCAACTCATTTGAACTACTGTTCTAATTACTTCATCTGAGAAGTAACTCTCAAAACATAGACACTTGAAATTAAACTCGTAATTTGTACCTTTTAGTTTTGTTTTAAAAAACTAATACTAAAAATGTAAACAATGACATATTTCAAACATGTATATTGCCATGACTGTAAAGTAGCTTTCACTGTTTATTAATTAAGCATGTGCAGTTTTTGGACAAATAAAACCTTCTAAAAATAATTAAGTTGATATGAAAAATATCTGAAAAAATAAATAAAACATGTATATACAATTACTCTGCTTCTCTGAATTTATACCAGATATTGCCATGAACTCAATACATTTTTAAAGCATACGCAGTTATCTTGATAAATGGTCTTTAGTTGAAAAATAGAATTATTCTGCAAAATATATATTATTCTCCTTCTCGGAATTGATTTATATAAACCTGTTGAATTAATCTACAGTATTTAAGGCAAGTTTACTATAAGCAACTGTAATTAAATTACCTAAAATGAAAAGTAATCCCTTTTCCAGCAGAAAAGTAATTTAATTACTTTGTATCTAATTACACACAACACCGCTAAGCGATAAGCCAATTTACACCGATAAATGACAGCTAACCACAAATGTTCTCACGAAAGCTGAACTCCTAATAATACAGGAACATTCCTTAAGGTCATCATGAGGTCAAAATGAGCACGATTTACTTTGTCAGCTCACAGTGCTCTTTTTGAGGTGAACGATTAATCACAGTTTAAAGGGACAGTTCACCAATAAAATGTATTTTCTTTCCTTTTATTCATACTTAAGTGGTTCTAAACTTTTATGAATTTCTTGTGTTTCTCATGTTGAACTTGAAACAAAAATAGTCTTAAGAATGTTGGGAAAAAACAGCTTATTGACATCTATAGCAGGAACAACAACAACAAAAATATGACAACATAAGCAAATGGCTGTTTTCCCCCCAACATTCTTCAGCATATCTACTTTTGTGTTCAACAGAAAAAAGAAATTCAAGAAATTTGGAACAAGCGAAGGACGAGTACATGATTTTCATTTTAAGCCTCTAAGCTAATCCGTCCTAAAAACATTAGTTATCTTTAATCTGAATATTTGCTTCTGCTCTAGAATGTTCTTCCTTCTCCAGTGACGTGAGATTGACGGCCTGGCTTTTAACTATTCATTTGCTGCAAGCAAGAGACGTAAATGAGGAGCACTCAAATAAAACTCTGCCCACAATTCAATATACTGTTTCAGTTGAAAATACATCACACTGCTTGTGTTGAGTTGGCAAGAAGTATAAAGGCTTTTATTTCAGTATGTTGATAACTGAAACAGAAGATTTACTAGGGGGTGAGGCTTTTTCTTTTAGCGGACTAAAGGCCCTTGTAAACTTCAAACGAATGTGAACAATTAACCCAAATTACATTTTCAAACAAAATCCAGCCAAAACAAAGTTCTTTTTGGGTTTTTAGCACCACTCACCACTCACAAAAGTTGGTTTTGTCTCCTAAACACCTTTGAGATGCCATTGGTCCATGGCGATTACGCTATCAGCCAATCAAAACTCTAATTGCCTAATTTAATGTGCAGTTTCTTCCTCTTTTTCATTCCATGGAGGTCAGAAAGGAGAACAACATCCATAACAACAACATTAGCCACATGAATAGTTGAGTAGCAGAGCTGGTGCAGATATATCCGCACCTGAACGATCACTCAAGCAAACCTCATCACACCACATCTTTTGTATGAGACAATGTACAGCGATGGTTCCATTCGGTGTCTGCGGCAAATAGAAAACCAAGATATGGTGGTGCTTCTCACGGAGAAGGCTGTTTGCCAGTATATGAAACTGGTTTGTTGTGGCCTTTTGACCTGGCTGTGGAAGCATGGTATCGGCAAACACACTTCATTAATTCAATCTTCTTGTTTATTTTATAAATGACAGCAAATATTGCATCAAAATTAAGAGAAATTATATTAATTGAAATTCGTTTCAAAAAACAAGAATCTTCCATCTAAAATGTATGAAGTGGTCAAAATGATCTGGCCCACTTTCATTAGGCATACTGACGTCTCATTTACTACGTCTTTGTGATGTTAAATAACAAAACAAAACACAAAATAGTAATATTTAAACTAAATTAAAGTACACTTTTAATAAACGGCTACAACACTGTACTCTTGTTGTGTTGTGCAACATGTCACATTTACAACCCTGCCCACTGCAGCACGGAGATGTTGGAGTGTTCAAAAACAATATACCGTCACTCAGCCTCTTCAAACTTAAAAAATAAAGTACAAAATATAATGTTGCTTGATGTATATCGGGCCTTAACAGTAAGAGGGGATTGGTTATAAATATAATGACTGAAGCTGTCAACAGAGAAGGACCGCCACTCTTTAATTGAAGATCATCAAAACTACTTTTTTTTCTTCAGTGGATTAACTTAATTGTTCACCTAAAGATTAACAATGTATGTGAGAAATAAACATTGTATGTTTTGATTTCACATGAACGTTTAAGGTGGCAGTGAAGAAACTGACCCTCTTGCTAAGACAGATGACAGGCCACAGACTGAAGCCCAGAGTACAGCAGCAGCACAGACATCCACACAGCAGCCAGCGCACGTTCACCGGCAGAGCCTTCCTCAGACAGCCGTTCACTCGGTTTATGCTGGACTTAAACTCCTCCGGGGCCACCTGCACATCAGCCAACGAAGCAGAGGTATCAAACAAATGTTCAACCATAGAACTGTGGGACGCTCAGCACATTGTGAACTCATTTTGAAGAGATTGACAGCCAGAATTCATGTCAAATACATGTCAGCTACTTCAGAATTATACTAAATGTTACATTTGTCCACAATAGTTTGGGCTAAATAAATATCCATTCAATAGTTTTTGCTATCCTAAAGATGAACAATTAATAGAAAGGACGATTACCTTTCCTGTAAGTGCTGAGGGAAACTCGGACTCAAATTTATTGCTCAGTCCAAACCTGTAAGAGAGGGAAAAACTACTTTAAAAAATGTAGCAATTCAATTTGTGAAACTGGCGACGCAGTGGCACAGTAGGTAGTGCTGTCGCCTCACAGCAAGAAGGTCGCTGGTTCGAGGCTCGTCTAGGTCAATTGGCATTTCTGTGTGGACTTTGCATGTTCTCCCTGCGTTTGCGTGGGTTTCCCCCACAGTCCAAAGACATGCGGTACAGGTGAATTGGGTAGGCTAATTTGTCCGTAGTGTATGAATGTGAATGAGTGTGTATGAATGTTTCCCAGTGATGGGTTGCGGAAAGAGTGATTGACAGGTGGTAATTTGTGTGTAACTTATCTTTATTTATTTATGATTTGCTTATGGGAAAAACAAAGACCATGCAGGTCAGGTAGATGAAACAGTAGGCTACAAATAATTAATTCGTTATGAATGAATTAATTATTCAATTGTTTGTTGTGGTAGCTTAGGTATTGGGTTAGGTTTTGTAATTCTTAAAATTACGCTGCAAAGTGTTTGATGTATAAATAATTCAGCACAATTATTCTTTATTAAACTTTCAATTGGTAAAATGTCTTGTGCATGAATACTGAAATCTCTTTCAGGCCTTAAAAACATGCAAATGATACAATTTCACTCCATGATGGTTAAACTCTGCCATAACCCCACAAATCTAGTGTTCTGAACTGTGACTCTTGCTCAAATATATTCCCAACTCAACATTAGGCATGGGCCGGTATAAGATTCTAACGGTATGATAACCTCGGATAAAAATTTCACAGTATCACGGTATTGTGATTACTGCTCTAAAATATATTCTTTTTAAATGTCTGGGTAAAAAATTAAAACTTTTTTTCCCTTTTGAACACAATATATATTTTATTTTGAGAAACATTTTAAATATTTTGGAAGAGCAAACATGTCAGGCCAAATGAATTATTGACTTCTGCTGTCTTCATTTGTTTCAAAAACAGATTTTTTTACAATTTAAAACGGCATCTTTGGATATCTTTTCTGCTGAAGATACTGCTGTCCTAAAAAAAAAAACGTCTATAAAAAAATCGTACACATACCTTAGGATAGGGTTGGGCCAATTTAGCATCGTACGATGTCTAATGTGAAACATCGCGATGGACGATGACATCGTCTTCATAGGCGGAGGTGAATAAATTATTTATGAATAATTAATTAATTCATAACGAATTAATTATTTATAGCCTACCGTTTCAACTACCTAGTCTTTGTTTTACCCATAACCAAATCATAAATAAATAAAGATAAGTTACACACAAATTACCACCTGTCAATCACTTTTTCCGCGGGACTCGGGCATGAGTAGGCAGAGTGATCCGTGTCAGTCATTTGTTTGGTGCGGTGGATGGCGGAGGGGTGTCGCGGACGAAAGTGAGCGGCGCGGGGGTTGCTAGCGGACAAAAGTGAGCGGCGCTGAAGTGTCGCGGACGAAAGTAAAGAGGGTTGGGAAGTCGCGGAACAAAGTGAAAATGGACAGTGGAGAATAGAGGAGGGCAGTTGAGGAGGGAGATCGGTAAAATGAGGTGCCGGATCCGGTGTGTTCCGGCACAAATTAAGCCCTGGATAGAGACAAGATTAATTAAATATCACGTTTAACAACTATAGTGAGACGCGATCCACTATCATCCTTGATAAACTGTCCGACGTACACTGTTCTCTGGAGCTCAGACGAGCGCATGACAGTGTGTGTGTGTCTGTGGCTGTGTCTGTGTGTGTGTGTGTGTGTGTGTGTGTGGTCACGTGATGTGCGTTTTCAGTGGATGGAGGCCTGTTCAGAAATGCTAGATGAAACGCCAGTGTGGACGTGGGTCATTTTCGTTCAAAAATGCCATTTCAAAAGTAAGCTGTATTAATGTGAACGGGGCCTACGTGTGTATTTTTCACGAGCAGGTTTGCGACGAGGCCGGGGCGATGGATCATGATGCCGGTCCATAGTCCATCGGCGATGGACGATGGCATCGTCTATCGGCCCAACCCTACCTTAGGAACAGTATTACAGAAAATTTTAAAACCTTGACTTTTCCAAACCGCAGTATACCTTGAAAACGGTTATCGTCCTATGCCTACTCAACATTACATATGTATACGATGTGACTATTGCAGATGCACACATTGCGATATCAATGCTGAAACGATATATTGTGCAGCCATAGTGAAATGATATTAGCAGCCAATGACTGTCAAAGTACAACATTGTTCACAGTCATATAAACAGTATTAATGTTGTTTTAAAGTCATAATTACATGTGATTTTAAGCTGAATATTCAAAGTACCATGGTAAACAATACAGGGAGCATGGCACAAGCGGTCACAGAGTGAATGTGCAAATATAAAACCAACTTTACCTCTAATTCACCAGAAATGAGTTTCATAACTCGAGTTAACTACTGTTATTCCAAACTCATATACTTCTACAAAAGATAAAACAACTGATAGCTTCAGTATGTTAAAGAAAATGAGTGAGACTGTCATAAAGAGAAACAGAAAATACAGTTTGAGAACAAGAAGAGTGTGAGAATGACTTTCATTTTTGGGTGCACTATCCCTTTAAATGTACATGTTATAATCTGCCCTGTCGAGACCAAAGTGAGTTACATTGTTTGACATTATTTAAGGATGTTATAACCAAAACAGCACACCCAGAAAGCTGTTTATTATGTTAAACCAGGTTTCGACACAAGTCTTGGACACTACCATGTTTAATAAGCTGTCGTACAGGCACTCAGCACGCCTCGTGTGTTTCTACACAGACGCTGTGCTTCTGAATGCTTTGGTTTGATCAGCTGAACATTAATAAGCTTATTATGAAGAGATGTGGGTCTGCCGGGTGTCTCTTACACAGTGACGTGTCCGGATCCGCGCACTACCACCGGGTCCGGAGCGTACTTGAGCAGCTGCTCCTCCGCGGCCCTGTCCTCGTCCTCCTCTTCCTCTTCCTCCTCCTCGTAAATCTCGTCAAAGTCCTCCATCATCGCCCTCCGCCTCGGCCTCTATGCTTCCCGAAAGAAGCGCCGAGAAAGATCGCGTTTCGCACACCTTACGCAAATATTGGCAGTAATGCAGCTCGCACGGCCCGCGGTGAGAAACGACGGTACAGAAATCCGGATCAAAACATCAACATCCGCCGAAAATCTCGCGCGGGTTGATCTCGGGACACATCGCGAGAGTAAGGTACATTCTCCAGTTGTTGGCTTTCTCATGTCAATGTATGTGACCTACATTTTACTATTGTATATGAATTCTATGTATATAGATAAGTATTTGCTTCAGGATACTAATGAGACACCAAACTCCCCCTTACATTCCTCATTAACAGGGACGGACTAAGTGATTTGGGGGCCCTAGCCTTGAAACCATAAACTCAAAACACTCTCTTTCTCTATAGATATTTTTTTCTCCGCAGATTTGTTTTTTTAGTTTTTGTAAATAAACTGTAAATAAAATATATTTCATGTGTAACTTTTATCTTCTTAAAGTAAAATTTAACACAATAAATTCACAAATAAAAAGCTAGTTCACAAACTATGTACAGTTAATTAGCCATATTTGTGAATAGATTTTAATATTTGCATGTGCAGTACAGAAGGAACGTTCCATTATTCATGGGGGCTCCCGATTTTGAAAAGAAGTAATAACATTAAAATCATAATGGCTATAGACAGATATATACAACATATGATAGAAAAAGTATAAAAGAGCTATATGATTAATATAGGCTTCTTGGCATTAGTCGGGGCCCTCTAATTCCCTGGGGCCCTAAGCAGCTGCTTAACTCGCTTATTGGTTAAATCCACCCCTGCTCATTAATAAAGTTAATACTTATAGAGTACAGCAGATATAAAGTGGTATGCTATTGAATTTCAGTGCAATTCATTTGATTAATAGCCAAGTAAATATTGCCTTTTTATCCGTATTTGCAAATGTATTGTTTAGTACTTAATGTGTTGTTGTTCACGTGTTAGGTAGTGAACTTAATAAATAATACACATTGTATTTCATACACTACTATCCCTATTATACCTCACCGTTCAAATGTTTGAGCTTTATTTATTATTTTTAATTATATTTTTTCCATCAGAAATTTCTTGCACTCAAAAAAAAAAATGCATTAAATAGATAAAAAGACAAATAATTGCTTTAAAAAAAGTTATTTTAACTATTCTATTCATCAATAAATAATCAATAATAATAAAAAAATTATACTGACCAGTTTACAACGTTGATAATAAGAACGGCTTTTTGAGCACCAAATAAAATTACATATTATACTTCTGTAGAATTACATCACACACTTGAAGGCCGTGGTTATGTCTGCTTTATCCAATATAACCCAAAAGTTATGTTTAAAGGGCACCTATTTTACCTCTTACAGATGTAAGATAAGCCTTTGGTGTTTCCAGAATGTGTCTGTAAAGTTTAAACTCAAAATAGCCATCAGATTATTTATTATAGTCTCCAAAATTTGCCCAATTTGGTGTCAGAGTACATTGTAGCCTGTGGCTTTAAATGTAAATGAGCTGCTTCTCCCTGCCCACCGCTCCCACGTGCATGTCTGCTTCTGATCATGCGTTTGGTCACATAAACAGCCGTCATTGACAGAAACAGACTTGGATTAAGCTGAAATACAGCTCATTGGTCAAAAATACCAAGTAAGTTTATTTCATGTATTTGTGGTGGAGTTTATTCAAGCCTTTCTGAAACGATGAGTCTCAAACACAAATGCCATTTGCAGTACACACACACACACACACACACATATGTGCGCGTTTACTGACACCATGCGGCCCTGGGTGATTAACGTTATAGCGGTTAAGAATTACAGATTTTACTGTCTTTATTACAAACTCTGCTCTGTTTAAAAACGTTTTAAACTTATATAAATCACAGAGGCCCAGTTTTACAAACAGCGCTTAGATTAAGCCAGGACTAGGCCTCCGATAAATTAGGCTATTTAAGCCACATTTATAAAATGGCCATAGAAAAATGTATTACTGGTGTGCACCTGGAGACAAAAAAACGACAATGATGTATTTTAGGACATCTCACTGCAAGTTATTTTGAGTTGAGACAGCTCAAACATGCAATTTAATCTTGACTAGCCTTAAACCTTGTTTGTGAAACCGGGGGAGAGAGTTGTAACATGTTTTAATCCCTGTTTATTTGCTAAACAAATGTTCTGTGGACATGTCTATACATGTTATTATAGAAACATGGAGCCTGTCAATCAATTCAGTGGGTGGGGAAAACCGCACTCCTATGTCACGTTGCGGTGGGCCTCAAAGTCACTGGGATTTGGGTCCTGTTTTAACATCAGGAAATAAAAATAAAAAAAGAGACTTATTGGGTTTATATCACTCCAATATGACAGTGGACACACTATACCTACACACAGTTCTGTCCAAACAGCTTACAAAAGTTGATTTTCATCATAGATGCCCTTTAAATCGCAATAGAATTCCACAACATCGTTTAATTCTATTTTTGATCAAACAAATGCAGCCTTGGTGGAGTCAGATAACAACTGTGAACGTTGTCAATAACAAAAATAAACACACAAGACCCAACAAACATTACCAAATGCTCTTTTTTAATCCAACAAATCAACATCTACATGTTACAACTGCACTGGAAAAAACCAACAGAACAAAAAAAAGGGCAACGTGAAAACAAACAGAAGGTAAACTGGATTACAGCTTCGTTTATCATGATTTGGTTGCGATGACAGAAGGCGAGCAGGAGTTACTCCATGGCCTCCTGGTTCTCCTGGTCAGCGGATCGCTCCTCGCTGGGCTCTTTGCCCTCTTTGCTCCTCTTGGACTTCTTGTGTTTGTGGCGCCGGTGACTGTCTCCCTCCTCACTCTCATGTCTCCGTCTGCTACTGCTGTGACAGAACAGGAGAAGATCACAGAAGAGGAAAGTTCTTAAAGGGGATACATGGTTGGTTTCCTTGTGCATTAATCAGTCATTTGGGCCTTCCTCAGTTTTTTCGGTTGTTTAGGTGTATATAAAGAAACTCAAACCACTTAGAGACTAGTAAATGAAAAAAGAATTGGTCAACCATCCGTTTGTGTTAGTTTGGTAGAACTTTTGTGTATCTTGATCTCAGAGCATGGTACAGTACCTCCGTGATGACTTGTGCCTGCCCTCCTCTTTCTCTCTGTGTCTCCTCTCTCTGTGACGCTCCTCTTTCTCCCGGCTCGCTCGCTCCCGATGCCTCTCATATCCTCGGTCTCCATAGTCACGGTAAGAGCGGTAGCGCTCTTCATCACTGCACATGGCCATGCTTTAAAATCAATCACAATGTAAACAACTGTTCCATAAAAACATCCTGACAAGAAGAATTTTTCAAGTTACTGATCAATCATGTATAATAAGAATTCAAATGACAACTTAAATCTCTTAAGCAAGACACTGTAGGCCAGGGGTGTCCAAACTGTCCTGCATAGTTTAGCTCCAACGTCCTTCAACACACCTGCCTGGAAGTTTCTAGTATACCTAGAAAGAGCTTGATTAGCTGGTTCAGGTGTGTCTAATTGGGGCTGGAACTATCCTATGCAGGACACCCCTGCTGTAGACACTAGTTGTCCATACATCTGTCAATCTTGAAGATTTTGGACTTTTTATAAATTGATTTTTCAGTCTAATGTAATAATAATAATAATTATATAATGCCTATTCTATATTAGAATTTTTACAACAGTTCTGTCTGGTTCTCGAATCTGACTGGCTGACAGCCGTGCAATATTCTGCAATAACAGCAATCTTACAGGCTCCACACCCTTGTGCATTACTCCGCCCACATAGAGTGACAGCAGATTATTAAACTCACTACAGTTTGACAAATATTGCAGCTGTTGGACAACATAATGTACTTTTGAGGCTTTTTTAGTCGAGAATGCAACTATGCAGTTTATTTTATTACCCCATAATAAGTCCTTAGGAGAGAAAAACTGCGTTTTCTTGTCGTATTTCAATCTACAGCTGATCAAATCATTATAAATCAGGTAATTGACATTCTAAGTTGATCTCTCTATTTTGTATGTTGTAGTGCTGTATTTATACCATAGTCTGGTAGTGTTTTACTAGTGTTTGCTTTGGCTTTTTCAGGGTTAATTATTGTGATCTCCCGAATGAAACAGAGAAATACTGAGAAATCTCTGTAGACTGATGGCATTTCATGCCGTTCAGATTTATAATTTTAAAATGTGACCAAAATCACCTGTTTTGTCATCACTTTAGACATTACGCAAGAGAATCATTCAAATACTAGCTCTAAAGTGACGTGCTTTAAAGCAAAGCTTTCTGCTGTTCTGACATCAGCTGCAGATGTGAATGAATGGCGGAAGAAAGTAGTTCCTCTTACAAAAGGATATTTAGACTCTCCGTGTTTTATTTTCTTTTTTTATATACACAATTGTGCCATCGAACTGTTGCATAAATGCAATATCACACTCGTAGCAGTGCGTTATGGCTGTATATAGTCACTGGTGGGACACTAACCCACGCTTCCCTCCAGTGCCAATATACAGCCACATCGCACTGCTACTTGTGTGATATTGTTCATCTATAATATTTTAGGTTATATATATTTTTACCTAACTTGCTTGATTATAATATATAGACCATTTTATAGTACAAATAAAAAAAAAAGAAATTTTTTTTTTTTTTCTGAATGTTCGCACTATTTTCTGAAAAATGGAGCAATGAAGAGATTCCCCAAATCCTCTCTATAAAATGTATTTACTAATATGTAAAAAAAAAAAATGCTTCCAATGCCTTATGTGCTAGAATTGCAAAAAAATAATAATAATAATAATCACAGTTTTCTATGCATCTGTCAATGTTTTAGATTCTGGGCTTTTTATAAATTGATTTCAGTCTAATGTTACAAAAAAATGATTATATAATCCCTATTCTCTAGGTCTAATCAATACAAAAATCTATAACATTATAATCTATATTCTAAAGTTTTTTTTGTTTGTTTATACGTAACTTGCTTGATTATATACACCATTTTATTGTACAAACAATGTTGAAAATGATTTCTTCTGGCTGTTTGCACTATTTTCTGAATAATGTAGCGATAAAGAGATTTCCAAAATCCCCTCTATAAAATGAATTGACTAAAATGATAACATAAAGCATTGGAAGTTATGTTATGTGCTAGAATTGCATGTAAATTAGCACATCTTTAACGAAATAATGACTCATTTCGGCGGTTCATTCCACTGTGGCGACCCCTCATTAATAAAGGGACTAAACCGAGAAGAAAATGAATGAATGAATAATAGCTCATTTCCATATGTAAGCATACACATTTAAAAACAATGTTTGCAATTCTACATAATGTAATCAATCAACAGGTGAATATTAGTGAATTGTTTTACCCTATTCACCTACAGTGTCTTGCCTTTGATAGCCAATAATATCCAAAAACACATTTATTAGCATCATCTTTCACCTGTTATAAGGCCCTGAGTTGGGGCTGTGGTCTCTCTCGTGGCCACGGTCTCTCTGTCTCTCTCTTTCTCGCTCTTTTTCCCTCTCTTTGTCTCTTCTAGGGTAATAGTCCCACTGTTTGGGATTCTCCATCAGACCAGGCCAAGGGCTAACAGCTCCCTGCATGGGTGGAGGAAAGCCACCTAAAACCAGAACACAGGAGACCAATGTGCAATCATTCTTAATTGAGGTTAATAAAGGCTGGAACACAATTAAATACTTGTGACCTGTTCTGAGATCTAAATTAAATGAGTTTTCAGGTGAATATAATCATCTGGGGAGACATTCACACACTTACCTGTAGGAAACGGGTATGGAGCGATGGGACGTCCATCATATCCTCCTGGGTGCCCACTGCTAAATACAGCACACAGCCAATTAATGAGGTGTCGAGTGTTTGAAACATTTAATGTTGACATTAATTTTGCATGACTAATCTTTAAATGATATAATATTCAATATCAATCAAATCATTTCTTTTTTTCCCGTATATAGATTACAATGAACATTTAATCTCAATTTAATAATAATAAATTGCATTTTATTTTTTATTAGTTGTCTATTAAAAATTTAGGAAGAAATTTAATATCTATCCAGAATAGCTCTATCTTTCATAGAAAATGATGTCTTAAAAACTGAATTCCAGTTTATATACAAGCTTGCAGACCCCAGAAATGGAAACTATGCAATCAGAAATTGTTCTTATGCAAATCAAGGCTATATTTATTTGATAAAAATAATATATATTTTTTATTAAACAGATGGAAATCCAACATACAAACATCGTCACAAAAGATATCAAACGACCCCTGGCAAAAATAAATAAACAATTGAATTTTTTAAATGCAAATTAATTAAAATATATTATTACATTTTACATTTAAATACATTTTTATTTTTAAATGCTATTTGTTGTTTCTTTTAGGGCTTAAATTTCTGCACCTATTTGCCATCAGCAGTCTGATTTGGAACATTTATTATCAAATGTGGAAAAAAAATTTCTGCTTTGACGCATTTTTTAAAAACTGTGATAAATTTTTTATGATTCAAACCGCATTAGCTCGAAACAATCTTTGTAACAATTTACAAAGTCTTTGTTGTCACTTTTGACAACAGCCAATCATTTTTAAAAAGAAATTAAGCATCTCTTTTTTGACTGGCAGACCTATCTGCACTAACAAAATAAATAGTCCAAAAAATAACACTTACTTGTCCATTGTAGGAATAAGTGAAGGAGGAGGTCCTCCAGTGGGTGGAGGAAAATCTACAAACACAATCAAACACCAGCTTTAAACACACAAGAACAGTTAAAACAGAAATGATGATCATTAATCATTAGTAACTTTTGCCAAGTTTGTTTTGTTCTTCACACTGGAACATTTAAAGGGTCATGAAACCCCCCTCTTTCGGTTCAAGTCTACCTCAGAAATTTTTCAAAACATTCTCCGAGATGGGCGTGGAGCTCTGCCAGCAGAGGGAGGAGTGGGCGTGGCTGGCAGAGCAGGGGAAAAAGAGGGGAGCGAACAACTGTTGTCAGTTGGCTCACAAAATGAGACACAAACAAAGTTGCAAAGTTAAAATGCAAAGAAATAAACCGTAAGTAATGGAATGTCCTGCTACATTTGTTATTCGTAATTTTCTATACACGTAACCACAATTTGTTATATCATTATAAAGATAATCATGTTTCCTAATCTATTCCAACCATTAACCCTGCCAGTAATCTGGAGGATTTTACATGTGTGAACACAGCAGCACAGATATAGGCGATGTGTCTGAATGATAACGAACCTAACTGATAAAAGACAAAGTCTGCCATTCTTCTATTCTCGTACAGCTCACCCAACAAAAACGCTTGTCTCAAACCAACAGTTTGCTGGCAGCTAGCTCTCTGCAAATCTCACATGGTCACCCACTGAAGCTAAGCATGTCTGCGCCCTGTCAGTACCTGGATGGGAGACCACATGGGAAAACTAGGTTGCTGCAGGAAGTGGTGTTAATGAGACCAGGAGGGGGCGCCCAACCTGTGGTATGTGTGGGTGCTAATGCCCCAGTATAGCGACGGGGACTCTATATTGCTCAGTGAGCGCCGTCTTTCGGATGAGATGTTAAACCGAGGTCCCGACTCTCTGTGGTCGTTAAAAATCCCAGGATGTCCT
Organism: Danio kyathit; assembly: GCA_903798195.1. Classification (NCBI taxonomy): domain Eukaryota; kingdom Metazoa; phylum Chordata; class Actinopteri; order Cypriniformes; family Danionidae; genus Danio; species Danio kyathit. The sequence goes on along the minus strand of LR812519.1, from coordinate 21,135,335 downwards.
TCGAAAAAGAGTCAGGCCAAATCTGCCCACTGGCCTCTGTCTATCATGGCCTCCTAACAATCCCCATAACATAATTGGCTTCATCACTCTGTCTCCTCTCCACCAATCAGCTGGTGTGTGGTGTGCGGTCTGGCACAATGGCTGACGTCGCGTCATCCAGGTGGATGCTGCACACTGGTGGTGGATGAGGAGATTCCCCCTCAATGTGTAAAGCGCTTTGAGTGTCTTGAAAAGCACTATATAAATGTAAGGAATCATTATTATTAGTTTTGCTGTATTGGCCTTGAGAGCATTGTGGGGAAAAACATGCAACAAACCCCATGGATCACGGAAACAAACACATATGACCTGTGCTGTCCGCGGACAGTCTCACCCAGGCATTGGGTCTATATTGGCAGGTCTGCCTGGCCTTCGGAAAGCACATGCTCTCATGAATAATTAAGAAGCAGGGTCTTCTTATAGGATAAGAAAACTTCCCTATGAATAATAATGAGAAATCGACGTGTCATCACCCCACTAGCAGATTCACGCTGCTTTACCGATTTTGATCCTGCCCCAAAAATTATTTTAAACCTGGAAATTAGCTGACAAAAGCTCAAAATTATCCAGTTTTCCCCACAATTAAAGCTGACAGGTGCTAACGTCGTCTTAATTAATGCTTAACACACACACATCTGTTAAAATATCAAATAAAAAAAACTCAAGTGTGTCTTGAACCTTTAAAGAAATATGAACTTACTGGGTGGAGGAACAGTGATGGGCATGCCTGTTATAAAAAGAAAAAGAAATTAAATACAGAAATTACAAGTGTTATGAAAAACTGCAGTAACGAAGGTGACTGATTCAGACATTTTTCATGTAGGCCTACAAATAAAATCTTAATTAAATGAAGTCCTTACGATGAGGCGGGATCAGAGGCGGAGCCTGACTGACAGGAGGAGGGAGGAAAGGTGGAGGTGGGATGTTCGGAGGCAGCGGACCAGGAGGAAAGAAAGGAGGAGGCATCTTCTGCACCTCGGGTTCCACCTCAGAGCTGGAGTGTTCAGAGATCACCTACAGGAGTTCAATAATACAAGTCTGTTTATTAGGTAAGCTAGAGTGAGCAGATTTCTGATCACAGTCACTGAATACAAGACGAATATATTTTTGCAATATGGTGGGCCCTCGCTATAATGTGGTTCACCTTTAGCAGCCTTGCAGTTTCACGAATTTTTTTGTGTGTAATTTGACATGTTTTTTTTCTACAGCGCATTGTGTTCTGTGTCCTGATTAGTGCATTGTGTTCTGCGTTCTGACTGGCTGTAGACCATTGTCAATCAATCTCCTTTGTGCTGTGTCTCCTGTACAGTACAGAATGCGTTCAGCTTGCCAAATTTACATAAATGTTTGATTGCAGTGTGACTCTGAAGTGCTGTACTTTATGTTTGCAAGTTCTCCCCCCACAAAGTCAACGAATTGTTCTGCACTGTCAAAGACACGTGCGGTAGCACCCAAAAGGCAGTGCTAACCATCGCACAAAAAGTTGAACTTCTGGACATGCTAAAGCAAGGTAGAAGTTATGCAGCTGTAGGGCGCCATTATGGAATAAATAAATAAAGGTCAAATGGTTTTGATCTTTGGTTTTATTCTGTAATACTGGACTTATTTGTCTACGAAGGTTTGAACTTTCAGAGTGTTTAAACGAGAGAAAAGGATGAAAATTGTAATGCCTGTCTGAAAATGAGGCACCTATTGCAGGTTATTTTAGAACGTAACTTCCGTGATTAACGAGGGACCACTTAAACAAATATATATACACAAACACATAGCCAGTGATCAGCAAAAATGAGTTCACCCCTCACAGATCTCTCTTTTAAATTAATATTTTTATAGAATGCTCTCTCTCTCTCTCTCTCTCTCTCTCTCTCTCTCTCTCTCTCTCTCTCTCTCTCTCTCTCTCTCTCTCTCTCTCTCTCTCTCTCTCTCTCTCTCTCTCTCTCTCTCTCTCTCTCTCTCTCTCTCTCTCTCTCTCTCTCTCTCTCTCTATATATATATATATATATATATATATATATATATATATGTATATTAGGGATGCCACAATTCTCAATATAACATTGAACCGTTCTGTACAATATCCACGGTTCAATAGGCGCTTGTGAATAGTGTTTTTTTTCGGTTTTACGTTTAAATAATTTGTGCGTTTTATTTCTCTCCGAGTTGATGGTTTGTGTGTGCCTGTAAGTCTACGAGCTGAGATGAGTAAACTCCTCCCTGCGAGTAAATATTCAATCACTGAACCACACTTTAACATGGCGAGCGGCGGTGAAGTGAGGCAACAGTACGAGGAAGCGCTGGCGTCTTTCAAATATGCTGTGTAGTGACATTTCGGTTACACGTATAGCCAAACGGAAACACTTCCAACATGACTGCACATCTGTGGCGCCATCACCCAACAATATCACTGTCTGAAGGCAGAATAGCAGAGAAAGTAATAAAATCCTCCAAAAAACAACAATCCCTCGCTGAATCCTTCCAGCAAACATACCCAACTGGTTTCAAAAGACACATAAAAATAACAAACGCAGTGTTAAGCTTAATTAAGATGGTTTATTTATGTTTAGTGAAGTACAAATATGTTTATGTTTATTAACTTCACATGCATGTTTATTTTCAAAATGTAGGAATTTGTGTTCCCCAGTTTGTACATGGGCTACCAGCAGCTGTGAGATTTCAGTGTTCATTTTTTTTATTATACAATACATTAGGAACTAGTGTACTTTTCTTGGCTTTGAAGTAAAATAAAGGAGTATTGCAATAGTTTTTATTGTTTTCTCCTTAACCTCTTACTGTTCCTATTGCCTAAGCATAGAATAACAAAAAAAAAACACTTATGTGTCAAGCCATCAGAACCGAACCGAAAACAGTGAGGTATGTATTGAACCGTAAGCTAATTGTATTGTTGCATCCTTAATAAAAAAAAAAAAAAAAAAAAAAAAAAAAAAAAATTTATATATATATATATATATATATATATATATATATATATATATATATATATATATATATATATATATATATATATATATATATATATATATATATATATATTAGTTTTTTTGTTTTTTACATTAGTCTGCAGCAAAGGCAACACTGACAAACAAACTTAAGATGACAGTCCAAAATTGTGCTTATGGTAATATGTTGGGGGGAAATATTAAATAAAATTAACATAAAAAACAAGAGAAACATAACAAATATAAAGTTTACTTTAAATTTGTGGTTTGTAATAACTTTAACTTGAATTTAATTTAAATGTATTATCTTTCTATTTCTAAAGATGTTACTTTACAAAACTCTTATTCTAATGGATATAACGGTTTAATAAAACTGAATATTATTGGCATTATTCACTGAGATGGATAAAAATCTTCATTTTCAAAAGGGATTTTACTCAATTATGCTGACCAGTGTGTATATATCGCTTTCACTAACTGCAACTTATATATTTCATATTTAGATGCTTCTGAGGTGAATGTGACTACATGGTTTAAAAGATGTTTCAATGACAACATTCCTGTTCCAACATGTTAACGTTTTTTTTCCTTTGTACAATTATACCAAATTGCTTCAATATCCAACTTAATCTGTGCACTCACTTTCTCTGACACTGCAACTGGCCTGACGAGAAACAACAAGTCCTGCCTTCACTAACTGCAATCTGATTAATGTGGAAATGTGATAGGATGGTCATTTTGCTTTTTAAATACACTACGACATGATTGGGTATCAATTATTAGGCTACTAGGTGAAATCTGGGAAAAAAGGTGATAAGTCAGGCCACTATAAAATAAAATGGAACCTGTATGTTATTCCCCTCCAGATTGTGACGGCGTCGCCCTTCCACCCTGCTGATGGTGGCGGTCTGTCCACCAATCACATCTATGGTCCCGGGTGTCTTCCTGCAACAAACATACACATGCAGCTTTATGGGAGAGTAAATGCTTTCTGTGTTTTCTATAAACACCTCAGAGTAGGGCAGGGCAACATGACTGTACACCACAGATGATTTATTTGTGCTTTATAGAGTGCAGGGTGTGTTTCTGACAAGCCCGAATGAAAAGAGCAGGCTAATTAATTCATGGTGTGTAAGCTGATTACAGTGTTTTTTGTATTATTTATATCCAGCGTTCTTAAAGTGTGGTCTATGTCCCATAAGGTAGAATTTTCATGGACAGAGTTGTGAAATCTAGTCATAAAATTAAATTTAATATATAACATAGATGGAAAATGACTTACCGTTTTAAGTTTTTGAATGATTAAATTAATTGAAAGATTAATAATAAATCATAAGGTTTATTTTAAAAGGGGTTTAGGCTTTTAACTTTTCAGCTTTTAGGTTTCAGTGCTTTTGCCTTGTGCTTGTCATTTTTATTAGATCCAAATTACATGTTTATTTTATCATGCATGTTTATTTTGCTTCTTTATCTGTTTCCCTTTATTTTGTCAGTTGTAATTTAGAAATTGAAATGTTAGTATTAGACATTTTAGAAACACGTTCATTCAAATTTATTTCCAGATAGATGCCAGAGCAATGTTAAGGTTGTTAAAAGTGTTTCCACCTAATTTGATATAATATTAATATTTAATTCGATTTTATATTAATTTCAAATTACAAATAAACATATATATATATATATATATATATATATATATATATATATATATATATATATATATATATATATAAACCATTAGGTTAAGAACAACAACGTAGGGAAGGTTGTGACTAATCAATTTAAAATCCAGCTGATGTATGAATATTCTTGAAATGGCTTTGAATATGGAATAATTAATAATTTTTCAATGTTTTTTTTTTTTTTTGCAATAACTTTAACTGGAATTTATTCTAAACGTATTATATATTATTAAATATGTTAGGTTACAAAACTATTATTCTAATGCAGGGGTGTCAAACTCAGTTCCTGGAGGGCCGCAGCCCTGCACAGTTTAGTTCCAACCCTGCTCCAACACACTTACCTGTACGTTTCAAACGAGCCTGAAGGACTTAATTAGTTTGATCAGGTGTGTTTAATTATGGTTGGAACTAAACTGTGCAGAGCTGCGGCCCTCCAGGAACTGAGTTTGACACCTGTGTTCTAATGGATATAGCGGTTTAATAAAATTATTTATTTTTTGTTAATAGTTTTGTTTAAATGCACCCAAAATTATCAAGAAAACTCAACTGATGTATAACTATTCTTGCAATGGCTTTGAATATGGCTCATAAAAGCTTGGTTTTACCATTTTTCTTTTAAACATGTTCGCACAACTCCAGTCCAAGTTCCAAATCAACAGACAAAATGCTTAAAAAAAATAAAATCACACACTGTTAATCTTAACATCAGTTCTGAAAAAACAACAACTACTACAACATTATTTAAAATAAATCAGAAGAAATAATTATACAGTCATAGAAAATGTCAACACAGTGATATAGGTTTAAAGTCATATTGCCAAACCCTACCGAATGTTATGGCCAAATATGTAAACACACACATTAAACCCCAATATATAATACTACAAAAAAAATATATACTTTTGCCATGAAGAGTGGTCCAGTTTAGCAGTTCAACAGTTCAGCAGTTTACCGGTTCAAATCAGCAGTATTTATCTTAACATTTTTTTATCATAGTGCTTAGTAGATAAAAAAATAAGAATCACCAACAAAAATTAAACTGTGGTCATTAAAAGAAAGTCACGAAATGAAGCCCACTTGATTTGATATCTAAAGAAATACTGTAAGACGAAGCACGGCCATGTCACCTCCCACTTACGTGTAATAGGACATGTCTTGAGAGGGAGGCCCTGCCCAGTGTGGAGGGGATATCCTATGAGGACATGGGTAAGAGGAGACAGGCAAAAATGAGTTACTAAGTCCGCTCTTCCACATAAGAGAAGCGGGACAAACACTTTACATGCATTCCTAAACCTGAAGACTCTGAGCTCTTCCAGTCAATGTGCGTGAGTGAAAATATTTACCTCCCTTGGTTGAGACCTGCTTTATACAGGTTGGATGGGGGGGTAAATTCTGCTTTAGATGCATGAGCTGGTATTGTGATCTCCTTCTCATTGTTACCCGTGCGACCCTGCTGAACCTGACAGAAAGAAGAACAGGAATCGGTTATTATGACAACTGCATGAATCAAAATGCACGCTATAATAGTAGTACTATGTACAACCTTCACACTGGTTTCAATTTTTCATTTAATATGTATATCTCAAATACTGCTGTGAAGCTGAAACCATTAGGGATACGCTAAACTAAAAAAAATCTGGGATGAAATCAAAAATTGTGGATGCAATAAGCAGAATACTGAAACCGAATTATTTTTCGTAATACTTATTACTTTATTAAATTATTTAAAAGTCATTTTGTTAAATTTTTCAAATTTCAAAACTTTTACTGATTTGTAAAGAACACACACAAAGCTATAAAATAAGCATTTTATTGGCAGTAAAAGTTGAGAGGTCTCCTTTTACCAGTGTTGCCATGACAGCACAGCAGTATTATAGCAAGCAGCAGGAATAACTATACTATATAGGTATGTGCTGTCTGTGTGTTATTTGAGCGAACTTTGCTTTTCCGGTGAGCATGTGTGGTTCATGCATGGACAAGTATACATGTATATGAGCGGAATATCCACAGAACGGAATGTTTTTACCACAATTTTAACTTATACCACAGCACACGTCCAAGCTATTTGTTAGTGCGCTCTCCTGCTCTTGTGCTTTAGTCAGTACAACCAACTGCAACCCATTGAAATTAATGGGTTTCATAGCGAAGCATTTCCTGCATCTGGTGTGAAAGGCACTTAACACCACATAGTGGTGGCAGCTGGATGGAGAGTGAAACCAGTGTGTTAAACATTGCTTGGCTCAAATTTTGGAAATTGCCATTTTTGGCCGAAAAATTCTGTGCATATCTATAAACTACAACAGTATCTATATTCAATGAGCACAAAGAGTGCTATATAGAGCATCCTCTGAGGGGAAGTATCATCTACTGCAAATACTTTAGCATTTGTTTCCTTTGTTTTCAACAAAGAATCCTGAAAAAAGTATAATGATTTCCACAAAAATACTTATGGTTTTCAGTATCTGTAAGAAATGTTTCTTGAAGATATTAGAATGAATCCAGAAGGATTTTGTGACATTAAATGTTGGACTGATATCTGGGGAAAACATTAAACATTAAAATATAAAATAGTTATTTTAAATAAAGTAATTTACACCTTTATTTCACAGTATTTGTGTTGTTTTACTGTATTGTTGATTAAATTTGTGGAAAAATAAAAAAAGGAACGAGTTTAATGGAAGCAAAGTTGACAGATATACAAAAAAGATTTATTTTTGGGAAACAATCGTAGGACTTGATTCCAATTCTGAAACCCAAAATAAGAGTAATTCAGGCACAACATTTTTTTTTAAACATTACAAATTACTAATGAATTTCCAGATGACCCAGAATCCCAGGGTGTTGTAATTAAATCCAGAACGGTTTAGTTGTTTACAATTTTCCACCCCTATTACCAGCTGATCATACTTACTGAGATCTTGCTGGTGGTGGATCCGATGTTGAGAACGTCAAGACCCATACGCAACCTCTTCTGCTTTTCACAGTATGCCTTCCACGTGTCCTCATTAAAACCATAGTTAAAATAGTCAGACAAGTCCGCACCTGTAAACACACACACTTACTTAGCGACAGTCACTGTGCTGACACAAAACAATAAATTCACACTGGTTCCTCAATGAATACACACCTGGCTTCCTCCATGGTTTCTCCTCAAAGGACTCCATGTCCGCTTCCAGGACTGGAACTCCATTGATGCTCCCTGGAGCTTCAAGATCTACACCCTTCACTTTAGCACCTAATAAATACACGCTCAAATTATAACACAATCATCTTATAAAAAAAAAGCATCAAAATGGAAACTCTAGAACTCTAAAGTTTTAAGGAAAAAAAAATCATTGCAAACTTTTAGACAGACTGACCAGCTCCATAAGCTCTGCTGCCAGCTGACTTTATGTTGAGATTCACTGGAGTTCCTCCATATCCCCTGCACAATAAAACATCATAGACACATTAGTTGTGCTGGCAAATATCGAAATTCATTCGTTCGTTTTCTTTTCGGCTTAGTCCCTTTATTAATCTGGGGTTGCCACAGCAGAATGAACCGGCAACTTATCCAGCATGTGTTTTACGCAGCGGATGTCCTTCCAGCTGCAACCCAACACTGGGAAACATCCATACACTCTCACATTCACACACATACACTACGGACAATTTGGCCTACACAATTCACCTATACTGCATGTCTTCGGACTGTGGGGAAACCGGAGCACCCAGAGGAAACCCACGCGAACACGGGGAGAACATGCAAACTCCACACAGAAATGCCAACTGACACAGCTGAGGCTCAAACTAGCGACCTTCTTGCTGTGAGGCGAACGTACTACCCACTGCGCCACCGTGCAGCCCTACATATCAAAATAGCAAAAGTAATAGAAACTAGGGATGCTCCAATCGATCGGCCAAAGATTGGTATTGGCCAATAATCACATGCAATGACTCGATCTGTATTTGCCAATTTGGCTGATCTCCTGAACCAACCACAGGGGTTTGTTTATGAGTTTACAAGCAGAGGAAAATGCATGTGTTCTCCCGTATATTATGCATAGCCTACAGCAGCCACAAGACATGAGGAGGTAAATGATTCGTGGGGGCATGAGCGAATGAGCTTGCGTCACAATAGCTAAAATATATACAGATTTTGTGCGACCTGTTTATACGGTCTATTGGCGCAATTATTTATTAGTCTATTATTTTTTTTTTTTATGAATAGTTTATAATATAACTTGTAATATACTTATTGCAATAAACAGTAGTTGATCGGCATATTTCCTTGTAATGGATTTATAGGTGTGCATTTTAACATCTTATTGAGACAGGTTGAATTCTTCCTTCATCATTTGCAATGTTTCCAAATTGCATTGGTTGTAATTTTTCTTACCAATTTTTATATCTGTGCTATATTATTTTCTGTAAAGCTGCTTCTGGCCATGACATGGCCACACTAAATCGTTAAAAGAGATGTGTTTAAGGTATTATATGCAGCATCCTTCATTTATTCTCTCAGGTAAGGCGAGATCTCCACTTAAGTATCATACTTGGAGGGAAAATGTGCGTAATATACATTAAATAATAATACATTAAAATACATTATAAATCTTGAAGCATTAGAATCGGTACTCTGTATTGACCGATCACCATGACAAAGAATGAGTACTCGGGATCGGCTGCTAAAATCCTGATCAGAGCATCCCTAATAGAAACATAGAACAATTATTTTAGTGTGTCCAGTTATTTTAATGTGATTATTATCATTTTGTTTGGTTTAAAATTGCTGATTACTTTCAATGCCAGCACTGCCATTAATATATAGGAACATAAAAGAGCATTAAAGGAAAATTATTCATCATTTCAAACAACACGTGTCATTCCAAACCCATAAGTAGAAATTAGTAATGAAATTACTGTTAACAGGTCAATTACTGCTATCAGGCTGGAATGTCGTCAAGCCACTTTTACTTTTAGCACTTTATACAACGCAAATTGTGTCAAAGGAGCTTTATTCACCTTATTCTCTGCGTACCAGCGGGCGCATCCATTTGAATCATTTTAGCTCGAGACTTCCGGTCTCACTCACTTTTATTTAATTTTAGACATTTTAGCTCGTTTTGCAAACTGATTTTCTCTTATTATGTTATTCAAATTTTTCTGGATAATCATGCAAACACTTGTTTGTAGAGCGAGTAGTTTGACCGTTTCTGCCGTTTATTATTCCTAGTCATTTCTCTCATAGGCAACTGAATCGGAAGTTCTAAAACAATCGCAAAAACGAGCGCACTTCCACATTGAAGAATAAGGTCAATAGTTAAAACTGTAACAATTAAACTGAGACCAGTTCTTACTTAAAGGGCACATAGGTTACCCCTTTTTCCAGGTTTAATATAAGTCTTTTGTGTCTCCAGAATGTGTCTGTAAAGTTTCAGCTCAAAACACCAATCGGATTATTTATTATAGCTTTTAGAAGTTTCTATTTTATAGCTCTGACCATCAGGTGGCGGTTTTTGTGTACTGCGCCTTTAAGGCTAGTCCTTCACGCCCACCGTTTCCACGTGCCTGTCAGTGTGCCTCCGCTCTCTGCTGCCTCAGACAACATACAGACAAGAAGGAAGCAGATCTCACGTAACGTTTGTGAGAAATACTACAGTAAGAACTTTACCAATGAGTATATGATGCCTTTGCTGTGGAGTTGCAACAATGAGTCACACACAATGTCCTTACAAAGTTCACGCACACACACAGATACACACACACAGGCACACAGACAGCGCACGCGTTTAGCTTTGCACTCTTTCTGCACGCAAATGTGACAGGATACAGGTTAATATCCACTGCTATATAGATATCTGTTATGTTACTGTACAAAATAAACCTGATTTAACGTCCACAAACCGGGATTGAAGCGTCTTCTTTTATAATTGTTCTGACATGTGGCTGTGGTGATGAAGTAAAGCTAAAGTAAATCGCTGTAATTCATTAACATGCATTGTTTTAAAACATTTTAAACTTGTAAAACTCCCTTCTGATCACATTTGATGATGATTGATGATCCTAGCAAACTGAACAGACCTTTTATTCCCGGTTGCTTTGCGCACGTCCTGTCTTGTTGATATGATTATACATTACTACGGAGACATGTTAATACCCAGCTGTCAATCAATTCGGTGGGCGGAGGGACCGCACTCCTACGTCAAGTAGAGGTCGGTCTCAAAACTCCTCCAATTGGTCCACCGTTTTTATGTTGTTAAATTGAAAAAAAAAAAAAAGATTGGATGTGTTTATTTTACCCCAATATGACGGTTTATACACTATACCTACACATATGTCTGTCCAAACAGCTTGAAAAGTAGATAGGTGCCCTTTAAAATCTTTTTTCTTTTCCATATTTGCAGAGCACTTTTACTAACACTCTACTAAAAGTTAGAGTCAGAGTCAGTAAGATTTTATACTTTTTAGCAATTCAAATTTAAAATACAAATCATTTATTAGCAAGGGTGCATCAATTGTGCTAAAGTGACAGTAAACATACTTGTTATTTTTCTTAAGTTGTGCTTTTACTTTTTTATTAGTCTTTCTTTCGTACCTTTTTTCCTCTCTAAATCAGCAATTACTTCGGTATACTTTCAGATATTCAAGAAGTCAAAGCATTATAATGATAATTCACCCAAAAAAGTAGGTTTTTAGAAACTGTATTTAAGAAATGTTTAATTAAAACTAGAGAACATCCTGTCCTGCAATCAAACATATGAGTAGATATTAGATCAATTATGAATTGTAAATGAATTTTAAAAAAACAATCCTTAAAGAGATAGTTCAATCAAAATTGAAAGTTATCTCACTATTCGCTCACATTCAAGTGGTTCTAAACCTTCATGAGTTTCTTTCTTCTGTTGAACACAGAAGACATTTCTGAAGAACTTTTTTTTTGAGTAAACTATCCCTTTAAGAATTGTGCAGTTTAACCCAAGACTTGTAAAGAGACATGATCGCTCAATATGACCAGATAAAAGCACAACCATGCGTGATGTGCAAGAACCAATGAGGTTTCTCTGTTTATCATATGTAATGAATTATATGCATGTGTGTTGCACAACCGCTTACGTGTACTGGGGCGCTCCTGTTTTGATATCTCCAATAGTGACACGGACATCATCATCGTCATCATCACTATCGCTCTCACTGTCTTCGTCTTCTCCAGGTGCTTCCTCCTAAGGAAAACAACAAAGTGTGTTTTATTTAGAGATGCACCAGTTTATTATTATTACTACTACTACTACATGTCAGCTGGTCAACTCCATCAGAAGCTCTTGTTTGTTACCTGGCTGGCCACACCATTTCCAGTTGTGGTTGTAGGTGGGGTGGCAGTATCAGAGGTGTTGTTGGTAGTTGTGGGAGCATCCTCTGTAACAGGAGTAGTGGATGTTGCACTGCACACACAGATGGATCAAAACGAGAATGATGAAAACAAATGCAGATGAGCCTCTTGGTTAATTTGAAGAGCCAGATTTGCATAGGATTTTGCAATCGAGAAGCCATTGTCAAGTGAACTACAAAATATGAAGCAAAAATTCTGGAAGTAACAAAACAGTGTGTTGCCACACACCAAATCAGACCTCTCTTCTATGGTAAGTTGATCCATACATAATTAAAATATGTTATTAAAATAAGTAAACTAAAAATAATGATGATCACATATAATGCACCTAACAATACTGTACTATAATTAGTAGAAGAAAATATAATGAAGGTATTTTTAATGTAGTATTTGTAAATATTATTAACATAATATGAAGTAGAAATTTAGTCTTTCAAAAATGTACCTCGTGCCTATACAAAATCATTATACCCTGTAAAAAAATCTATACCTTTACACACATTACACCCTGCTTTCAAAAGACCTTCAGGATAAGGTCGTAGAAAGTCACAGGTTAGGAGAAGACTACAAAACCATTTCAACGGCTGGAAAAGTTATTTGGAAAGTGATTTGATTTCAGGCTGCAGGACAAATAAAGTAATTATTTCAAAGGGGTAGGATGATTTTCTAGAGGCACGGTGTAAGCTTTTTATATAGGTGTTAGGTCATCTAAAAAAATGCAAAACCTCTGGTCTGCACCACTAACAATATGCATGTTATATCTGACCTGATGGCTGCTGTCAGTTTGGCCTCCTCTTCTTCAGTTTCTTTACTTTCACCTTCATCTGTAAAAAATCAATCATGCATAAGTAACAAGCTGTTTATGGATTCAAAATACCCCATTCACAGTAAAAGAAGCAGTTCCCACTTTACTACTGCCGACAAAGAATAACAATAAAAAATATATATAGATATAGATGTGTGTGTGTGTGTGTGTGTATGTATATATATATATATATATATATATATATATATATATATATATATATATATATATATATATATATATATATATAAAAGATTACATATTTACATAACAAAAACATGAAGAGATTTGAAAACTATATAGAGAATATATAGGGAACATAACAATAAAAATATCACAAGATGCATTTGAGATCTGAGCTTTTCCAAATGGTGCACTTAAAGTAGCAAAAATTGTATAAACCGAATTAGAATCTCAAAACTAGACACCGGTTTCAAGGTTTACCGCGGTTTGGAAAAGCCACGGTTTTAAAACCATTAAAAGTGTCTGTTCTACCGTTCCTGCGAAATATGTTTTTTTTATTATTATTATTTTACATGTTGTCAAAGACTATTTTTTTTTTTTTTTTTGATTGCAACAATATCCCGAGCAGCAAAGTCATTGATTTATTTAAATTATGTAACCTGACATGTTTACTGTTCCAAAATATTTTAATATTTCTGAAAATATATATTGTGTTCAACGCATAAAAAAGCTGCTGTTTATTCACCCACACATTTAAAAACAACTAATTTAAGAGCAGTAATCAAAACACTGTGTACTGAGAAACCGTGATATTTTTTTTCAAGGTTATCATACCTTCAGAATCTTATACCGGCCCATGCCTACTCAAAACTCATTCCAGAAAAAAATCTGAATATATCTGACATTTTTCAAGTCTCTCAATTTTACTCAACATTCTCGATTTCCTCATTAACAGAAAGTGCATTCCTCAAAAAAGCAACAAACAATAGAAATAATGATCTGAAAATTAATGGCACGTCAAAATCTCTCTCATTTTTAATTCTCACTATTTCATTAATAGCTTATTTTTTCAAAAATTGCACCATAATTTGTTTACATCCCCACTGTACTATACATTTGTAATTATGTCCATATCTATCTCTGCACACTTCTGATTATTAATAGCAACCTGTACATATTTCCATCTACTGTAAATCTCTGTTCATAGCTAATACAACCTGTATTTAATGTTCATAGTACATCCACTTGTAAATATCACCATAGTTTTTCTATAACTGCACTTTATAACTTATACCTGTATCCTGCACTTTCTGCTATTGCACTCCTGGTTAGACCTAAACTGCATTTAGTTGCCTTGTACTTGTACATGTGTAATGACAATAAAGTTGAATCTAATCTAATAATTGTAAAAATAGTGAAATTCACAAAACCAGTTTTAAATAAATGTTATGTTTTTGTGAATAAATGTAATGTTTTTATTTATCAAGCTGCGAAATACAACCATCTTCTGAATCAAAATAGAATCGCGTAGCCTCAAAGCGAATCTTGAAAAGATTCGAAATGCAGAACATTGAATCAAATCTTCTTCCAGCGAGTGAAGAACACAATCTAATAGAGTTTCAAATAGACACTAAACCAGATATGCCCAAACTAGAACCTGCGGGCCAAAGTACAATGGCAATATTTGATTTGATTTGTCCTGCCAACCAATCAGAAAGGAGATGGACAAATGATGGGGAAGGTTGGGGCAAATCCCTCAAACAGACATTGTCATTTCTAATTTTACATAACCTTTTGTCAAATAATTATTGATACGACTAAATAATTTTTTTCTGTACATTTTTAAATATTAAATCACCACCCTCAATCAAGTATAGAGGTAAAGTTGGTTTTATATTCGGATATTCAGACATTCTCCTTAATAGTATAATTTCAGAAATGTATTATTTGCAAATTATAAGTAAGAAAATCATATAAGCAGCCAATGACTACCAAAGTACAGCATTGTTCACAGTCAATTAAATAGTGTTAATGTTGTGTTGAAGTCATACTTGCATGCTATTTCTGATCGAATATTCAAAGTAACATGGTAAACAATATAGAGACTTCTAAATGAACGAATGTGTGAATATAAAACCAACTTTACCTCTATCAATCAAGTTTGGTTTTTGGCCCTTCATAAGAAAAAGTTTGGGCACCCCTGCACAAAGACTCTCCCTCATTAACAAGAAAACATTTCTACTGAGGTAAAGTTGGTTTAGAAAAGTACTCTTTGCTAATTCTAAATAGTGAAATGATATTAGCAGCCAATGACTATCAAGTACAACATTGACCACAGTCAAATAAACAGTGCTAGTGTTGTTTTGAAGTCATACTTACATGTGATTTCAGACCAAATATTCAAAGTGCCATGGTAAACAATACCGGGAGCATGGCACATGTTGTAACTAAACGATTGTGCAAATAAAAAACCAACTTTACCTCAATAACATTTCTTATCGCACAATAAACAAAGACACTTGACAGGTAACATCTCAGCAGTGTAGCCAGAAGGCCGCTAAATGATGATTCACCATGCTAATAAATAGTACTGAACACGAATAATCACGGCGTTAATGAGCTGCTAGTGTTCAATAATAAAAGTACAATAATGCAGATCCGATTTGGCGCTCACTGACCGCCGTACAGCCATTCCTCCTCCTCGTCTCCTGCACTCGCATCAGTGGTGGTGGTTTTATCCGCCTCCTCCGCAGACATCTTCGCCTCTCCGGCCTCTACAACGCGCTCCAGACGCAAAAGCACGCGCTCAGATTAAAAGCCACCAACCCCGAAGCAGCGCGAGAAGAGTTTTGGTGAGAATACACAAGCGCACATGTGGATATAAACAACGAACGGTTTTGAATTATGTTTACGGAGCAATCCACACTTCCTACAGGCGCCGTAGGATATTCTTGCAAACTCGAGGACATCAGTTCCGGTTCAAGTGTTTAGCTTACAAACTAAAAGTCTCTCGAATGTCAGATTCACTGTTTGCTATCAGTCAAATGTCTGACAGATTAAGGTTTCTGCAAGCTTTCTTCTTCTTCTTCTTCTTCTTCTTCTTCTTCTTCTTCTTTGGTTTAATGTTTGGTGACTACAAGCTTTTTTTTTTGCTTATGCCTAAGTGCTTACAATTAGTTTATGCCCAGCATAAATATTTATGTATTAGGCAATACTGCTGTAAAACCGAACTGGAGTCTAAACGAAAGGTGGTTGAATATTTATGAACATAAATAGTTGTTTCCAGACGTTAACCGATAAAATTAATTTACATTATTCTATTAACTATGCATAAACTATTGGTGTTATTAAAAACTAATTTAATTCATTAATTAGGCTCTACATGTTTGAGTAAGGGCAACGCAGTGGCGCAGTAGGTTGTGCTGTTGCCTCACAGCAAGAACGTCGCTGGGTCGCAGGTTCGAACCTCGGCTGGGCTGGGTCAGTTGGCATTTCTGTGTGGAGTTTGCATGTTCTCCCTGCGTTCGCGTGGGTTTCCTCTGGGTGCTCCGGTTTCCCCCACAGTCCAAAGACATGCAGTACAGGTGAATTGGGTAAGCTAAATTTTCCATAGTGTATGAGTGTGAATGTGTGTGTGTGGAAGTTCCCAGAGATGGGTTGCGGCTGGAAGGGCATCCGCTGCGTAAAATCGTGCTGGATAAGTTGGCGGTTCATTCTGCTGTGGCGACCCCGCAAGGGACAAAGCCGACAAGAAAATGAATGAATGATAATATATATTTTGTTGTAAATTAGGTGATAACGTTTCTTTCTAATGTAAAATTTAAAAATGTTATGAAAAGCAGACGTTTTGTTTTTAATTGTAGACAACACAATAGCAATTTTTGTCTTTAGAAGAGGTGAGAAATCAATATTTGTTGGAATAACCCTATTTTAAGGCACAACAAATGAAATCATTTATTACAATTGTATTTATACCAAAAAAAAAAAAAAAAAAAAAAAAAATATATATATATATATATATATATATATATATATATATATATATATATATATATATATATATATCCCAGTGATGGGTTGCAGCTGGAAGAGCATCCGCTGTGTAAAACATGTACTGGATAAGTTGGCGGTTCATTCCGCTGTGGCGACCCCAGATTAATAAAGGGACTAAGCCCGAAAAGAAAATTAATGAATGAATATATATATATATAAATAGACAATTTTGAGAGATGTACAGTAAACAAAAACAATGGTCCCAACGTATTTCCTGTTTTACATTTTTAATTTCTATAGCTTCCGAGAATCCAAAAAGATCCACAAATTGATACATAATGTTATGATAGCTGTTTTAACATTAGGTTGTGACTGAATTGCCTTGAATTATTAGTTTGATAACAACCAGGAAATATTCATGGGTCAATGACATGACCACATTGAAATGGTCTATATATATATATATATATATATATATATATATTGTCGGGCAAAAGGAACATATTTTAAAATTATTTTTGACTCTTTTTCTTTTCATTAAACAATCATTTGTATTGGTCATTTAATGGTGATATATTTACTGAACTTCTACTGTTGAGTGTGAGATGCTGTGCATACTAATGAAGCATTTTTGCAGAAGTAGATAAATGTTTGTCCAAAATTAACTTGAGCTCTGCAGAAACTTCCTGTCAGCAGAAAGGTGTTAAAACTGAACACAGAATATGTGCTGAGAAAGTTTAGTGCTTCTAAATGTTGTGCAGAGAATTCATAGAAAAAGAGGATGTATGTATGGGTACAGGCAATGGAGGACTGGAGAATGATTGACAAGTGACGAACTCCACTAAACTCCACCTGTTAATATCAGCTGCCGATATAAGTTGAAGTGAGGAAATGAAAACTGTTGCGCACCTCTTGAATGTAACTTTTGCATTGCACAGAATTCTGTGAATCAAATTATTCATTTGTATCCAATAAATTGCTAATATGTTAAATCTTGAAGAATATTCTCTTCTGACCTTTTTTATTGAACACGCATGGAATTGAATGAATATTCCAACAATATATATATATATATATATATATATATATATATATATATATATATATATATATATATATATATATATATATATATATATATATATATATATATATATATATATATATATGAAGAGTTCAGATGCAAAACCTCTAAGTGCTGTCTGAAATTTCCATCGAAAATGAAAATTTTTTAGCCTCCTTTGTTTATGTTGGGATATTACACTTTAAAGACCAGAAGAAGGACTTATTCTTTGCCATATTACTGAACATACTGTAGCGTAATAAAAATTCTAATTTTAGAGGAAACTTTTAGATGGCATTAAGAGGTTTTTGCATCTAAACTCTTCATATACTCACTGTATTTTCTGTATGACAAATTATTTCAAAAATACAAATGAAGTGATTATTTCAAAGGGGATGATTGTTGATTTTCTAAAGGCACTGACTATATATATATTATATATATATATATATATATATATATATATATATATATATATATATATGTATATATATGTATTCAGTATATCCTTTAGTTAAGCTATATTATGTTATTACTATATTACTATAAACTTACTTATATCAATATTTATGTTCAGTTAAATAAGGTGAGGGGATTCATGGTGGATTCATGGTGGTGCAGTGGGTAGCACGATCGCGTCACAGCAAAAAGGTCGCTGGTTTGAGCCTCAGCTGGATTAGTTAGCATTTCTGTGTGAAGTTTGCATGTTCTCCCCGTGTTTGTGTGGGTTTCCTCCAGGTGCTCCAGTTTCCCCCACAGCCCAAAGACATGTGGCACAGGTGAATTGAATAAGCTAAATTGTCCGTAGTGTATGTGTGTGAATGAGTGTGCATGGATGTTTCCCAGTGATGGGTTGCAGCTGAAAGAGCATACGCTGCATAAAACAAATGCTGGATAAGTTGGTGGTTTATTCCGCTGAGGCGACCCCAGATTAATGAAGGGACTAAGCCAAAAAGGAAAATGAATGAATGAATAAACAAGGTGGCAGTTAGTGGTTCAATTAAAAGTTTGATCAATCAAATGCAAGTTTCAACCAACGTTTTATTTCAACAAATCCCTTGTACAATTTAGGTCAGCTGTATTTATTATAAACAATAATACAAAGTGCACATTTCTCACACACTCACTCATAAGCACACACACACATGCTGCATTCTAAGTGGCAAAATAAATATTTAACTAGTTAAACTAGTTATCTAGTTTTTCCCCTTTATAATTAGTACAAATGCATAAGCTGAAGTAACAAACTAGAAATATTACAACGTTATAATTAGTGCAAATACACAAAAACTCTCCCTTTTCATGAAACTCTTTTTAATAATTCTCAATTCTTCTTTAAAAAGTGAAACTACAAAACTAATTATTCCTTTGCCTCCTCACTAACTGACTATGATCAGTTTACTTCAGTCTGACCTGAATGATGTTTAATTGTATGTGTAATACACTGATGTAAATAATGCCCACTTGACTGATTTGTGTGCCGTTTGTGTTTCCTCCTTCAGAGACTGATCTCCTGTGCATGTGAATTGAGCAGTTACAGGAAACTCAGAGAACAGGCTAGCATTACTGTGAGTGTTTGATGACCAAGCACACAGACACTCAAAGATACTCTTTCTCCCTCGTTAGGCATATGCAATGGTCCCACAAACTATTTTTGGATATTTAAGCCATGCTTACTTATAAAATCAAGTGTCTCTGCAAATGATGCTATAACATTTCTCCAAACTAAATATATTCCTGTGTCTTACTTGTGGTTACTTTAACTAGTCTGTCTCAGGATGATTTATAATGAAATATGAAGTCCTCAAGTTCACACGGAGTGACCACAGGTGTTGCTCATCACATTAACTATGTACATGATCCACTTACTTTGATAACCAGGTAGCGTGTAAATACTTTTTGGCTTCATTTTCACTAGTGTATCTGCCATTGTATTATCTAAAATATATACAAATTATTGGTGCAAAATATTTTCCTTCAGTATTGTGGTCGTGCTTACTTTCTTTGCAAGTAAACTAACACAAGTTGGTTTGAGTAACATGTTGGTTGTTTAACACATCAACATTAAAGGTCCTGTATGTAAGTTTTTTACTCATAAAAAACCATAATATGTTTGCAGATATTTTAGAAACATGCCAAGTGAACATTCTTGTTTATCAGAAAAACAATGCTGAAGTCAGATATTCTGCTTTGAAAATGTGTTTTCCGTGCCGGAACGCTGTCTTGTTTATGTTTTTTTTTAACCTGCCCAATGCCAGTTTAGCCAATTATAATTCAGCACCCGGGCTGGCTTGTTTGAAAACCACATATTTCAGTCATACTGGCTGTTTCTCAATTCCAAGAATGCAGAGAATGAACTTGCGTTTTTGTGGAAACTGGTCTTGCCAAGTTACCTCGGAAGAACGAAGAGTGAGAACAGAGAATGCGTCCTCTGAGAAATGAGATGCCGCGTTCTTCCCTGGTTCTTCCTAATGGTCACATGACCTTCACGCGTTTTTAATGGTAAATTATTGAAACATTACAGAATTGATACAACGATTTGTTGTTTTTCCCCTTTTCAATATATACTATGCATAAAGACATTATAAGTATACTTTGCACAATACAAATAAAACTAATTTTAATACGAATTTCAGCAAATAATTACCTTTAGGGGCAACCCAGTGGCGCAGTAGGTAGTGCTGTTGCCTCACAGCAAGAACGTCGCTGGGTCGCAGGTTCGAACCTCGGCTGGGCTGGGTCAGTTGGCATTTCTGTGTGGAGTTTGCATGTTCTCCCTGGGTTCGCGTGGGTTTCCTCCGGGTGCTCCGGTTTCCCCCACAGTCCAAAGACATGCAGTACAGGTGAATTGGGTAAGCTAAATTGTCCGTAGTGTATGAGTGTGAATGTGTGTGTGGAAGTTCCCAGAGATGGGTTGCGGCTGGAAGGGCATCCGCTGCGTAAAATCGTGCTGGATAAGTTGGCGGTTCATTCCGCTGTGGCGACCCCGCAAGGGACAAAGCCGACAAGAAAATGAATGAATGAATTACCTTTAGTGTGTTCATGCCTTTATAAAGATTTTCATGTTAATGTTTACTTTCAGCGTCTCATTTAGGGAAACTCCTGAGACAAACAAGCCTCAGGTGCAGTATGTAAGTTTGACACCCAGTGGTTGAACTACGTGTTGCATTCCTGGTTCGAAACACGCAAGCGCAAGTTGCCAGATTGACGACATCAACAGGAGCTTGCCTGACTATCGAGCCTAAAGGCTGATTTAAGCTGAACAACAGGAAAAACTGACAAAGATCACCTCAGGTGCACCGCATGTGCTTTATTTAGTGTTAAATGCTAATAATGTGAGTTTGAATGCCATTTTACATGACTTTTATTGCTATACTACTGAAAGTAGCAGCAGAAAGTTCACCTCAGATCTTGAAAATAAAATAAACCATTTGAAATGGAACTTTAGAACTGTAATTCGGTGCAAACCAACCCATATCAGTCATTCAGCATGTACATTTAGTAATGTTAAAGAGGTTTAATATGTATTAATTGAACAGTAGGTGCACTATTCTGTGCTTCTGGATTTCTGTATTTAAATTCCATTTTCAAAGCAGAATATCTGACTTCAGCATTATTTTTCAGATAAACAAAAATGTTCACTTGGCATGTTTCTTTCATTCTTTTTTAAAAATAATCTTTTAGGGTTTTTTTCACCTTTTATTGGGATAGTATAGTGAAGGACAGACAGGAAAGTATTGGGAGCAGAGAGAGGGGAAGGGTAGGCATAAGACCTCCAGCCGGGAATCGAATTCGGGTTGTCATGAGCACCATGGTGCTATATGTCGGCGCACTTAACTACTAAGCTATTAGTGCCGACACTTGGCATGTTTTTTAAATATCTGCAAGCACATAATGGTATTTTTATGCTTTAGAAGAGTCAAAAACTTACATACAGCACCTTTAATACACTTTATAAAGTATTTATTAATCTTTGTTCATTGTTAGCTCATGCTGCTAGCTCAGGTCCATTCAATTATCTGAACAAAATTAAAAATGTATATTAATATAATTATTTTAATATATGCTATATTGGTGAGGAATAAACATATCAAATTTACAATCAATAAATATTTTAGTGTTTAATTTTAATTTATATTTGATGACATATTATTAAATCTATCTCTAAATGGACTTCAACATATATAAAATATTGTTAAATTTTATGACATTTCTGTTTGTGTCCACTTTAAATTATGATAAAACTGTGTAATAAGTCTTTTTTAATATTATTAAGCAGCACACATTCTAATGCAAGAATGCATTTTAACAGATTGAAGATGTATTAAACTTACACGTTTAAGTCTGACTTAAGTGTCCAAATATACAGTTTCTTCAATAAGAATTTCAACAGTTACACCTGCTGGCACATTTCCAGATTAGACTCCCCAGCCGCTCAAAGAAATTAAAACTAATATCTGAGTGTAGATATAAAGAGGCCTGAACTTGTTCTTAGCGGCTCCATCATGGCTCTTTTTTAATAATTTCAATAGACAAACATCCCTGTGGATTCCGAAATTAAAGCAAGCCTCGGGGGCTGGATGAGCTTCAAGAATGAAGACATCAAGGACGGTCATAAGATGTATTTTTAGCTACGTGGCCCATCAATTTTAAACACCCCTTCACTGAGAGACAAATCTGAGCTGTGATTTTACCCAAATAGTTACATCAGCATATAAATATAACATCAACACTGCTTTAGCTTTTAAAATCAACATTCATCTTTTAAAAAATCTAATTCTCTGTTTGTTTAAGGTTAATAAGGGATTAGGGATTGCCTTGCCATGTTTTATTCATTGCTGTGAGCCAACTGAAACCACTCATTGTGAATTAATTACATACGTAACATGCCTGTTGTGAATGCAGTCTAGTCCCACGTGTCCTTAAAAGACTCTGAAAATGTTGCTCAGTTCAGCCTTTACAGGAAACCCCGGATTAAATGACTTTTGGTGCTTGCAGTTAATCATTTCATTGAACAGTATGTCCATCCTAATGAAAAAAGTCAAGATAATCTACCTAAATAAGAGTGCACACATTGGGATGCGTTAAGTGCCATGTTCATCAATAGATCATTGCAAGTGCCGACATCCACTTTATTGCGCTTAAGTGTTAAGTAAAGCATGCCAAACAGAGCATATAGTCTGAAATGCCTTCAAATGCTGATTCCTGCTGAAATGTAACATTCCTGTGGAGATTGCAGCCAACTAATTATTCATGAGAGGAAGTAACGTGACTAATGGAAAATGATACTTGGACTCGTCGAGCTCTTTGGCATCCGGTCTATTAAATCCCCAGACCTCTTTCTGTGGCCACAGATGCGATAACCTGACCTTTAGTGGTCATCTTTTAAAAACAATTCAAGTTTGCAAATCAGTAATCAAAAAGTAGGCTTTGGGGAGACATGGGAAGTCATCATAAGAGTTATATATCTAATGAACGTTAGGATTTTAATGTAGAAATCCAATTAGTTTTAGAGAGTTATTTACATAATTGTCAAAATGTGGAATATTTAAGTGCATTTTATCCTTTAATTTGCAGCTGTTATGTAAAAAAAATATGAAAACAATAATCTTATGTTGAAATATAAAGTTGATTTTAAGATTTTTGTTTCATTTGAACTACTTTACTTTGAAGACAAATGTATTTTTCACAGATTTAAGTTTGGGGTAATACACTTATACAGGGTGCGAATTACAGGGGGGTTTGGGGGGGATTGACCCCCCTAATTAACACTTGATCCCCCCTGAAGGACGTCAAAACAAGGTGTATGGGGGGTCAGCCCTTTAATAATGAGAAATAGTTTTCCCTGATCTGTATCTTAAGTAATAATATTAATAATTAAAATAATAGATAATACAAACATACATTTGACCACCCCTATAATGGTTCATACCATTACAGGTATTCATGCAAAATCGAGCCAATCAGTCTTTGCAAGAATCATTCAACAGTAAACCAGCAGATTTAGAGCAGTGATGGATATCATAAGTGGTCACGAGACACTTTTTTTTTTGTTGTAAAATAGGTGTTTATATTTACATATAGCCTAAAATTAAAGTAAAATTAGACGCACATGAAATAAACAGAGGTTACTGTATGTTAGAATACAGTAAATATCCCACAAAACACTGAAAACTTCAATACGTCTTATTAATAAATTTGGTCATTTAAATAAATGATACATTTAATTCACAGAAAACTTTACAAAAAAGTCGACCCCGCTGATCACCAATGTATAATTCACACCCTGCACTTATATGAATATCCTAACACTAAAGCTTAAATGTATAGTTCACTTACAAAAATGAACATTTTGACATTAGTTTATTAGATTCATTCTTGTACTTTGGTTTTGGACACTTCCATTATACACAAATATCCTTTCAAGTTTTTGATTCAGTGTTGCTGAATTACATTCAAAAGAAGTTTTCCCATGTGTTTTATAATAAATAACATATATATTTTTTTGTAACTGGATATTGGTTAAATCATTTCACATATTACATGCTTGTTTGATGAGTTGTTTTACTGTTTATTGCCTCCTTGAGATAAATTACAATTTATATTTATATCCCTAATTTGTAAGTTGGATAAAGTTATGATATACATACCTGTATACGAATAAAGGTAAATGTAAATCGTTTTTTAGAAAGGGCAATTATTTTATTTTGAATATAAGTTTACTTTAAAATATATTTAAATTTATTACAACTTTTCTTGTAAGATATAGGACAAACCAGTCAATGAACAGCCAGTGTGACAATAAACACTAAACTTGTATTGATGGAACAGTAGCCTGTAGTCCCACATGTCTTTATACAATGTACTTATTGTGGTTATGTTGTATTAAAAATAATTAGCTTTTACTTCATATTAAAGTTAGAGATTTTGTGGAATAGTTACGTTTAAGTGTGGGTTATTATAGATATAAATACAAAAATATATATTAAAGATGTAATCACGCACAGGCTTTTTAAAATATAAGCCCGATGTAAAAACACGGACATACACAACAAGTGCATTGTATCAAATGATTAATCGCAGATTTCCGTAGCCTGTAAACTGTAAAGTGCCCACGCAAACTTACAAAAACAATCCTCAGTGCGAAAACCATCCCTGGTCTCCCCTATGGCCTACACCAAATCCTAATTATTTATTTTGACATAAATCCTCTGAGTTACTATGCTGAACCTCGCTTTCATCTGCAAACATATGTAGCTCCACCAATGGACATTGCATTTCGTTGTCCACCCTGCTGAAACTGGCACAGCCGACCTCCATAGTGGTAACAGAGCTGCCCTGATTATTAATGGCCACTGGATCCTTGCACTGAACACCAACAGGTGTCTTGGAGCACAGGCCATGGCAGCATAGAAGCCGAGCAAAAGCATCTCTGAAGTCCGAGTTGAAAGCATAGATGATCGGGTTGAGCGATGAGTTGCACCAGCCGAACCACACGAACACGTTAAAAGTCGCTTCGCTGACACAATTCGGCTTGTGGCAGAAAGGAACCGCGCAGTTCAGAACGAAGAACGGGAACCAGCAGCACACAAACACACCCATAATCACGGACAGCGTTTTGAAGAGTTTGGTTTCTCTTATGGCGCGGTGTTGGAGCGGACAGGTGCGCGCACCTGCGCTGCAGCTCTGTGCGCGCTCCGCTGCGCGCTCCAGCGAAGAAATGCTCTTGATTTGAATCTGAGCAATGCGGTAAATGCGCGTGTATGTGACTAGCATCACTGCTACGGGGATGTAAAAACTTATTAGGGAGGATGAAATGGCATAAGTTCTGCTCAGACTCGAATCACACATTTCCTTGGTGGTCCAGTTGCTTGTGTTCACCGTGCCCAGGTCTGCCCGGTGCCAGTTCAGCTGCACGGGCACGAATGATATAGCCACAGACACGATCCACGTTACGCTGACCATAACGAGGGCGACTCTACGGTTCATCTTCCTCTCGTACTGAAACGGGTCCGAAATGGCCCAGTATCGATCCAAGCTGATTACGCACAGGTTGAGGATGGAGGCTGTGGAGCACATGATGTCAAACGCCACCCAGCACTCGCAGAAGGAGCCAAACGCCCAGTGTCCGGTCACTTCCGTAGCCGCTTTCCACGGCATCACGAGAACAGCCACCAGCAGGTCGGACATCGCCAAAGACACGATGAAGACGTTGGTAACTTTTCCTCTCAGGTGCCGGAAGCGCAAGACAGCGGCACAAACCATGAAATTCCCCAATAACGTCCATAATACCAGGAGAGAAAGCGCGCAACCCAGGAAAACGCGTCCCGCTGGCTCTCCGTGGACGCTCCATGAAGGTGTCATGGATGTGGTAAAGTTGTACATGTCTTTAAGCGTCACCAAAATATGCTGCGCGTGGTGGACACAGCATATTTCCTCTCAAAACAATCTCTTCCATTTGAGCGTGTCTTGTAATGAACCTCATTGTTTCTTAAGACCCTCGCGGAAATGTTCCCATGTCTGAACGGCAGTCAGAAGTGTCTCGTGTCAGGCTCTCTCTATAGAGCAGGTCACATTCATACTGCTGTGCTGTGGTACGCCCTCTTTTGCCCATTTTACTCAATAGACACATAGTGGCCTCAAAACCCAATCCACACTTAAAAATGCATGAATGCCATTGCACTTCTTCGTGGCACATTTATTTAATTCGAAACACTTTGTAAATAATAGAATCATCTAGGGACATGGTATGGTCAAGGACATTTGAACATAATTTGCGTAAATAGCTTGTTATATGAATTTTTTTTATGGTATTTTAATCCATGATCTGACCATTTTTGAACTACTGAATTCAGTCACTCTTTACAATAAGGTTTCATTAATTAATGTATTTACTAACACAAATCATTTGTACAGCTTTTGAACAACATTTGTACAGCAATTATTATTAATCATAGTTCAGCCTTTACTAATGCATTAATAACATTCAAATTCATGCTTGTGTTAGTTAATGTGCTGTGAGGTCACATCAACTAAGTGAACAACTATTTTCATGAACTAACATGAACTAACGTGAACAAATATTGTAATAAATGCATTATTTCCTATTACTTCATGTTGGTTAAAGCATTAACTAACATAAATTAATACAACCCTTCTGTAAAGTGTTACCTTGAATTCTACAGTTTAACACAGTGACTCATTTGTTGTCAATTTTGTTGAATAGCCAATGTTAATGCAGAGTGTCAGTATAAAGAGATTTGTCCGAAAGAAAAATGATTATATAATGGCATGACACGAATATAAACATTTTAATAGAAGATATGTAATAATAGCAAAACTATGAATGCAAATTTAACTACTCAGCTCAATTAACTTATAGGTTTTAATGTACGTGAAGATGTCTGAAATGCGTCAGATTTAGCTCAACAGAAGTTAATCGATCACTGTTTGCTGAGATGCAAAATTATAGATCAGTTACCCTCTGTTAAAATGCTGGATTTCACACTATTCCTTCATGTAGTCCTAACACAAAACAATTGAGTTAACTTAATAATTTTTTACATATTTAAGTGGATTGAACATAAAACAGTTAAGTTGTCCCCAAAAAAGCCTTACGAAATGTGTTTCAATTCAATTTATATAAGTAGTTTGAACAAGCAGCAAAATTGATCATTTGAGTGTAAATCTAATGCTGACTTTCTGAATTGACAAATATTAATTATAATATATTAATATTAATAATATTAACAGCATAGCCATTGTTCAAGTGCTAAGATGAGATTTTATTTTGTCCTTGACTGACAGAGGAAAATAATAATGAAAATTATCTCAGTAAATGAACATCTTACTGTATTTTACTATACGTTTTTTTGTAAACCTATACTTTCACTTACCATAATGTTTTTTAAGAAATAGAATACTAAGCAGGACATCTAGTGGTGAACATATGGTGAATCACAAACAAAAAAGTTAAAGGGTGTCACGATCACCAGCGATCACAGCCAGAGATTGCTGGTAAACACACACACATTCACATGAACTACAAATCCACCATGTTCATGGACTACATATTCAGTCATGCCACACGCACACACCTGATCCAAATCACTATTGATTACACTCACAGCTGAAGCTGCTTTTGTCACTGATTACTTGGACTATAAGAACACCTCTCAAACACACAGTTGTTGCTGAGTCTTGCGATCTGAACAAGTGAACATTACGACGCGTTTCTCCTTGCCTTGCCTTCTGTGTTAGACCTTTGCTTTGTTTTGTTTTGTTATTCCCTGTATGCCGCCTGCCTTGTGACCTTCTGCCTGTTATTACAACTACGACTCTGGATTGCCCATATACATCTGCTTGTTCCTGTTTTGACCACTGTTTGTCTGACCAACCTACTAATAAAGTCCTGCATAGGATCCTCACTCCGTTGTACAGCGTCTATCCTTGTTACAAAGGGCACCTATTTTACACCTTTTTCAAGATTTAAAATAAGTCTTTTGTGTCTCCAGAATGTGTGTGTAAAGTTTCAGCTCAAAACACCCATCAGATTATTTATTAAACCTTTCAGAATATTGGAATTTTCTGCTCTGAACACAATGTGGCTGTTTTTGTGGCCTGTGCCTTTACTGCTAGTTCTCCCCGCCCACCGCTCCCACGTGCCTGTTAGAGTGTGCCTCAATCTCCGCCTCGGCTGTGTCAGATAAACAGCACAGTGACAGACATGAAGTAAGCAGATCTCACATAACGTTTGTGAGAAATACTACAGCAAGAACTTTCCCAATGATTATTTGATGTATTGTTTAATTGATTTGATTTGTTGTGGAGGTAATCTAAGCATTTCCAGTCACACACAATGTCGTTACGAAGTTCACACACACACACAGACGCATAAACACAGTGAGCGCATTTAAATTTGCACTGTTTTTGCAAGAAAATGTGACCGGAGACTCGTTAATATCCACCGCTGTATGGATATCCGTTATGTTAATGTACAATATAAACCTGATTTACCGTCCACAATCCAGGATAGAAGGGTTTTCTTTTATAATTGTACTGACATGCGGCTCTGGTGATAAAGTAAAGACGGTAAAATCACTGTAGTTCATTACAAATATGCACCGTTTTAAAAATGTTTTAAACTTGTAAAACTTATTCTTGATCACATTTGTTGATGATTGATGATCACAACGAGCTGAACAGATCTGTTAACCCCAGTTGCTTTGTGCACATCCTGTCTTGTGGATATGATTATACGTGTTACCAGGGATGGGCAAAAATACATTGAAAAGGATTTTAAAATAAAATACCAAATACCTCAATTTTAAGTGTATCAAAATAAAGTACAAAATGCAGCAGCCATAAATGTATCACATTAAAAAACTGTATTTTGTATTTTGAAAATATTACAAAATACTCTTACAAAGGAGCATGACATTTCTTCGCAAACCTTCCATCAATTGGATCAATCTCTTAACCATTAAACTGGCTTAGTGAACTAAACAATGTTTGACAGCAACAGCGTTTCTCTGAGCAAGTTTAAGTCAGCTTCTCTGTCAACTCATTTACTTCTACACATAAAACATAAAACATAAAAAAAAACATAAACATAAAAAATGTAACTTGTGTTTCTCTTTGATTTTAGTATAGATTTTGTACAAATTTCATACAGAAAGTATTGTCTTAAAGATGATCCCTTTAATCACTGTAAAAATCATTCAACGCAGATAATGTGTTGGAATATTATACTATATCTCTTGATTGTGAAAATTGCCACCATCTCTTAACCTCCTAGGGCTTAGTGGCCACATACGTGGACAGCACATTTTAGCTCCTAAGTGGCTATTTAATATACTTTGAATGTTTTTTATTTTGTTACAGACATACAGTGTCATCCTGCAACTGTTTTGCAGCATATGAAATGTCCCAAACACTATTTTTAGTAATGTTGTAACAATGTAATTACAATGTTATTACTTAGTATATATAATGTAATGACATAGTAATTACAATGTTATAACAATGTAATTTCTGTCAATAGACTATAATTATGTAATAACATTGTAATTATATTGCTTTAACATTGTAATTACATTGTCCATTGTAATTACATTGTTATAACATTGTAATTAATGTCATTATATTATAACTACTATGTAATAACATTATAATTATATTGTTATAACATTTTAATTACTATGCCATAACATTAAAACTTCAAATAGCCAAATAGTGTACATGCATTATACAAAGAATCATTTACATTTATAAATATTATCTTGGCTGTAACTACAATGTAATTGCAATGTAATGACACAGTAATTGCACACAAGATAAAAGTTTGTAAATACATATTACATCTTAGATGTAAATACAATGTTATAACAATGTAATTACAACGTCATTACATCCAGAATAAAAGTTTGTAATTACATATCGTCGCCTTGGAATTATAAGGTTTCTATCTGCGTTCTAAATGATTTTGTGATATTGAGCTGCAAAGATTTGTATTCCATATAGCAAACAATATGTGCATAACAGTTCTCATTCATACATGAACATGACAGAGACCCTAAATGTACATTATCATTCTCTTAAATTAATAAATTCTCTTAAATTTGCAAATTGGGGTTAAAAAAAGGGCAAATGCAGATAGAACTTCCTGATTCTAAAAAGTCATTTTCCTCTTGGAATTATAAGGTTCTATTCTGCAGATCATTAATTAAAGCATTATTCTACACATATTGAGTTATATTTATTAAATTACATGCCCCATGAATTAAATTAGGTATTTGCTTTTCAAGGCAAATTTAAAGACTTTAAAAGAAAACAGACAATGAGCAAATGAGTTTAATAAACACTGAAAAAGGTTTCACTGACTTTATATACACAAATAAAATATTCCACATGTATTATATATTACATTTTTAAATAACTGTTTCTTTTTCAACAATGTAAAATTGAACATTTCAAAATGTTAAAAACATTCAATTAAACATTCAAATGTCAAAAATGCTTGGAAATCATCTCATTTACACACACCTTTTCAGTTTCAGGTTTCTTCTCAATTTTGTGTGGTGCGGCATTATTTAGTCGACTCTGATTTTGTGTTTCTTTCTGGTCTTTCTCGCTGTTAACAGAGCAGTCCGGCAGAATGTCAAAGAAAGCTGATCGTGATTGGTCCTCGTGCGTGCATTCGAAATGCTGATTGGCTTACAGAAAGAACCTTATAGAGCCAAGCTAGAGCTCGACTTTGTAGATAAAACCTGTTTTGTTTTTTAAATAAAAAGTCTTAAAATGTAAACAACTTATAAAAAAATCACATTGTTGGCAATAAATAAGAAACATGTCAGATAGAACCTTATAATTCTAAGGTGACAATATCTCAAAAAAAAAAAAAAGGAGCTGTTTTTGCTGCCATAAAACCTGAGTTGAAAGGTTTTGACCAGTCGGTCTGTAGACTGGTATATTATTTAATATTGTTGTCTCGTACTGATTAACTATGTCAAAGTTTGTAATTAACTATAAAGAGCACCTGCAGAACAGCTACTGGCATCTGAAACAGCCAAGTATTGCAGGTATCTTGCTTATGGTATATGCTTATTTTGACTTGCTCCCGAATCTACCGCTACTGTCTGTCTGTTACTTTATATGTGATGCAAAAATTCCATCCATACTCCAAGCATTGATCAACTTCTTTAGTATTCTTCAATTTTCTTGTCTTATCTCAAGCCTTGGCAAATAACTGAGAAAGCACCAATGTAGACTTCTGTCACACCCTCGGCTTGTTCCTGCTTCACCAATCACCGCTCTCCCTCACAAACCACCTTCTCCAATCCCGTGAACCATCACCGGCCTTCTAATCACCTGCACCTGTTCCCACTCATCAAAGGACACTAAAGACCCACCTTATTCTTCAACTCGTCGGCTGGTATTGAAGTTGGATGGTTGTCCTCACCTTCGCTCCTTCGTCTTCTCCTCTTCTTCCAAGGATGTTCCTTATGTGCCTTCGGATCCTTAACCTACTGATCAAGGGAAGTGTTTACTCTCATATGGTGTTTACTTGAAGATCTGCCATTTACCTGATGAACTGTGTGTCTGTATACTCACCTTATGTTCCTAAGAACGAACTGTGAGATCGCTAACATCAGATGTTTACATTAAGAGCTGTTGAAGAAGATCGCTAACAGCCGTGACACCACTCTCCTGCTTTCTCACTTTGATTCAGTGACTTGTTTTGAATAAAACTCACAAAAGATAATCATCCTTGTTTTCCTTGTCTACCAGCGTGACAACTTCTTACAGAGTATTTTACAGAATTTAAAAAATACAAAAATACAAGACACTTGATACAAAATATTAAGCCATTTTCATAAACCCTATCAATTACAAAATACTATTTTGTATTTGAAATACGTATTTGAAATATGTGTCTCATAAATACTGCCCATCCCTGCGCAATACTAAGGAGACATGTTAATACGTGGCTGTCAATCAAATTGGTGGGTGGGGAAACTGCACTCCTACATCACGTTGCGGTCGGCCTCAAAATGGGAGGGATTTGGATCCTATTTTAACGTCAGGAAATGTAAAAGAAAAGACACTTATTGTCTTTATATCCCTCCAATATGACTGTGTACACACTATACCTGCACACAGTTCTGTCCAAACAGCCCTCAAAAGATGATTTTCATCATAGGTGCCCTTTAAAACTCAACTAAGCTGCACTCTGAACAGACAGACGACAGATCTCGCACAAGTCAAACACCGCAGGAGCTTCAACATTTATTTATTTTCCAGACTTTATTTCACCATGGCAAAGTGAATTTAATTTTCAACAGTCAGTGCATTGGAGGACATCAGCCTACAGAAACTAAAATGGCATCAATCATGAACACTATAAATACTATATAGGCGATACAAAATCACAACAGGGTATGAAAGCAATACCGCAGGCTTGGACGTGGCCTTGTATTGGTCCAAAACAAGGAATATCTCTTTATTCAGTGGAAGTATCATATTAAGACTTTTAAAGCGT
Source organism: Danio kyathit (assembly GCA_903798195.1). Lineage (NCBI taxonomy): Eukaryota > Metazoa > Chordata > Actinopteri > Cypriniformes > Danionidae > Danio > Danio kyathit. Next base: position 21,102,423 of record LR812519.1, on the reverse strand, counting down.
ACACAGTGACCGGGCTTTACGTGGAGCAATACTCTAGAAATCTCACAATACATGGAAAAACAGGCATATATTCGAACGCTTGTGCTCAATGCTCATCCAGACGTGGTTTGCATATAGTTTTTCTTTGCATTTGTGACACTGAGGTAATGCGAGTACCGTCTTCTCTATAGTCAACATCTCATTTTGCAATAAGCAAAATCTACACGGTCTAAGAAGAGCTTATATGGAGCTAAACTGGCATGCAGACTTATTTAAAGTAGTAAGTTAAATTAAAATAAAAAGTGATGTAACAAAAGTGTTCTTGTAAAATGATGTAAATTTGCTAAGATGAAAAATAAGACCGTTCTTCGAAGTATAAAGAGTTAAAAGATCATTTACCAACATCTAAAAATGAGATCATGCGATCCACCACCACTCTTTACCACAAACAGACCGATAACACAGAATTAAAGACATGTCAGTGCACAGGAAACATCAGAGGAAAAAGTTGTGCAAGGTGTGGTCACATTGCAAGATGCTCAGGGAAATTTCATGGGCAAAATTCAGACATTTCAATAGAAATGCAAGTGTTTGGTGAACATGAAAATGTATGAGCTAGGGCTGCATGATAATTTGTTTCTCTGCGATATACAGTGCATCTGGAAAGTATTCAAATCTCTTCACTTTTTCACATTTTTTTTATGTTACAGCCTTATTCCAAAATGGATTAAATTCATTTATTTCCTCAAAATTCTACACACAATACCCCATAATGACAATGTGAAAAAAGACTTTTTTTTAAATGTTGCAAATTTATACAAAACAAAAAACCTGAAAAATCACATGTACATAGGTATTCACAGCCTTTGCCGTGGAGCTCAGGTACATTCTGTTTCCACTGATCATTCTTGAGATGTTTCAGCAGCTTAATTGGAGTTCACCTGTGGTAAATTCAGTTGATTGGACGTGATTTGAAAAGACATACACCTGTCTATATAAGGTCCCAGGGTTGACAGTGCATGTCAAAGCACAAACCAAGCATGAAGACAAAGGAATTTTCTGTAGACCTCCGAGACAGGATTGTTTCGAGACACAAGGCTGATGAAGGTTACAGAAAAATTTCTGCTGCTCTGAAAGTTCCAATGAGCACAGTGGCCTCCATCATCCATAAGTGGAAGATGTTTGGAACCACCAGGGCTCTTCCTAGAGCTGGCCGGCCATCTAAGCTGAGTGACCGGGGGAGAAGGGTCTTAGTCTAGGAGGTGATCAATAACCCGATGGTCACTCTGTCTGAGCTCCAGCGTTCTTCTGTGGAGAGAGGAGAACCTTACAGAAGGACAACCATCTGTGCAGCAATCCACCAATCAGGCCTGTATGGTAGAGTGGCCAGATGGAAGCCACTGCCTGCCTAGAATTTGCCAAAAGGCATCTGAAGGACTCTCAGACCATAAGAAACAAAATTCTCTGGTCTGATGAGATTAAAATTGAACTCTTTGGAGTGAATGCCAGACGTTACGTTTGGAGAAAACCAGGCACCGCTCATCACCAGGCTAATACCATCCCTACAGTAAAGCACAGTGGTGGCAGCATCATGCTGTGAGGATGCTTTTTAGCAGCAGGAACTGGAAAACTAGTCAGGATAGAGGGAAAGATGAATGCAGCAATGTACAGAGACATCCTGAATGAAAACCTGTTTCAGAGTGCTCTTTGTTGACTTGACTTTGTTGATGCATCAACAAAGTATTGAGCAAAGGCTGTGAATACTTCTGTACATGTGATTTTTCAGCTTTTTTATTTTTAATAAATTTGCAACAATTTCAAAAACTCATTTTTTCACATTGTCATTATGGAGTATTGTGTGTAGAAGTTTGATAAAATAAATAAATGTAATCCATTTTGGAATAAGGCTGAAACATCAAAAATGTGGAAAAAGTGATGCGCTGTGAATAATTTCCGGATGCACTGTATACAAAATAATTAAATAGCAAATACTATTATAACAGAGCAAGAAAAGTTAAATAAACAGCGCATTATGGTTTTTCCATAGAGTCAAACAGTATTCAGGTACAGAAAATTGAATAATGAAATGTAAAATAACACTGTATAGTCTTTATTGTAACAATTCAGTAGAATTATTCTTCTCTAAAGTTACAAATGTACTTTTTTTGTGCCTGAATGCTTTAAACTCTCTTGAAATGCCTTTAAAACACAAGCAAAAGATAAAGTTTCACTCTGTTATGGTTATACTTTGCAATGACTCCACAAATCTCATGTATTCTCAACTGTTGTGCTGATCATTGCATATCTTGCGATGTGACTATTGCGGACACACATTGTGATATCGATGCTGAAAGATATATTGTGCAGCCCTAGTTTGAGCCATAAATATGTATATATAACCATTATTATTTAACCAAATTAGAATGTAAACAAATTAAGAGGAATATTATATAAAAAAAAAACAAGTAAGCGTCTCTTTTAAATGTATAACCCTTCTCTTTTGTTGACAACTATAAAACATTCTCATTTAAAACTTTGGAAAACATTTGGCACGTTGCATTTTCAGCATTCGGAAAGTGAAATGCAATTCATACAGATCAAGACATTCCTGAGCTGCTCATGTGTAAATATCACAGTGCTGCGCTTTAGATTATTAAGGGATAGTTCACCCCAAACTGAAAATTCTGTCATCATTTACTCCGCCTCACTTATCACAAACCTGTTTGAGTTCCTTTCTTTTGTTGAACACAAAAGAAGAGATTTTGAAGAAAGTTGAAAACCTGTAACCGTTGACTTCCATAGTATCTGTTCTTTCTACCATTGATGTCAATAGTTACCGGTAGGGCTGCACAATATTGTAAAAATGTAACATTGTGAAATTTTTTTATTCTGTGATATATATTGCGATATGTATACAATTTGAATAGCTATTTGGAAAGAATTTATAATTTTAGATGATAGATTTTACAGTTTGGAATGATTCCGTAGGAAAGTGTGTAAAATATATTAAACAATCTAAAAGCATGGATAAATTCATTAAAGAAAAAGATACAAATTAAATAAACAGCGTTTGAATTTTTTTTTACAGAGGAGTACGTAGTTTTATAAACAAATCAATAAAATGAATCGTTATTAATTTGTTCTAAGTTACAAACAGTACAATTACTTGGCTGAATGCGTTTGAAACCCTCACACAGTCACAGTCGCCTCAAAAAAAGAAATATTATTATAATCTACATAAATTATTATCCAGACTCAACATTGCGTATACTCGTGATGTGATTATTGCGAATGATCACATTGAGATATCGATGCTGAAACGATATATTGTGCAACCCTAGTTACTGGTTTTAATAATTTTTCAAAATATCTGCTTTTGAGTTCAATGTAAACAATAAAATAAACTCATAAATGTATGGAACTACTTGAGGGTGAGTAAATAGTGAATACATCTTCATTTTATTTCCTGAACTATCCCTTTAAGGCAACATAGGCTCATTCTGAAAACTTATATACATTTCTGGAGATCGCGAATTATGTAGCTAGAAGTATGTATGGCTGTATTTCGTCTTTAAAACGAACGCTACAGGGTGGTTTGACACCGTTCTTTTTCACGATTACCAGCTGACCGCTTACCTCCATATAGATGGCTTTTCCTGCTGTTACCAGTTTGTCTAGTTAGTTTGCCATGTACGTCGATGGACTTGAGATGCAGAGAGGAGTTGACCACGATAACAGGAAGAATAGTTCCAGAAAGCGGGTAAAAACAGAAGCCAAAAAATAAAATAAACAAGTAAATAACAGGATGAGAATGTGGTAAAATCTAAATCCGTGGTAAAAATGTATTTTTCTGGATTGCTTTTTTAAACTGTCAGTTGGGTTTAGGGAAGTGGGTGGGCGGGTCAATTGGTGCTTTTGAAAACACTATTGGTTGGGTTAAGGGAAGAAAGAGGGTGGGTCAGTCAGTCGACAGTGGCCTCTGGTGGATTTACGTGAGAACAGCAGGCACAAAAGGCACTCGTGAGAGAAATCTGAGATCTCAAAAAGCATACACAGCGGCCTCTGGTGGATTTATGCAAGAACAGCAGGTGTGAATGGCTCTCATGAGAGAAATCTGAGATCTCAAAAAGCATACACAGTGGCCTCTGGTGGATTCACGAAAACAAAAACTGCAAAAAAAATGTAGCTCCTGGGACGTATTTGGCACTCTCCAGAAATGCATATAAAGGTACATTTTCAGAATGATCCTGGGTTGCTTTAAGTATGATGCAGTCTTAGCAATTTTGACAATAACACTAATAATCACTAATAATCATCACACATTCTTAGGTATTGTATTGTTAGAATTAATAAAACCAACTGGAATGTAACACTATTTCATATGCTCACCAACTTTGACTTGCATTTGGTTCTTGATAAGTGATTATTTTAAATAAATCTCTCTTGTTCCTGAATTTCCACTAATGTGACCACAACTTTAGGGCAGACTCGGTTTTAAAATGTACTTATTAGCAATACATCTTTTCCAAAACTGATCTCAGACCTTTACAGCACTTTTCCCCCTCTTCATCACTTATACAAATGATCTTTAGTTCTGTAAGCCATCCAATAGGAGGAGCACCATGTTCTGGGATAACCAGTGACTGGTTTCACAGGGTTTAAATAACAGACATTTTTAACACAATGTCACAAACACTTGGGGTCACATCGGCAGAATGAGGGAGCTGAATAGCTCAAAATGTGTTGTTATATTAGCACTGATTAGATGCTACTTCTTCTAAGCTCTTATAGAGTATTTTTCTAGTGATTGTCTAGCTATCTATAAGTATTTCTCTAGGGATGCTTTAGCAGTGAGAATGGTTGTACGATATTCACTGTGGATGGGACATCTGCTGCACAGGTAAGGTACAGTGATATTTGAACATGCACGTGTTGCACAACAAACCTGTTTATAGCATAACCCTGTGAAAGGAGAATACTGATGATTTGTCAACAGACAGAACTGTAATAATACACCCTCTCTCTCACACACACACACATACACACACACTTATAGTCATTGGGAGCTACAGAAGGCTCAACCAAGGCTGGTAATATTGGACCGACCACCAGGTGGAGCTACAATGCGGTGGCCAGAGCGCCGAGGAATGTTGTCATCAATTTGAGACCCTGATGGAATAGAAACAATAAAGAAAACACACACTTGCTATAAAATGCAGTTTAGTAAGTGCATATTTAATATGCAGATTATGAGAATATATTAGAAAATAATAAGAAATGCATGGGAATAATTAGAACAGTTGTTTTCTTCTGCCGTCTGATCTTATCTCCTTACCTGATAGGCTGAAGTTGGACTGGTGCAAGTTTCTGATTGGTGGAGGCTGGTGTGTAGTTGGCGAGGTCTTAGCGGAGGGGGCGGGAGTTATGTATTTGGGTGTAGCTGGGACGTCATATACTGGACCATCATACATGCCACGAGAAACACCCTGCATGCTCATTATCTGCCGAAACAACATTCAAAGACAGGTTTGATTGTGCATATATGAAAATACTAATACTGATCATAATACAGCTATCAATACTGTAATTAACATGTTTAATTAACATTTAACAACCCCTAAAAGTTTGGTAGTAAACATTTTTTTAAATAAATTTTTGACATTTTTAACCATCTTTGCATTTTGTTTTTGTATATATATATATATATATATATATATATATATATATATATATATATATATATATATATATATATATATATATATATATTGTAACAATTGCTATACGTGGGCAACTGGAGCTAATATAGCCTAGCTAAACTGTTTATTTAATCTAAAACGGCTAGCAGGGTGCTAGCATCTATGGCGCCTAACTTTGTTTCCTCACGTGTTAGAGAGAATAACACTCATGTCCCATACACCGCACGACTCTGAGTGTCATTGTTGGCGGCAATCCGGCAGAAAGAGCAGGTAGGAAGCAGCACTGTCAATTCTCCTTTTATTCTGAGCTCCAAACATGAACAGCCCTTAACAGGACCAAACCACTGGGGTGCTTCTTTTACACACCATTCTTGTTGATGGTGATGGCCAATATTTTTTATAAACCAAGGAAATATTGGGCTTAAAACACAGAAGCCAACTTAAACACAAACACAGATAAAGTTTACAACAAAACAACCCATTCATTTAACCAATATAACGCATTAAACAACTCTAAACCATCTCCCATGATGCACCTGGCTATAGTGCTGTTGCCAGGTCATTACAATATATATATATATATATATATATATATATATATATATATATATATATATATATATATATATATATATATATATATATATAATATTCACATCTGGTTTATATTTATGCTAGTAATTTACATAAATATATGCCAAGAAACTATTTAACCTTCACAATATTGTAGAAATGTTTATAATCAATGAGATTATTATAAAAATTGCTTTTTTTTTTTTTTATAAGCAAGGACATACTAAAATGGCTCAAAATTAAAGTAAGATTTGATAAAAAAGTTAATGATTTCCATGATTTAAAAAAAAGGATCTGTCAAAAAAATGCTGTTGTTTTGATCAATATTTCTAATAATTATAAAAATCATGCAACAATACACAGTTTATAGTTCATAAATACAGCCTTGGTGACAATAAGTCTTGGTCAGTTAATTTGGACAAATGCTTACTATTTAAACTAGCTGAAATGACTAAACCAGACATACCTTGTTGCGGTATTTAATCCGCTGGTAGGCATAGTCAGGGAACGGTTTGCGGGAGATGAAACGTCCCGTTCCCTGTTGAACCTGAAGCTTCCCTTCCTCAAACACAACCCTGCCCTGACTGACCACATGCAGTGGACCACCACGACAGTCCATGCCCTCAAAAATGTTATACTCCAGAGCCTAGAAAGAAAAGCACAGACATGTAAATTACTAATGTTGTTATGAAATATTTTCATTCATGTTCTTTTCGGCTTAGTCTCTTTATTAATCGGGGGTCGCCAAAGCGCCATGAACCGCTAAATTATCCCACATATGTTTTACGCAGTGCATGTCATTCCAGCTGCAACCCATCACTAGGAAACATCCATACACACTCATTCACACACATACACTACGGACAATTTAGCCTACCCAATTCACCTAGTGCGTGTCTTTGGGCTTGTGGGGGAAACCGGAGCACAGAAATGCCAACTGACCCAGCCAAGGCTCGAACCAGCAACCTTCTTGCTGTGAGACGTTTGTGCTACCCACTGTGCCACCGTGCTGCCCGATGAAATATTTTTATTTAAAAAAAATACAAATCATTTGTGTTTCAAAGAGCATACAAATCCTTTATTTTTTTAAATTGAAGATACTTAAGTTCAATGATTTGGTTAAATTTAAAACGGCACAATTTATGTTTAAAGCTAGGAATAAATTACTTCCGAAATGTATACAAAAGTTTTTTGAAGAAAGACAAGGGGGATATAATCTGAGAGAAGAACACAATTTTAGGAGGTTGAAAACAAGGACAACTTTAAAAAGTTTGTGTATGTCTGTATGTGGTGTGAAATTATGGAACAGTCTAGAACAGATTCTCAAACAATGTCAGGATATTAATCAGTTTAAAAAGCTGTATAAATATATATTATTAAAGGAATATGATGAAGGTGATTGAAAGCATAAAATGAGAAAGGTATGATGAAATTGTAGTTAATGGCTATTTGTAGTATAATGTTTATGTTTTGCTTTTGGGGTCTATGTTATAAAATGTAAATGTATAAATGGAATCAAACATGTAATGTGTCAAAGATGCCAAAAAGATAAAATATGTCTTATGTAAAAAGAAGAGAGAAGTAAAAGAAGAAATAAGTTTAAGTAATAGACGAATGATGTGTGTGGTAATGGGGTGGGAAAATAATAAGCTTGGGCTTCATCCTGCTCCATTTTCGACCATGTTAAAATGAATATTTTTTTGTTGTTGAAGATATTTTATGTGTGATATTTTTGTTCGAAAATAAATAAATCAAATCAAAATCAAATCAAATTATTGCTATATTGCTTTCATGTATGAAAAAATATTCAACATCCTATTAAAAATGTATAAAATGCAAAATTAAATACATGTATAACTAAAGTATGGAGTCAATCTAGGGCTATGTATGCTTGCAAAATAAAAAAAAAAGTTTTGCAAACAAAATATAAAGTATAAAAATAAATAAATAAATAAAAAACGCAAATTTCCAAAGATCGCAAAGTGAAAATTAATTTGAAAAACAAAAATTAATTTTGGTAACACAAATAAAGAACTGCAAAGGGAAAATTGAGTTTTAAGAAATAAAAATAAAATTTGCAGACAAAAAAAACTGCAAATAAAAATCAAGAAGTGACAAGAAAAAAAAAACTATATATATTTAGAAAACATATTTTATAGCATTGCCTTTACAAAATGCGTCCAGTCAATTGCAATGCTCATTTTTGATTTGCTTTTTAGTCAACCGTGAGTTTGCGATTATCTTTTCATTTTGCACTTCACGTTTCTGCGCGTTCCACTTTGTGGCCCTGATTTGACAAGGGGGCGGAGTCAAGGGCCACAGTTGGAACGCTCAAGTTCCATTGACTCCGCCCCTTGTCAAATCAGGGCCACAAAGTGAAACGCGCAGAAACGTGAAGCACAAAGTGAAAACAGCATCGCAAACTCACTGCTCAATACTTTATTTTTTGTTTGCAAAACGTTTTTATTTTGCAAGTATATATGACCATAGATTGACTCCATACTAAAGGTGCGTTCACACTTTAAATTTGCTTTTGGTTCTTTTGTTCTGGACCAATTAAAAGAAGAAACATTTAGTCCTGGTTCACCTAGTGTTCACCTAGAGATACAAAAAAGGGATTTTAGAATGTATATTTGAGTAACACACTTGTAGAACAAATGTACTGTACATGTGATAATAATTTATCCACCGAGAACCCATGAAGAGTTTTTAAAATGTGTAAAGGAGTCATAAAATCACAAGGAAATCCTACCTCACACACAAATAAATAATCATTATCTCCAAGATTAGTTTTAGATGTAGTGTAATGGCCAACATCAAGACTAAAGAGAAAAAAGGAATACTTAAACATCCAGACCTTCTTTTGATGACATCTCGTGACATCATGTGCTGTTTTTGATTTATTTAGATGTCTTTGGTCCATGTTGCATTCATATTTAAGTCAAATAGCAGAAATAGACTGAGAACTGGTCTCAACCCACTTCCCCGCTTATTCAATTCAATTAAAGGTTATTTGTATAGCGCTTTTCACAATAATTGTTTTAAAGCAGCTTTATAATATGTGCACATTACTGTATTACAATCAAAATCAGAAAAGTTAAAGTTATTAGTTTCTATAAAAGCATTCACACCACAGTTTGTTTAAATCAGGGCATATACAGGAATCAGAGAATGAAATAAATACCTTTTAAGACCTTTTATTAAGACTCTTCCCACAGATTTTAAGACCTGATCGCCACTTTAGGTTTCAATCGGTAACATTGACGACTTACAGTATATTTAGAAGATTAAATTCAGGCAAACTTTAGCATACAACTAAACATTGCATGATCAAAAAATGATACACAATTTAATACCTCGTAAAATAACATTTAAGACTTTTTAATGGCCTTAAATTTGATTTAAACTTAATTTTAAATACTTTTTAAGAGGGCATCCACTGTGTAAAACATATGCTGGATAAGTTGGCGGTTCATTCCGCTGTGGCGACCCCTGATGAATAAAGGGACTAAGCCGAAAGAAAACGAATGAATTAAAATACTTTTTAAGACCCTGTGGACATCCTGTAAATTGTCAGCCAAGATATTTAGGAACACACTTTCAATCCAGAAATGCAGAGCATCATTCAGAATAGCTCACCGACTGCTGTGATTTAGCTGTGATGGTCTTGATCTTGTCGGGGTCCCAGATAACAATGTCAGCATCGGAACCCACAGCTATCCGACCCTTACGAGGGTACAGGTTGAAGATTTTGGCTGCGTTTGTACTTGTAACTGCAACAAACTGGTTTTCATCCATCTTCCCCATGGCCTGTAGGAAATAAATAGGGGGTAAACATGATGAATAATGAATGCGACCTGTAGCCACAATTCATAGACATGCACTTACCACAGCTTTATCCCAAACAAACCCCATTCTCTCCTCCACTCCGTTGGTTCCCTCGGGTATAAGGGTGAAGTTGTCCTTCCCTATAGCCTTTTGTGAAGTGCTGTATGCACAATGTCCACTGCCCACAACCTGCAGATCCCCACTGAAGAAACAACATTAAAGTTACAGCTTTCATTTATATATGGAATGCTGCAGTATTTATTATAAACGATTTATCTGTGAACTTTCAGTTTGTGAAACATAAATGCTGCATCCCAATTTGCATACTATCCTTCCTAAGTAGTATTTGAAAATATAATTAGTATGTCCCAAATCGTAGTATGTTGAAAAGAGTATATCAAAGGTATCGCACGGTTTACTATTTCCGATAAAAATTTTAAGTGTAGAAGTGTCCATACACTAACCGCTGATATTGCCCACAGTACGTTGCCCATTGGACGTGAATTCGATCAGAACTACAAACGTGGGTGAAAGTGTAAATAAACTACAAACATGATGGACATGTGAGACCAACCGTAAAGAGAGGCTTAGGTAAAGATGCTTGTGTGACTGTTAATTAATATATAGCCAACTGGAAAATATTCAAATCGCGTTTTCCGTGTTATACATCATCTGCAAGAGCAATACTGACCTTGTATAAAGATGTGCTTGGATATTAACATAATTAATGCATAATTATCCAAAGATCTAAGGAGATTTCTCTGCATAAAAGACATGTAAATGGCAGATTATCCTGCTTCTGCTTCTCCAATAAGGTAGGAAATTAAATATGAAAGAAATGTGGATGATAGACGGGGCTCATAAAGCCGAAGTCACACTAGAGTTTGAGCTTGCGAAATTCTGTCATACGGCGCTGCGAAAATGGGCGAGATTAAACAAGATGATTAGACATTAAAAAAGCGAGCGATTGCTTCATGTTTTAAATTTCTGTTCAGAGAGGTCATGTTTTGATCCTGGATTGGTCTCACGCAGTCTAGTGATGCGATTTCGCAGGTCAGAGTTTACCAAGCTTGAACTTTGCACCGCAGCAACCTGCGAAATCTGAATGGAAGTCTATGGGGAGTAAAGTCCAGTGTGACCACGGCTTAACTAAGCAACATAACGATCTGTTAATGAGGAAGCAGTATGTCCTAAAGCTTTTATACTCTTCTGTTACACACTCAAAGGTATTTTCCTTCACAAAAAAGGTACATACTTTTAGGGCGTAGTATAAGTATGCGAATTGGGATGCAGCACATGTGTCATCATAATCTGTAATTGTAACGGTGGTGTGACGCTGACAACCGGGGTGAGGATCCAAACGCAGGGTTTATTAAATGGAATGGGCAGGCAAGTAACAGTCAACACAGGAGCAAACAGATGAATATGGGCAATCCAGAATCGTAGTCAAAGTAACAGGCGAGTGGTCAGAAGGCAGGCAGCAGGCAACGTAATACAAACAAAACAAAGCAAAGGTTAAAAACCACGGAAGGCAAGGCAATGAAAACGCGTTGTAGTGTCACATAAACAGTAGACAAGACTAGGCCAGGAAGTGTGTGTGTGTGTGTGTGTGCGCGCTGTATTTAAAGTCCATGTAATCAGTTTGTAACGATCCTCCAGCTGTGTGTATGTAATCAGTCATGATCAGGAATCGGTTGTGTGTGTGTGTGTGTGTGTGTGTGTGTGTGGTGCATGACTGAATATGTAGTCCATGAAATGTTGGATTTGTAGTTCGTAAGCGATCCGTTTAAATACCAGCGATCTGCACGGGCTGGATCGCTGGTGACCGTGACAGTAATCAAAATACCTTCCTTGCTATCTCTGAACACTATTGGCTGAGGGTGTGATTACTGGTGGGAGGGCGGGACAACTCGTCACTCATATGAGATCCACCAATAGCAAGCTATTATATCTGTTCTACTTCAAGATGCTGTTTTATTTAGAAATGTATCATATCAAATCTTATCATATCTATTTTATGCCATTTAAAAACATTGAATTAAAAATATACAATTAAAAACCACAAACAAATGAATACATAAATTGGATTTTGACATTAATAATTTATGATAAAACTTCTAAAAATAATTCCTGGTGACACTTTGCTGAATATCTCCTCGAGTAATAGGAAAAAAAAAGACTATCACAACCTACAGGGGTATTTATGGGGTCTTCTAGAGCTAGATGACTTATTGTTTATGACCTTTCTTTGTATATTTAGACGTTGCATAACCTGTCATGGTCCTGGAAATGTACACTATGTTTAGAATCATTTTATTTATGCTCATCAAGACTGCATTTATTTGATCATAAATACTGTAAAACTATTATTGTAAAACACTATTACAATTTCTTTATTTTACTATATTTTGAATGAAATATATTCATGTGTAAAGGGTCTTTGATGAAGCCAAGTTTAAAAATGAAAATTTCATTTAAAATTGAATATTTTACAACATAAAAGGTCTTCACGGTAACCTTACATCCTTGCTGAATTATTCCAAAGTAATTAATCATTCGTTCATTAATTTTCCTTAGTCCCTTATTTACCAGGGGTCACCAAAGCGGAATGAACAGCCAACTATTCCAGCATAAGTTTTACGCACCGGATGCCCTTTCCAGCCACAACCCAGTACTGGGAAACACCCATACACTCGCATTCACACACACATACACTACGGCCAATTTTGTTTACCCAATTCACCAATAGTGGATGTCTTTGGACTGCGGGGGAAACCGGAGCACCCGGAGGAAACACACACAAACACGGGAAGAAATATGCAAACTCTGCACAGAAATGCCAACTGGCCCTGCCGGGACTTGAACCAGCGACCTTCTTGCTGTGAGATGACAGTGCTAACCACTGAGCCACCGTGCCGCTGCAGTACTCAATCAAAATCTAATTTTGACTGCACTGCTCACAATTTATTGCGATCCTTAAAATAGATTTTACACTTACAAAAACCTGAAGGATGAATATGTCTGTAAATGACACTGAATCTCATATATCATTTGATTTACCAGCTTTGCTACTATTTTGGAGACAGAACATATATTTCAAAGATATTTACACCAACAACAGATACAGTAGATTTACTTATTGAGCAATCAGTATCGGGTGAGCTACAGTCTTATGTAGGCTAACCATTAAATTACCTAACTTTTAAAATGATTTCAATTAGTCTGTTTAAATAATTAAACTTAATAAAGTATAAGATAGAATATGCAATGATATGGTTAATAATGGGCAACACGGTGGCACAGCGGTTAGCACTGTCTCCTCACAGCAAGAAGGTCGCTGGTTCGAGTCCTGGCTGGGCCAGTTAGCATTTCTGTGTGGAATTTGAATGTTCTCCCCGAGTTTGCATGGGTTTCCTCCGGGTGCTCCAAAGACATACGGTAAAGGTGAATTGAATAAACTAAATTGTCCGTAGTGTATGTGTGTGGATGAGAGTGTATGCAAAGTGCGAACTACGGGGCAGCTAGGGGGAGCTCGGCTCCCCTAAATAAGGCATAGGCTCCCCTAAAAACATGATTTGTGAAGTTTTGGGGGGTCTCAAAAAATATTCACAATGTGTTATTTTGACGTTTTTCAGTATTGTGTAATATGATCATAGATTAATATGTGTAAAAGTGCAAAAATATCATATGACGACGATATACACCCAACTTAAAAAAAGAAAACTACACAAGCTATTCTTGTCATGAGCATCAAGGCGTGGGGGCGCTGAGGAGCAAAGTCCAGTCATGTCAAAAACTGACAGCCAGATGCTTTCACATGGACGTTGAGACACTGCTTATTGATTTTCTGAAAAAAATGATGTGACGTTTTATTTGCTTCATACAGTAGGCCAATACAATGTTCTTATTTTTAAACACCATGACATTGCTGTAAACATGTTGGACGATTAAGCTGAAAGCAGGGTAAACTTGACAAAATGGAACCCCTTTCAATAGTGTTACTTTCATTTTCTAATTCGCGATTATGTTTTACTGAAGGGCTCCTGTTTGTTTTATAGTCTACATTATTGTGGCAAGGAACCCTCAAGATAAAAGCGACAACAACCAACCCCTCCCAAATAAAAGTGGGCTCCCCCAAAGGCCACGGTATAGTTTGAACACATCCGCTGTGTAAAACATAAGCTGGATAAGTTGGCGGTTCATTCCGCTGTGGCGACCCCTGATGAATAAAGAGACTAAGCCGAAGGAAAATGAATGAATGAATGGTTAATAATACTGAGCATGACTGTTACTTACAGCCCAAAGATGCAAATGGTAAAATAATGGCAATGTTATCCAGAAATAAAATGCAATATTCTTTGCAGCAGTGCACATCTACACAATACAATTCAATTCAAGTTTTCTTGTGTAGCGCTTTTCACAGTAATACAACACAACTAAAGTTTGTCTTCACAGGATACATATGTTTAACAATTAAAAACAATCTTTTTCTACAAATATTCTGGCATTTTCACTCATCTTTGGGCTCCACTAATCTGTCTAAGCTAAAAATAAATGTCCTCTCTCCAGCTGTGTCAGTCTGCCTCTGTGTGACTGTGTGTGTGTGGCTGTGGATGTCAGCATAATGACATTTCTCTCATAGTCTAGCAGCCTGCAAGTCTACAAGTTGTGTGTGTGTGTGTGTGTGTGTGGTGGGGAGCGAGAAGGAGGGTGCTGTGTAACCATGGCAACAAGCGATGAAAGCCTGGTCTATTTTTAGAAACGGGGGCAGGAAAAGGTGTGCCTGTGGTTTTGGTTTGGGTGTTGCATTGAAGTAATCGAGAGAGTAGATAGAAAATTGCTGGATGATGTCAGTCGTGGCCTTTGTCCAAAGGATCCGGTGTTATGGCTGCATCTGTACTAATGATAGAGATAAGTCAAAATGTTCTTACCAGGCCAGCAGCGAGTGAAGATGCTCCGGTGTGGTCGGGTCGGGGCTGAGGGGTGGAGAGGTCACATACGCTGCTGCTTTTGCCCAGTTTTTGCTCCAATAGTGAGATCCGTCTGTTGCCAAGCTGGCTGTGATTGGCTCACCGAAAACAACAGAGCCTAAAGCCGGGGCAGTGAAGAGAATACATCCAAAATGTAACGGCTGGGGTGTGTAAGTCTTCAAAATAGAGTTTTGCAAGATACTGCAATAGATGCCACATTGATTTAGGATGAATGAGTGTGAACAGAATCTACTGACTGTCAACAGTGGCAGACTGTAGATCAGAGAAAACTTTCAATTCAATTCAAGTTTATTTGTATAGCACCTTTTACAATAATTACTGTTTCAAAGCAGCTTTACAAAAGGTGCACATTATTACATTACAATCATTCATTCATTCATTTATTTTCATTTCTGCTTAGTCCTGTTATTAATCTGGAGTCGCCACAGCAGAATGAACCGCCAACTTATCCAGCATATGTTTTACGCAGCGGATGCCCTTCCAGTTGCAACTCATCACTGGGAATCCACACACTCTCATTCACACACATACACTACGGACAATTTAGCTTACCCGATTCACCTATAGCGCATGTCTTTAGACTTGTGGGGGAAACTGGAGCACCCGGAGGAAACCCACGCAAACACAGGGAGAACATGCAAACTCCACACAGAAATGCCAACTGACCCAGCTGAGGCTTGAACCAGTGACCTTCTTGCTGTGAGGCGATCGTGCTACCCACTGCGCCAATGCACCGCTCAGGATTAGGAACTTAAATATTAAATAAGATATCTTAAATGAGTTCAGCAATATGCTGTCACCTTTCTTGCGTGCGATGGCCACAGTCTCCGCAGCACTCTTACTCATCACTTTGGTGATGTACACAGGACAGTTGACTCGGTTGCCAATGGTGATGGCCCGGAAAACAGCCTCCGCCTCCAGCTGTGAAACAGAAAACCAGCTGCATCAGGACTGTTCACATCACTGAAAACTATCAGCAAGTTAATGGGCTAAATAGTTCATCAATTTGTTTATTGATCCCACCTCCTCTGGACGGCTCAGTGGGTGGCCTTCCGGACCAATGATGCCCATTCCCAAGATTTTGCTTTGTTCCTTGAACACAAATGTTAACAAATGAAAAGTATGACAGTATATTCAATAAACAGATTCTGCAATAATAATGTAATAAATAAATAATCTTCAAATCTCTTAAACCTAAAGGAGATATTTTGAAGAATGTTGATAACAAAATAGTTGATTTTCCCCAATGAATTCAATAGTGTACTAAATGGGGACCATTGAGTACACTATGGAAAACATTCTCTTGCTTTTAATAGACAAAAGAAACTCACACATATTTGGATTAAGTGGACATTTTTGGGTGCACTGTCCCTTTAAGTCTCGATATGCTTGCATATATATATATATATATATATATATATATATATATATATATATATATATATATATATATATATATATATATATATATATATATATATATATATATATATATATATATATATATATATATATATACTAGTGTGATGTAATTTCAAACAAAATCAAGCCAAAACAAAGTTTGAAGTCCATTTCAAGAGTTCATAACAGCTTGCCAAGGTGAACTTTGCAGAAAAGTGTAAAAGCATTTAAACTACCATTGGCCTATGATGTTATGTAATAGGTAGGCGTGGCTCTGAGACCCCGCCTTCTTTCACTTGAAAATGTACAGTAAACATACAATGAGAAAAGCTAACTAATAGTAGAAACTGAAGTGTAATTCTAATTCTAATTTTAAGCAATGCTGATTTTTATGTTTAATACTGTAAAGCTTATTGCAATTATAATCAATTTAAGTGCTACTGTCCATAACAATATAATGTGTAACAATATGTTATTGGAAACATCCACATCACTGTAATCAGATGCTTTCTTAACTGCTGATTTCTCACTCTTGTTTTTTTGTTATTAAGAGGAGAAGGGCAGCACATAATAACATCAAACTTAGTTTTACCCCTAAATGAAGAAGAAATTAAAATAGAGATTTATTATAGGGCTGTACAATCTTTAGTTTCAACATCAATGTTGCAATGTGAGAATCTGCAATAGTTACATCACAAGATCTGAAATGTTGAGTTGGAATTAATCGGGCTCAGGCAGTTCAGTTGGCCGGCCCTGGCCCGGTTGGAAGAGGTGTGCCAGAGCGCAGTTCACTTGGGCTTTTGTGCGCTACGATTGTAGTGTGAGTGCAAAGCGCGCCTGAGCCTAAAACTGAAGATGAGACGTCACCTTTAAGGGACTGTTTCATATGGATTTATTAATCATTCTTACTGTTTAATGAACGCAAACTGTCATAGTTGATTAAAGACGCAAAGCCCTTACTGCACGACAGCTGCACCTTCAGCAATCTTCCTAACTTCTGCAGCACGAGGACTTTATGATTGTTTATGAGCATCAAAGTTGACTGGTCTGTTCTGCTAAATATTTGACTGCGTGTCACTGCATCTCAAACGACTAAAACAATATAACTAAAGCCGAGCGAGAGCGCTTCTTAAACTGAACAGCGCATTATCGATGACGTAAGCATGCTAAGGATCAAATGCAATGTGAATGCGGGCCGTCGGGGGAGACTGGAGGGGGGACAAGCTTGCTTCGGCCCGTTTCAAGGCAACTGTACATAGTGTGAGTACGCCCATAGTTGATCAGGCACCAAAGTTGAAAACGTGATTTGTCACAAAGATTAACCCTAATAGAGTGAAAGACTTTCATCTGGATGTATTTTTAGGACCTGTGACTGATTAAGACTTCAAGCAAATTTACCCCTAACTTGATTATGACTATTTTTAGGGATTTTAATGAGTAGGTACCTGTGCTATCAGGTCTCCATTCTCTGCATGCACCAGCACCACTGCCCCCAGCTCCTTAAGGAAAGAGAACGCTTCGTACAACTAGAGGAGAACAAAATGAGATGCTATTAGTTACTTTATTGTCTCTCTGCACATATTGCTCTATATATGGAGCCACAGATGGCATTTTTGCAAACGGCAACATTTATTCACCTGAGAGTCAGGCATTTGGTATAACCCTTTGTAAGCCATGTACACTTGGAAAGAGTTGATTCCTGTCAAAAGAAAAGAGCATTAACTTTTAAAACATTTTGGTTCTGTAAGATATCTAAAAGTTAATTGATAAATTGAATACTTTTTTGCTAAATAAATGACAACAAATATGACTGAAGGCATTTAACAACCATTAACACTTGGCAAGTTTCAACAAGTGGCTGTTAAACATCAGTATAATCAAGTATGTGGTTTAAAATGCACTGAATATATTCAGCTTTGCAGAACTATTGTGTTGGGATATCGTTACATATTTAAATACATATTCACCTTTTTCCTGTACCAGCTGTTCCAGCTCCTCCTTCACACCTTCATGCCAGTGTGGAATATCAACATGCAGTGAATAATCACAGCAGGACTTCTTATCCGCAGCTTCCTGCCACTTCTCAAAGGCCTCCAACAGACCGTCTCCAGGCTGTGGTGTCACATGATCAACTGAAACAGGAAATGATGGATTCTGTAATCTATTACTACCATAAATATAGGACTTGTTTGTTTTGTTTGATTTTTTTTGAAGATTTTTTAAAGATTATTGTCTATAATGTTACTCTTTTAATTAATTATTGTATTAAACTCTGTGTCCTTCTAAGTCTTACAACAAAGACTATTTTCCCTTATTGTGACTGGAAATGTTGTCACTATCAACAGCTTAATAGTTTTAATACATTGTTTAAAGAAAACAAGCTATTACAGCCATAACAGACTCTTGGCTCAGACTCCTGGAGGAAGAGAACTCTGATTGGCTGTAGCCGACATGCAGGACAGGCATTCCTAGGGCATGCCCTTGTCGCAAAGCCACAACAGACATATTTGGGACACTGCTCTGCTCTCGCAGAGAGAAACAAGTGTGTCCAGCCTTTCTCTACTTCCTACTTATTAGAGACATTTATTCAAATCAGAACATTTGCATCCAGGAAACTCCACAATATTGCACCTTTGTTGAAATGAGCAAAATATTCTTGATATTGACTGTAATTCTTATTTTATTTTTATTATGATTTCACCTTTCACTTAGTGTGTAACCTATAGCTTAGGACTGGGCGATATGGAAACAATGCAATCTCGATAATTATTTTTCCATATTGAATGATTCATTCATTCATTCATTTTCTTTTCCGCTTAGTCCCTTTATTAATCTGGGGTCACCACAGCGGAATGATCCGCCAACTTATCCAGCACATGTTTTACGCAGCGGATGCCCTTCCAGCTGCAACCCATCTCTGGGAAACATCCATACACTCTCATTCACACTCATACACTACGGACAATTTAGCCTACCCAATTCACCTGTACCGCATGTCTTTGGACTGTGGGGGAAACCGGAGCACCCGGAGGAAACCCACACGAATGCAGGGAGAACATGCAAACTCCACACAGAAACGCCAACTGACCCAGCCGAGGCTCAAACCAGCGACCTTCTTGCTGTGAGGTGACAGCACTACCTACTGCGCCACTGCGTCACCCATACTGGGGTGCGTTTCCCAAACAACGACGTAACTCGCGGCTGAACTATCATAGTGCGATGCATCGTTTGGCAAAAGAACTATGTAGTGACGAGTGTTTCCCAAAACCCGTAGTTTCTCTGTCGCAGATCCATCGCTTGAACTACGTTAGTTATGACGCAAAACGCCCATAATGATGCTCTAAACGGGGTGGAGTAACTTCTTCAGAGAACAGCCCCATCATTTCTTTGTGCAGATTATATTGTTTTACACAAACACGCATTTAAAATAAAATCCAATATTAGTTTTGGTAAAAACATGCACTCATTTTCCATATTAATTAAAATATATGTAAATGGAACATATAGGGCCTGTGTTTGCTTTACTAATATTATTGAGAAGTTGAACATTACATGGGCAACCCAGTGGCGCAGTAGGTAGTGCTGTTGCCTCACAGCAAGAACGTCGCTGGGTCGCAGGTTCGAACCTCGGCTGGGCTGGGTCAGTTGGCGTTTCTGTGTGGAGTTTGCATGTTCTCCCTGGGTTCGCGTGGGTTTCCTCCGGGTGCTCCGGTTTCCCCCACAGTCCAAAGACATGCAGTACAGGTGAATTGGGTAAGCTAAAATTGTCCATAGTGTATGAGTGTGAATGTGTGTGTGGAAGTTCCCAGAGATGGGTTGCGGCTGGAAGGGCATCCGCTGCGTAAAAATCGTGCTGGATAAGTTGGCGGTTCATTCCGCTGTGGCGACCCCGCAAGGGACAAAGCCGACAAGAAAATGAATGAATGAATGAATGAACATTACATATTCTATTCTAAAACATAAAATCACTTACAAAAGCTAACACTATTCTAATATCATATATAAATCATATAAATAAATAAATAATGAGGCGATTTATTATAAATATATTTACTTTAATAATAATTTTAATAATATTAATGATGATGATGATGATGATGATTATTATTATTATTATTATTATCATCGTTATTATTATTTAGGATATTGTTTATTTATTAAAAAATAAAATACAATTTCACATGCAAACCACAGCAGAAAGTTCTAACCAACAGACCCATGTCATATACAGCAGAGAAACTTAATAAATAACCCACTATAAAATAAAAGAATTAACGTATGCTATGTTTTTTTATTTTCACAAGCTTTGGAGACGTAACATAATTCACTGTAACATAATTTCCGCTTTTAAATATACCTATAGCTTTCGCCATGAGGCTGTGTTCAAAATGATATCAATGTTTTCAAAGTGCACTGCGAAGGGAGCACAATTGTAAACATGAAGATCGCTAAAACTGAACTGTAAAAATACTTTGAAAGCAAATTACACCTAAGAGAGATTAACTTAGTGCTTTTTTATTTTTAATAATTCCAGCTTTGAATGTTAGAATGTTCTAAATGAATAGGGCATAGGGGGGATAAGTGGGAATAGAACACAGCCAGGAACTATGCTTTTAGCTACAGCTCCAGAGGTGTCGTTTCAAGAGCTCAAGTTTGCGACGCAGTTTGCGAATGTTCGTTGAAATGATGGATTTGGGAAACAGCAAATCAAAGAACTATGTTTGTAACGACGGAACTTGCGACCTTAGTTGGCTAACGATGGTTTTGGGAAACGCACCCCTGAATGATAATGATATATATTTCAATATATAAGTTGTTAATGCTTCCAGACTTAAAAGAGTACCCCAACATTAGCCCCTTTCACACAGTGATACCAGTAAATATCCAGAACACGTTTACTGGTAAATTTAAAAAAGCGCTGTTCACACAGGCAAAGACGTTCCGGAATTTTTTCCGGAAAAGACCGTTCACACAATTATTACAAAATATCGGTAAATTCTGACATCATTGACCAGAAATGAGCTCTAAACGGCTGCGCTTGTATTTGTAAACACAGAAGGAGTCGGGCTTTTGTTGAAGGTACATGATATGTGTGTGTGCTGGCGCTCACCGGCTGCTTCACGTGCACACGGGCCAAGCAAGAGCAGAAGCAGAGCTTAAAGGTAAACAAACAGTTTATCATAAGCCTTTTATCAATATTGTTTTCCACAGTTGGCATTAAGAAGGAACATAGAAATGTTATCTGACTAACATCAAGCAGCTAAATGTGTCTGGAAAAATATTCAAAGGTTTTTATTTTCATAAACAGCGCTGATGTGAATGCGTCTGAATGTTCTGATTGGCTGGAGTAGACGTCTCACGTCAGCGCGTTCTAATCATGAACGAGCTCTTTCCGGCAATTTTCCTTCTGCGTTTACACAGTGCAGCATTCCGGCAAATTACCGGTAATGTTACAACTTTTCCTTCCGGAAAATTGCCGGAATTAATTTACCGGTATTTTCAAAAAGGGCCTGTTCACACATGATCCCTTTCCGGAAAATTGCCGGTAATTTTCCAGAAAGGTCTGTATGTGTGAAAGGGGCTAATGACTGAAGCCACAAATATTAGAGGGTCCATTAAATGGCATAACATATTTTCGACCGATAAATTTTGGGTGGACGAATATTCGGTACATCTCTAATTTCAACACACTTTTAGATTCCCATTGTTGCACATTTCTGCTGTGCTAAAAAGCCCAGAGCTTATCATTGTTATTGACATAAATTTTATTGCGATTCCGTATAATATCGTTTATCGGCCCAGCCCTAATATAGCTGTCTAAGAATGTCTGCTAATTTCAATTTCAAA
This sequence comes from Danio kyathit, assembly GCA_903798195.1. Taxonomy (NCBI): domain Eukaryota; kingdom Metazoa; phylum Chordata; class Actinopteri; order Cypriniformes; family Danionidae; genus Danio; species Danio kyathit. Next base: position 21,080,105 of record LR812519.1, on the reverse strand, counting down.
GATCAAAGTGCATCAAGTCATTGTCTCCCAAAAACAAAGTAATGATTATAAATTGCCTGCAACTTTATCAGTATTTTAGTCTTTTGTTTCCAGCACAAGCCTATGATGGTTTATAATGGAGAATGACAGCTTATGGTCTTCAATTTCTACTAGTGGTCAGCATGTACACAGCTAACAGGAAATGTTTTCAGAACATTCCGTAATGTTTCTTAGCAGTTGCGTAAATGTTAGCATGTAACGTTATTAAAATATGTTTTTGGAACATTCTTGTTATGGTGACAGAAAAACAGTCTGAGATTAATATAATGTAAAAAGAAGGCGTCACGGTGGTGCAGTGGGTAGCATAAATTGGGAAGCTAAATTGTCCGTAGTGTATGTTTGTGAATGAGTGTGTATGGATGTTTCCCAGTGATGGGTTGCAGCTGAAAGGGCATTTGCTGCCTAAAACATATGCTGGATAAGTATTCATTCTGCTGTGGCGACCCCAGATTAATAATGGGACTAGGCCAAAAAGAAAATGAATGAATGAATGATGTGAATAGAGGGCACAGAATGGAGGGCATTTAAAACATTAATATAATGTGAGTTTCAGGTAGGTGTGGTGGCTAAGTGGTTAGCATTGTTGCCTGACAGTTGGACTTTCTATGTTGTGAGTGGGTTTCCCCCAGGTGCTCTGGTTTCCATCTGGTATAGGTGAATTACTGGAATTACTCAATACTGGGTTACAGCAGGAAGGGCATCCACTGTATACTACTTGCCAGAGTAACTGACGGTTCATTCCACAATGGCGAATTCTGATAAAGCAGGGAATAAGCCAAATGTTTTAATAACGATTTAAATAGGAAAGTTCTAATAAAATTTAAAATAACATTGTGAGAACATTAATATAACACAACGAGACTGAAATGTTATGAAAACGTTTTGAATAGCATTATTATAAACAACAAAATAATGTTGATACATTGTCTAAAAATCTGACATTTTTAATGTTCTAAGAACCTTCCACACCAACCTCTTTACTTACTGCGGATGTTACAAAAATGTTCTAAAAATGTTTATACATTGTGAATGGAAAGTTTTAATAATCTTTTAATTAACATTCTGAGAACATTAATATAGCATGCCACTGAAACTTTTATTTTAACAAAATACAAATAATTTTATTATAGCAAAAAATAATGTTTAATTTGTCTATACAAATTTGTTTTTTAACATTCTGAAGAACATAATAATAATAATAATAATAATAATAATAATAATAATAATAGTTAATAATAGTTATTTAAATAGTAAAAGCTATATAACTTACATATAACTATATAACAAGAACAAGTTTTAAGAACCCAAAATTGTTAACCTGGTACTCAAACACTGTATTTGCTAGCTGAGACTTGAATTTGTGTTGCCAACATGTCAAAGAGACTGTGCTGTAAAAACAAAATCCACTTTGAATGCACTTCCAAAAAAATCTAATTGATATGATTAAACCAACACTATCAATTTTTTTTAAATATTAATAATAATTATTTTATAATTATTAATTTATTTTATAATAAATTAATATTTTTTTTTATTTTTTAGGGGTTTTCGCCTTTATTGTATAGGACAGTAGAGAGTTTTGACAGGAAAGCATGTGGAGCAAAGAGAGGGGAAGGATTGGCATAGGACTGCGAGGCGGGAATTGAACTCGGGTCGCCACGAGCACTGAAGTGCATGTGTCGATGCACTAACCACTACACCACCGGCACCAACACCAACACTATCATTGATGCTCATATTAATACGTTTAAATAAGTCCAGATCTGGCAATGGGCATATTGTTTCTGACATAATAAGAGACCTGTACATATTAAATCAGGAACCTTCAAAACAGAAAAAAAAAACTTTAAAAAAACATTTTAAAATATTAGGTTAACAATTCATCCAGACTCACTGATCATGGTGGTGCCGCCTGCCAGAGCAGCTTTGGTGCCCTGATAGAAGTCATCCACAGGTGGGGTGCCCAGATAAGGCTTATGCAGGCAGGTGTTCACATCAATACCTCCAGGGATGACCATACAGCCATTAGCCTCAATCACCTTCACTCCCCCTGGCACAATCAGGTTCTCCCCAACCTGTCTGAAAAGATGAGAGATGGAGAGTTTCAAAAGAGGAGAGTGGGCCAGACAGGTAAAGAAAATGCTTTTGGCCAAGTACACGGCATACTACAAATGACAGACTAAAATATAAATATAAAACTGAAGTTTCTAAAAAAAACGTATGATTTGAATACAGAGGAAAATTCATATCATCCCATATAGAAATTTTGTGTACGTGTGTGTATTATTAATGTTGTTCCAATACTTCAATACTTTTTTATTATGAAGATATTTTTGATGAAGTTTTATTATACTGGAAACATTTTACCATGCCAGTAAAAATGCATTGTGCTTTTAAAAAAGTATCCACTTGCTTGTGCAATGAGAGTGTGCCACATAAGACTGATGTCCATTTTTACATAAACATCAGGGTTCTTTCTAAATGACATTGCATTGAAACTTGTAAACAAAACTGGAAACCTTTCCCACAATATAATCTATATTTATGATAGTCTGTTTCATGGAATTGAAGTGAAATTTCTAAGCATGATAAAATGCTAATTTTAAAGGGATAGTTTGTCCAAAAAAATAAAATCATGTCTTAATATACACACCATTTCATTCATTCATTCATTTTCTTGTCGGCTTAGTCCCTTTATTAATCCGGGGTCGCCACAGCGGAAGGAACCGCCAACTTATCCGGCACAATTTTAAGCAGCGGATTCCCTTCCAGCCGCAACCCATCTCTGGGAAAACACCATTTACTTGTTTTAATTCTTTCTTTCTTCTGTTAAACACAAAACAAGATATTTTTGTAAAATGTTGGAAACCTGTAACCATTGACTTTCATAGTAATTGTTTTTCCAATATGAAAGTCGATGGTTACAGGTTTCCAACATTTTACAAAAATATCTCATTTTGTGTTCAACAGAAGACAGCAACTGAAAAGTTTGAAAGCACTTGTGGGTGAGTAAAATATCATCTTTTGGGTGAACTATGCCTTTTGAGAGGAGCCAAACGTATAATGTCTTGAATCTGACCTATTTTTGTTAGCTTACTTTTTATTACATGTAAGTTTAGATACAGAAAAACTTAGGTTTCATATATGAGATCTATCTATTAAAGACAATCTCCATTGTGCTGTGGAAAAAGTAAACATTCTCTTGTGCATGAAAGTGTGCATAGTGTCTTACTTAATAATTCCATCTTCAACATAAACATCAGCATACAGTGACTGATCATCATTAACCACTCGTCCACCTTTAATCAGCAGCCGCTCGCTCTGAAAAAACAAGAGGAACAGAGACAGAAAAAATATGAGTGCTTTAAAAACAGTTCAAACCTTATTTTACCAGCTATATTTGCAATTCGGTGAAGTGCTCTTACAACCACCACCGATAAAAGAGCCTTCTGCACATTTTCAGCTTCACTCTATGTGAATGGGTGCGGTTCTATGAACAGAGAAGAGCAAATGTGGTGATGTGGAAAGATGTTAGGTTGCCATAGTAACCTCACATCATCCTGCTGTCAGGAAGCCACATACCATGGCTCTCTCCTTGGATCATTAAAGCCTCCTCTTCATAGCAAAATCATTTTAATCTGAGCTCAAAATATACACAGTTCCTAGATGTCAAGCAGGCACGGATCGCAAAGATTGCTCAAGTCAAGGATTAGGATCGTCCTAATCCACTACTCATAACTAGAGGCAAAAATACAACACGTAGGGCACAGAATCCTCCTGTTTTTGTCCTAATGTGTGCATTGACATTTAAAAAGTGTCCCCTTTATTCCAGATTCCTACCCTTAGCGACAGACCCTGTTGCGTTTCATGCGCTGCAAATGCACTCGCCATGATTTGAAACGCGCCCCCCAACAATGCTACTTTATTATTTATTCCTGCATCTATTCTAAAGTGAATCGGAGCATTCGTCGCTTCATGCACGGCAGAGATGCCTGTCTGGCTTGGACACGTTGTAGCGGTAATGTACACATTCCCTTTGGTTGATTTTTCAGTGCTCTTCTAAGCGGCCTCAGCTTTTGTTGGCTCGCTAAGAATTTAATCCCTTCTCGTTTCCCTCATGCGCAGGATTTACCGGGTGGCAGCAGCAGAAGGGTCGCCTCGCAGCCGGTGTCTTACCGTCAAATGCGGGATGTTCTTCTTCCCCTGGTAGCCCGTCCCAGACATCTCTCCTTTATGACTTGAGGAGATAAACAATCAGCAGCCACCCGCTTTTCTGTGCCACCAACCCACTTAACGAACCAGCGCTCCTTCAGTGCTGTACAAGCGAGCGCCTCTGCCGAGGCGTGTGTGCGTGTGTGTGACAAGCGTGTATCTGTTAGCAGACGTGTTTTGTATTGGTGTCTGTTGGAGCGCCCCCCTGACACTGAACAAAGGGAGCAAGAGCCGGGCGAGAATCGGTAAAACTGTATGGTGTTATGAGTCAGTTGTTTATGATGTATATGTTGTTGTAAATATTTTGAATTAGTGGTCAAATACACATTACCTTTTTATTTAAAATAACTATTTATGTTGTATTGGCATTGGAATGTTATAATCAACGATACAAGAACACAAAGTTAAAACAATTGAGAAATTTAGTTAGCTGTGAATATAAGCAATTTTAGGTAGGCTATTCTGTTTGCTTTTGTTTACAACAGTTCTGTCTGGTTCTTGAATCTGATTGGCTGATAGCAGTGCGATATTCTCCAAATAACAGCACTCATACAGCCTCTTCACCCTTCAGCCTTGTGTATTACGCCCCATTCACACGGGGCTTCAGCGTCAACGCTTTCAAAGAAGCGTTGAAGCTGACGCCCCGTGTGAATGGGGCGTTACTCCGCCCACATACAGCGACAAGCAGAGGACACTCTACAGTTGGACAAATAGTGCTGCTGTTGGACTACATAGTTTACTTTTGAGGCTTTTTTTAGTCAAGAATGTAATTGTTTAGATTACAACCAGGGCTTTACATTAACACCCGCCAACCCGCCAAATGCGGGTAGATTTTAGCTGTGGCGGGTTAGACAGCCACCTCCACTAGCCACTTTGGCTGGTTAAAAATCATTTTTAAATTGTAGTATTTCTTAAATTTGTAGTATTTCTTAAAAGCAGGGTTGGACAATAAGGATGGCCCAATATTCGTGCAAATGCGATCTTAGAATCGAGAAGCAGCATGACTGACAAATATAATTGTGTTCGTGCGGGCAAAAGAAAGCCGGTTGATTACCGAATGAGAGGATAATCACTCGCGCCAACAGCTGATATGATGCGCGCGACTGTATAAAAAACATGTGCGCTTCCGTTTCCTTGCTTGAAACAACCGTGCCTGGGAACGCAACTGGTGTGATCGGTTCTCTTTCCAATAGACTAGACAAAAAGTTGTTCATGCACTCACAGTCCTGCTGCTTTCAAGAGCTCCATATTTGTCTTTTTGTAAGCAGCACCGGTTGCTTTCGCTTTAACCATTATTTAAACAGGATATAGGATATTAACTTCCCATTTATGTGTAGTTAACTGGTGTTAATTTTTTTTAAAGAAATGTTTTGTTAAATAAAATGTATAGTATACAGCTATGTTTTGCTTGTTTTGACACATTATTTAAAATTTGTGGCTAAGAAATAATTATTTATTTATTTTTAGTGTGGTTGGAGATAAATAAAAAACTCTGAAAAGTCATATGAAATAAAAACTAATTGTAATACAACATTATGAAACCATGACCCATGTGCTCATGCTCACTGAGCAAGCTCATACACAACATACACAAAAAGTGACATGAATGAGGAGGCATGTGGACATTACACAAAATCTAAATCAAGTAATTTTAGCTTGTCAACGTCATATTTATGCATATAAAATATATTTTCCCAGCAACAAAATTGTGGCTACTGAAAATGGTGAGTAATGTTGGAAAACTACTAGCCACATTGGCTGGTGATCAAAAAAGTTAATCTCAAGCCCTGATTACAACTATGCAGTTTATAAGGATAGTGCCTATTTTAAAATATTTATAATTTCTTAGATGACAGGGAGTCGGCGGCCATTAGCTTGTCATTGAGTAGACTAAAGACGGCTTATGTTGTTCATCCACAAGACGGAGACAGAGACGACATAATAAGCCCCTTAGAAAAGAAAAACAGCGTAATTTCTAACTACAGCTGATCAAATCATAATAAACAGGTAAATGGCATTCTAAGTCAATCTCTCTCTTTTGTATGTTGTAGTGTTGTATTTATACCATAGTAATTGTAGTGTATTGAGTGTGAGATGGGACTCGCATATCAGGATTATGTGTATTTTGTGTTGGCCACTCTTTGTATAACCCTGAGTTACTTGTTGGTTGGCCATCTGTTTGTTCGTAATGTGTCTCCTGTTTTTGTTACTGCAGACTAGTTCAGTAAAAAGAAAGAAAGAAGAAATGCTCGCATATGTTTAGCGTTTTTTCCTATTGCAAACACAACAGTAATCTGGTAGTGATTGCGTTGCTTTGGCTTTTTCTGGTATAATTATTGTGATCTTTCAATTCCAACAGAGAAATACTGAGAAATCTCTGTAGACTGATGGCATTGCATGCCGTTCAGCCTTATTATCTTAAAATGTCAGCAATATCACTTGTTTTGTCATCACTTTAGACATTACGCTAGAGAACCATTCAAATACTAGATTTAAAGTGACGTTGGTGAAGTAGCAACGATTTCTGCTGTTCTGACGTCAGCTGCAGATGTGAAGGAATGGCGGAAGAAAGTAGTTCCTCTTGGAAAAAAGATTTTTGAGCATCTCCGTGTTTGATTTTCTTTTTTATATACACAATTACGCCATCGAACTGTAGTATATATCAACTTAAAGAGATTGTGTCAGACTTTTCAAAGATTATTGCATATTGCATAATCATATTGCAATGTGCAAACAGCTTGTAGGCCTTGTAGACTAGTTTTTATGTGACAGAATTGGGACATTTTAGATGATAAAATCAAAAGGATGTGATGTTGCCTACGCAAACTCTTTTGAGCCTGACACATGAAACAAATGCTTATGCAATTTATGCTATTTTTACTGTATGTCAATGTGTCCTGCTAAGAAAATAAATGAATGCAAGTCTCACATAGTTATATCTTTGATGATTTTAACTTCATCTGTTGACATGACAGAACTGAACTGCAGGGTTTGTCCAAACAAATCCACATCACTGTTATATGCTTTCTAAATTGCTATTTTTGTGTTTATTTTGTTATTGAGAGTGAAGGCACACAATTATTTGAATGGACATCTGAATGTTCATTGACAATAGGCTACCGGAAAATCACCAAAAAAGTATGTCTGAAGTATTTTTACTTCTAAGCAGAAACGTGAGAAAGAACTTTAACATTGAAGTTTAGTCTCTTATAAGTTGTTGGGTGCAGTTCAATTACTGGCCACTAGTTGGGCTATTAACAATGGTTTCTGAATTGTAGCTCTTTTATAGGGATACTGCACATAAAATCGAAAATGTACTCAACTTCAAGTGGTCGGAATTATTTAGCATCTTTTTTGGGGAACACCCCCCCCCCATTTCTGTTTAAGAGAAGATTTTTTTCAACACATTTCTAATCATAATAGTTTTAATAACTCATTTCTAATAACTGATTTATATTTTATCTTTGCCATGATGACAGTAAATAATATTTTACTAGATATTTTTCAAGACACTTCTATACAGCTTAAAGTGACATTTATTGTATAACGATGGTTTGTTCTGTAGACTATCAAAAAAAATTAGCTTAAAGGGGCTAATAATTTTGACCTTAAAATGTTTTAATGTTTTTAAAAACTGCTTTTATTCTAGCTGAAATAAAACAAATATGAATTTCTCCAGAAGAAAAAATATTATCAGACATACTGTGAAAATTTCCTTGCTCTGTTAAACATAATTTGGGAAATATTTAAAAAAGAAGAAAACATTCAAAGGGGGGCTAATAATTCTGACTTCAACTATAAAAACGTTAAGCTATTGACCATTGTCTACTGGCAACATTCCTAAAAATATATAGGCCATATTTTTTTGTGTTCAGAAGATAGGGTTGGAAAAAGTAGAAAGTAAATAGACGGTGACAAAATTTAAATTTTAGGGGATCTATTAACTTTTAATGCTAAAATAGCTTAAGTGACTGTTAAAAGATGATAGCTTATCAAAACATGTGATGCACGGGAAATTCCCTATGAATTATATAAATTAAGCTACTTTAAGAAGAAATAATAAATAAATCTGTCAATATTTTAACTGCTTTTAAAATATAACTCCTCATTAATTTTATATAAATGAGAATATAAATTAAAATCTCATTAACAAAAAGTTTTCTCATTAATTTGACTATAAAATGAAATATTGCGTTTAAATATATCTGTTGTTGTCATATTTGATAAGGTAACTTACAACCTCTTAAGATTTTTAACTATTGCATGATTCATTTAAATGATACAAAAATATGTAAACAAAGAAATGCATTTAATCGTTAGCATGATGATCATTGCCATTGTTAAGTGAAAAATGCCATACAATATATTTATATCACAGAAAATTAAAGCCCACCTCCCCGTTGTTTTGCTCGTAAAGAGATTCCTTTTCGGTCTGATCCGTGATTTCGACACCCGGACGCCCGTCGCCTCTCTCGCGCGGGGAACTGATGATGGACCTCCCGCTAATCTCATAGGCTTCAAAATCTCCATCCACAATGCGCTCCCTGCTGCTGCTCCGCGAGGTCCTGCTCCTTCCCACGGCATACTGCTCGAAATCAATAGTCTTACTGTCATACGCGCCCGCCACCGAGCTGAACATTCCGTGCGACTTCTGCCGCTGGTTGCCCGCCGCCGAGATGGGTTTAGCCAGGTATACAGGGAGTTCATCCTCCCGGTTCCACTGTCGCCTATAGTCCGACATCACTCACAGGAGGCAGATGATGATGCTCGGATACAGTGAGGAAGCGAGATGCTAGTTCAGAAAACCAGGTCAGCCTTGGTTTGCCGGGGGATGCGGAGCGGAGGTCGCAGCGCGCAGACTGATAATGCGAATGAAGCTGCGATCTACTTTCCAGACACAAGGGCTGTGATATCCCAGCAAACACATAACTATCCCCTAACGTTCTCATGTGGTTCCCGTTTGGTTATTTTGTTGGGAACCAAATAAGAACGTTCTGGGAACGTTCTCTGTAGGTTATTTATTTGGTAACCAAAATATAACCTTCCCAGAATGTTCTGTGCAGGTTATTTTTGATGGTCATTTTATTACCTACAGAGAACCTTCCCAGAACGTTCCCTCTAGGTTTTATTTAGATTTTTTTTCATAACCCTGAGAGAGCCTTCCCAGAACGTTCCCTGTAGGTTAATTTTGAGATTTATTTTATAACCAAAAGAGAACCTTCTCAGAACGTTCCCTGTAGGTTATTTGTTGGTTTTATTTTTGTAACATAGAGATAACCTTCTCAGAACGTTCCCTGTAGGTTATTTTCATGTTTTATTTTATAACCAAAAGAGAACTTTCTTAAAACGTTCCCTGTAGGTTATTTGTTGGTTTTATTTTGGTAACATAGAGATAACCTTCTCAGAACGTTCCCTGTAGGTTATTTTCATGTTTTATTTTACAACCAAAAGAGAACCTTCCCAGAATGTTCCCTGAAGGTTATTTTCATATTTTATTTAATAACCAAAATAGAACCTTCCCAGAACGTTCCATATAGTTTTTTGTATGTTATTTTCATAACCTAGAGAGAACCTTCCCAGATAGTTTTCTGTTGTTATAGTAACACACACGTGTGTTTTAAAAAATATATTATTCATTTATTTATTGTTTCTGGACATTGGATCTGTAATATAATTTGATGATTTATTTTTTTATTTAAAAATGTATAGTATTGTAATTTAGATATACTATTTATATGCGTCGTCGACGTCAACTGTATCACGTGATTAATTCAAACCAATGACGGGCGGCTGGAACTCTGCACGCAAGACCTGTCACTCAGACGCCGACTCAGCTTCTTGACGTCATCAGCCAGCTGCGCTAATCAGGTAGGTTTATCAATTGTCTTTTGTTTTCGGTATTTTTTGAGGACTTTTGAGGTCAAAATCCTTGTGAATTTGTTCATAAACCGAAATTCTTATACCGAATGTAAAGGTTAATGAGACCATTAATCAGATTATACCGTACTTGCTATTTAAATGCAAACGGTTAATTTATAACGGTCAACTCGTTACGTTAGCCACTTCAGAGTCCGTTGTCTGAGGCTATATTATCTTCTAAAACCACATAAATCTATTAACTTAAATCATTTTACAATCATAATGGTGTTAGTTTGATTTATTGTTGAACTGCTCTTCAACCAAACCTTCGAGGTGGCCATATGAGCTGGTATATTGTAGAATGGCAACGTGAGTACAGTAATGTTATCTTTATCAATGAATGCAATGACATTTAACCAACTTCGCACAGATATACTTTTATAGTGTACTTTTTACAAAGGCTAACGGTAAACAGTTAATTTTAGGATGTAATTAACGTCATCTCTTTTTGTAGGCAAAGTCTAGAGCAAGTATAACAAGCTTTTGTAACAAGCTGGGAGAAGAGAGGCTCATTGGCCTTGTGTATATATATATATATATATAGGTTTTACACACACACACACACACACACATGAATGTGGTTTATACGAAACTTTCATAGACATAATGATTTATAATATACAAATTATATATTCTATCATGTAAACCCAACCAAGTAATGTCATAATTGTATTCAAGTTTATTTAAATAATGAAAATTAATGTTAAAATCTTGTTTTTTAATTGAATTGAAAAGTCTCTCTAAATGCATTACTCCTCTTATCATCTTATGCATTTTTAGATATCATTACACATTCTTAAATTTTTAGGGATATACCACAAATAATATCTGTTTCTCTTTTCTCTTTTCAGTACTGATCTCCATCCAGCCCCAGTTGAGCAGAGCTGAATCAACTGATCAAGATCTCCAGTATTACAACAATCTGCCAGGTACAATCCTGCAACAGCGTAGCATGAGCTTTCAAGTTTAAGAAACCCTTCGACATTGATTAGCCAGTAATCACTGTTGGATTATTAAAACTTTTTTAAAACAGTGTTTTTATTTTTATTTTTTTAATTTCCACAGCTCTTGGTTAGCAGGTTGAAGCACATTTCTGAATTATTCATTGCCAATCTTAGTCAATCATAATCATTTGTTTTGGATCAATTTTTTATTTTCACACTCAACGTAGAGCACCGGGGTCAGATTGACCTCCTCCAGACCCAAACATTTGGGTTATGTACAATATTTAAATCATAATCACTAATTTTTCTCTTTTTTCCACCTTTTGCTTAACCGCAGATAAACAAAGGTCCATCCGGACACCGGTTGCTGGATTTTTTTGATGTACATACAGGTACTTTTTTCACTGATGTTCATAAACATATTTAATATAAGAATAACTGACATTTAAATATAATTAAAGGATTAGTTCATTAAAAAAGTAATTAAGCTATTAATTACTCATTTTTGTTTAATTCCAAATATACTTTGTTTATCTTTAGAACACAAATTATGATATTTTAATTAAATCTGAGAGCTCTCTCATCTTCCATAGACTGCAAGGTTCCAGACTCCTCAAAATCCAGAACAGGAACCCAAACAAATCCTCAGACCATATGCTTTCAGTGGTTCAATTAAAATATTATGAAGCTATGAGAATACGTTTATGCACACATAAAACAAGAATAATAACTTTATTGAACAGTTTCTTCTCCTCTGTGCCAATATAGGTGGCAGTATGGCACTGGTCATACGAAGTAACACTTCAGCAGCTTGACACACAATAAAAAGCACAGCACTCTCTTGAACATGTCTTATATTGACACGGAAGAAAAGAAACTGTTGAACAAAGTTGTTATATTTGTTTTACGAGCGTGGAAAAATAATTCCTTGATAATATTCATTTAAAACCCTGAAGGTACATGGTCTGTTTTGAGAGTTTTTTGTTGCCTTTTCTGGACTTGTGTCTGAATCCTTGCTGTCTATGGTTGTGGGAATCTCCGTTTTAATAAAAAAAAATCATAATTTGTTCAGAAAATAACAAAGGTCTCTGGGTTTGGGACAACATGAGAGTAATTTATCTAAATATACAAATAATTTTTTGGTGAACTAACCCATTAATAATGCTACAATTTAAAGTCATTAATAATTTGTTAAATGGTTTGTTAGTGCAAAATATAAATATGTATTTTCATAATTTATATTGGATTTGTTACATTTTTGTGTGTGAGTGAATGTAAGTATTGTGTGTGTGCGTGCATGCGTGTTTAGTCATTGAACATCTTTACAAATAAAAAGATAATGATGCTACAATTTAAAGTCATTAATAATTTCTTAAATGGTTTGTTAGTGTGAAAATATAAATATGTACTTTAAATTCATGCAAAATATTTGAAAAAAAATGACAACATGTCAACTAATTTGTAGGATTTTTTGTTTATTTTAAATTGAACTTTTTAAATGTTTTATTTAATACTTTTCTCTAACATAAATTTGGGTGTACTCATTTTGGACTGTCGTCATAAGTTATGCTCCAGATTTGGCTTCAGTACTGACTAATCAATTGTAAAGCTTCCTATAGAAAATATAAATTTAAATGAAAGATTTGTGAGAGGTAAACATGTATAGGTTGAGCACTTTGTTGATTGTGCACTTATAAATGAAGTGCACTTCTACTCTCTCTCTCTAAGTATGTGATTGTTTGACTCTTTAATGCAAACAAGTAGACAGTTTTTCCAGCTGCTATCAAAATGAATAATAATTGTTGTTTATTACTGACATTTTGTTTTTACAGGTGAACTACCTGGTGAAGCAACCCTTGAAGCTTGAACATGAAGACAGTTGCATCAGAATTACATCTTTGGTGCCTACAGTTTAAAACAGAAACTAACAAGAAATCTGAGCTTTGTAACATCCTTAGACAATTTCTCTCACTACTATCGACCATTTTGTATGTTTTTTTTATTTTTATTATTGCCTGTAATATACAATTAACTCAAGCCAAAAGTTTGCTAAATCCTTTGAACAATGCAGAAGGTGAAAGGCAGGTGAGACACTAAAATGTGACCTAGGAAGCTATTTTTAGTGGTTTTAAAGTTAGGCCCACATAATTTTAAACATGGTAAACAAACAATGCAGATAAATGTCCAATATTAGATTTTAATTTTAAAAGGTTTCTCTCCCTCTTTTATTATATTAAAATTTATATAATGAATTACATTTAAAACATTTGTTAATCAGTTTTGCTGTTTAAAATATTTTGTTTATATGTATTTTTTTCTGCAAATGCAAATTATTTGAATAATTTAACAGTCATGGAATATACTATTAGTGTGATTCACTACATTTAAAACATTTGTTAATCAGTTTTGCTGTTTAAAAATGTTTGTTTATGTATTTTTTTTCTGCAAAAGCAAATTATTTAAATAATTTACCAGTCATGGAATATATTATTAGTGTGATTCACTACATTTGAAACATTTGCAAATTAATTGTGTACTTTGTCGTTTAAAATTTCTTATTTACAAATATATTGTTCTGCAAATGCTTATTTTAAAAAGTAATTTACTAGTTATGGATGATATTTATATGAATATTATTTATCACACCTGAAACATGCATATATTTTTGTTTAAAATGTCTTATTTTTATAAATGTTGTCCAAATGCTAATTATTTTAAGAATTTACCAGTTATGAATCATATTTATTACACTTAATATATAAATATCAATTATGTTGTTTAAAATGTCATGTAATGTGTGTGTGTGTGTATATATTTGTTTATATATATATATATATATATATATATATATATATTTCTTAGAATAATATATATTATATTTAAATAATTATATTAACGGAGTGACTATTTGCACTAAGTGTAAATAGCATTGCTTGCTATTTGCACTTAGTGCAAATAGCCGCTGCCTTATATTAAATGAATAACTTTTGCAAATCAATATAGTATTTTTGTTGTTTAACTTTTGTTTTGTGTATGTATATATATATATATATATATATATATATTCTAAGAATTAGCCTGATATTGTGTGTAATTTATTACACTGTAAATGTTTGCAATTCAGTTTTGTTGTTTAAAATGTCTATTTTTAAAATGTACCAGTTATGGTTCATACTATCTGTGTTTTCTGAACAATAAACAATGAAAAAAGTTAATTCTTTGGTCTGATTATTTGTGTGTAAGCACGTTAATGCAGACATTTGAAGACTGTTTAGGGAACCTTCTGGGAACGTTGCGCTAACGTCCCGGGAACGTTCCGCAAACCGGCAGGGGACGTCCCGGGAACGTTCTGGGAACCTGCAGGGAACATCCCAGGAACATTCTGCAAACCGGCAGGGGACGTCACGGGAACGTTCCGCGAACCTGCAGGGAACCTCCTGGAAACATTCTGCAAACCGGCAGGGGACGTCAGGGGAACGTTCCGCGAACCTGCAGGGAACGTCCTACTGACGTCAAGAAAACTTTCCTGGCTAACCAACATGGAACGTTAGGGTGTTTGTTGTGGGGACGTTCCTAGAACGTTCTGATAACCTTCAGGGAACGTTCCGAGAACGTCCTGGGAACGTTTTGTGTTTGCTGGGATAATAATAACGTGCTTTAATTGAATGATATTTCATCCTCCAATTCAATTCTGCATGATTAGTCACTGCTATTTTAATGTATTGTTTAAACACAATTTAAAGTTTTCTTTTTACTTTTGATTGGCAATGCAGTGAGTGCCATGCTCCATCCCAAAATGCGTGCAAGATGCGCAAAAAGACTGCAGTGAGCTGCACTGACTAGCATGAATCTATCAAGACTGGGTAAACGCAGGGTTTGGTGAGCTCTAGTGGTCCAAAGAAACTTTTAATATTGATTTCTGCCACAGGATAAAAAAGGACAATATTTTTTAATGTTTGATGCTGTTGATGTCATTTTTCAGTAATTTCATTCTGCAATATTCATTCATTCATTTTCTTGTCGGCTTAGTCCCTTTATTAATCCTGGGTCGCCACAGCGGAATAAACCGCCAACCTATCCAGCACGTTTTTTTACGCAACCATTGCCCTTCTAGCCACAACCCATCTCTGGGAAACATCCACACACACTCATACACTACGAACAATTTAGCCTACCCAATTCACCTGTACCGCATGTCTTTGGACTGTGGGGGAAACCAGAGCACCCAGAGGAAACCCACGCTAACACAGGGAGAACATGCAAACTCCACACAGAAACGTCAACTGACCCAGCCAAGGCTCGAACCAGCGACCTTATTGCTGTGAGGCGACAGCACTACCTACTGCATCACTGCGTCGCCATTCTGCAATATTTTTTTTACAATTCAAGAAATATAATAATTAAATTCCGAGTTTGTCTCGATGTTTCTTGCAATTTAAGGTTTTTATTCTTTATCACAATTCTGTCTTAATTCCTCCCATTTTTGAATTCTCAATATATTCATGGACATTTTAGAACAGGGTTGTCCAAACCAGGGTGCGAATTACAAAACTCAAAGCATTACATGAAAATCTTCTAAATCTTCAAACTAAAGTGAAGATTAAACTCTAACAAGTCTTTCTATTAACTTTAAACACTTAAGATTACTTTTATTGTCAACATTTCCCTCTCTTAATTCAATCCCACGCAAAGCATGCTGGGAAATACAAGTCCCCTAACCAGGTAGTTAGACCAACACAATTCCTTCATGTTGTCCCAACACAAAACGCTTAAGTTAACATTATAGCTTACAAATTTAAGTGGACTGAACATAAAACAAAGAAATTTGCCAAATAAATGACAAGAGTTGTGTGTTTTTTAGCTCATTTTAAATAAGTAGTTTGAACAAACAGCATAAATCATTTTTTGAGTGTGCTGCCCAATAATAATGTTAATAATTACCCCCCCTATAATTGTTCATCCCCCTTGTGAATGCATAATCGCGCCAATCAGTCCATGCGATAAAAAAGTCATTCAACAGTCTGAAACTGGCAGATTTAGAGCAGCAATAAACACCGTAAGAGTTCACAAGACTGTTTTCTCATAAAATAGGGGTTTGTTTCTACATATTGCCTATAAGTAACGTCAAATTAGATGCATTGTTTGCATATTTTGTCCTATAGTAAGCCGAAATAGCTAATCAGGTCATACACTAAATAGCCTATCCCACAAAACACTGAAAACTTTTATGAATAAATTAGATGTAATTTAAATGAACACATACATTTGATTCACTGAAGCATGTATTACACAAACTAACATTACCAAAAATGTTGACCCCCACGATCGTCAACGTATAATTCGCACACTGGTGCAAACTCGGTCCTGGAAGGCCGGTGTCCTGCATGTATTAGTTCCAACCCCAGTTAAGCACACCTGAACCAGCTAATCAAGCTCTTTCTAGGTATACTAGAAACTTCCAGGGAGGTGTGTTGAAATAAGTGGGAGGTAAACTATGCAGGACACCAAGCTTGGACACAAAAGGGGAATCAGAAGACCTCAGAATGCAAAGTTGAAATTATGCACGACAAAAAAGTCCATTCTGACTATATCTCCCAGTTCCAATGGTGTAAATATTTGAGTAAATGGAATTTGTTACTACTTTTAACTAAATTTTTCTTTACTTTGTGCATCAATATTATAGCAACTTTTGTTGTCTGCTTGACTCCATTTTTGTACTCTTCAATACATTCTAGGCACTTTGCTTGGTGCCTAATTTCTGCTGCAGCTGTTTTTCTGCTACATAAAGCAATGTACAGGATATTGAAGGTACTGTTTTGTGTGTTTTGGCATTATTCACTCAAACCTGTCAACCAGGTAGCTTTGCTTCAGGAGTGCATTAGCAGAGCATGACCACAGTCAGTTAAGGATTTTTGTAAATTACACAGTATTTAACTGTAATATATAAACTGTATTTTACTGTAGGACAGTATGTTACTGTATTTTAAAGTTGCATTGTGAAAATTACTGTATATTTTACAGTAAAGATATACATACAACACTGTAAATATATATAGAGTAAGATAGTAAATGTGAATACAGTATTTTTGCTGTAATTGATTTATAGTAAGTTATTGCCGAACTATTAAATCGGAAATTGGTAGCAGTGCAGCAATGTCCAGTGCAAGCAGGCTTTGACTTAAGATTTTAAATTTATTTAACATTATTTTTTTATGCTAACCTTTTTTTTTTTTTAAGGAAGAATAATCTCTAGGTACAAGGGGTCTGGTTTGCGGACCTGAGGATTTCATCTCTCATATGACAGATAAAGATCAGCATATCCTAGGCCGAGGCCGTGGTGCTCAACTTGTAAAAAGGTGGCTTGTCATCTCTAGGTTGAAGGAGAGTTCTTGCCCAAGGTAGAGGAGTTCAATTATCTTGGGTTTTTGTTCATGAGTGAGGGAAGGATGGAATGTAATATTGACAGGCAGATCGGTGCAGCAGCATTGCGGTCAATGTACTGGGGCCTCATGTATCAATGCTGCGTAAGCACAAAAACTGCGTACGCCAGATTTCACGCTCACGTTTGAATTTACTAACGATGAAATTAACGTGAGAATGTGCGTTGGTCCACGCCAACTTCATGTCTGGCGTACGTGCATTTCTTGTGTGTGTTTGTTTTATTTCCATTGGCGACTCCTAGAGGCAATTATGTTAAATTGCACACTACAAAGTATCTTTGAGCTGTGCAATGCCAGCAGTATGGGACGGGATCATCCGCATGTCTAGCAGCTATATAAGGTTTCCATACCATGCTGTTGACCAGCCAAACATTAAAGCGCAATTTGCAGCAATCGCCGGTTTTCCCAATGTAATCAAAGCGATTGACTGCACGCACATTGCTATAAAGGCGCCATCTGAAGACAAATTAGCATACGTGAATCGGAAACATTTCCAATCAATAAATGTGCAAATAATATGTGATGCTCAAATGCGCTTAACAAATATTGTAGCAGCAAGGTGGCCTTGGTCAACCCATGATTCATTCATCCTCACAAACAGCATGATTGGGATGAGGCTCCAAGGTGGCAGGCACTCGGTCAGTTGTAGAGTGGGCGATTGGGCAGCTGAAATGCCGGTGGCGCTGCCTTGATAAGAGCGGAGGGGTGCTGCTATACCGCCCTAACAAAGTGTTCCTCTAATACAGGGAAGTCAAACTCAATTCCTGGAGGGTCGCAGCGCTGCACAGTTTAGTTCCAACCCTAATTAAACACACCTGATCAAACTAATTGAGTCCTTCAGGCTTGTTTGAAACCTACCAGTAAGTGTGTTGAAGCAGGGTTGGAACTAAACTGTGCAGGGCTGTGGCCCTCCAGGAATTGAGTTTGAGATCCGTGCTCTAATACATCTGTGTCTCCCACAGACACAGATACTACTCCAGACAGTAAAGTGTGGCCCACAATTGAGGCAACTCTCTCCTCAACGGGTGTTAGTTCAGCATCCCTTGCTCCCCCCATCTGTTCGGTCCACACTTTGACGGTGCGCCCCTGTTCTCTTCTTAACCTGCACCTTTACATCGGACCATTTCTTTTTTAATTCATTCACAGTGCGATGTTCAGACCCCACTGCGTTAACCGCATCAGCTAAACTCTCCCACTCTATTTTTTTTCTTTTGTTATTAATTCCGGAGGACAAACTTGCAAATAACACAATTTTTCTCCGGTCTACCTCCGATAAAGCACCTCCAAATCACATTCTGTGAAGTTTCTCTTTTTGCTTGCTTTTGCCACTGCTTTTTCTTTGGTTTTGCCAAAGTAAAGTCATTACCATATTTATACGGGGAAGAAGGCAGGGAGGGGTTTTGCGCTCGTGCACGTGCGCTCAGTTTCACGTTAATTCAGATGTACAAAGAGATTATGCATGGGATTCCGCGTACGCAGTGTTTCATGCATCTGAATTTTTTACTGCATACGCACATTTACAGCATTGTCCGTACGCAATGTTTTAGTATGAATTCAAAGCAAGTCTTTGTACATGAGGCCCCTGGTCTGTTTCCTTAAAGGAAGAGATGAGCCAAAAGACATTCATTCACTAATTTTCCTTCAAATTAATCCCTTATTTATAATGGGTCGCCACAGCGGAATGACTCGCCAACTATTCTGGAATATGTTTTACGCAGTGGATGCCCTTCCAGTCACAACCCAGTACTGGGTAACACCCATGCACTCTTTCATTCACACATACACTCAAACACTATGGCCAATTTTTTTTTACCCAATTCACCTATGCATCTTTGGACTCTGGGGGCACCCGGAGGAAACCCACACGAACACGGGGAGAACATGCAAACTCAACACAAAAATGCCAACTGTACTGAGCCACCATGCCACCCCCAGCAGAAAGGCAAAGCTATCAAATTACTGGTCAATCTACGTTCCATCATGAACTGTGGGTCATGACTGAAAGAACAAGATCTCGAATACAAGTGGCTGAAATGAGTTTCTTTTTCAGGGTGGTAGGGCGCACTCTCAGAGATAGGGTGAGGAGATCTGTCACCTGGGAGGAGCTCGGAGTAGAGCCACTGCTCCTTCACACAGAGAGAAGCCAGTTGAGATGGCTCCGGCATCTGTTTTGGATGCCTCTGATGCCTTTGGTGGCTTGTCCCACTGAGAGGAGCCCCCAGGGAAGACCCAACATGCTGAAGGAACTATATCTCTCGGCTGCTGGGAACACCTTGGGAGACCCCGGAGGAAGTTTTCATACTCTTAGTCATGATTTTTTGACAGACTATATATTGCTATATAGTTTCCCTTGGTAGTATTCTTTTCAATACCTTAAAAAAGTAAAGTAAACATTACTTTGTTGCAATCGGTGGGAGCCAGTATTTAAAGACAAAATAAAAAAGCTTAACATTAATGTGTAAGTGTTTTTTACTAGTATAGATCACTCATGGAAAAAATACTATAGTAATTTTTGTGTTTTTACTATAGCAAAAGAGAATATAATACAGTATTTACAATTTTTTGTTAATAAATTCTACAGCTCCCTATATAATTAGTACCATGAACTGATATACTGTAATAAAACTGTATACTTTAGATAATTTTACAGTAAACTGCAGTGTATTGTAGAGTATATATATCAGTTCAAGTACTTTACAACAGTATTGTTCAAAAACACACTAGGCAAGTAGCTATATTGTTTACAAAAATGTTGCACTGTTTTAGAGCCAAAAAAGAGGATTTCTTATCACTTCATTGACATCTAGTGGCTGCCCATGACGTTCCTTCACTGGATATTTTTTCATTTTACCATGATCAAGAAGGACAGTAATTATTATTATTTTACTGTATTCAAAGCTTACCCGTTAATCTTCCGCCAAGGCAAGACTGATTTCGTCACGCGAATCCAAATGTGTGCGATGACAATCCTTTTAGCAATGCAGCGCACCCCTCGACTTGCATCCAATCAGACAGCAAATATAGTTGATTGACATTTGAATAATCCAATCGACGCTTTGTTTTCCAGAGGTATGGTGGGCTTTAACAACTGCGATTCTTTAGTGGGGCTCTGGTTTCACATGGTGGTTGTGTGTGGACAGGAACGAAACCTTTTAAACTTATTTAATTTTATTGTACTACACAGTATGTTGTTTATCTGAAGACCGTCTGTTGATCCACCAACAAAAGTAAGTTATATTCAGCTTTCCTTAATTTTGAGAGATAGATAAATCCTTAATTTCAGACCAGGTCTATTAAAACATGCTGCATGGAAGTAACTGTTACATACAAATAAATAAGTTCTTCATACAATACTCAAACTAAAATTTATTTTAGATGTAGTAGGTTTTAAATAGACTATCCCTGTTAAAACCAGAAGGTGGTTATTTATATGCCGATAAAATGTGTTAGAAAGTGATCTTGCATATTTTATCCAGATAAAAATTTATAATACTACATATTATTACTAATAACATATTCTCTAACTAACTTAATGAAATGTTATTATTGTATGGGTCAAATATTATCATATAGTTCACATTATATCATTTAGTTGTCTGCATCAAATTTACAAATGATTTTATATAGAAAGCAAATGCAAGGTGTCTAGTGCACAATTTCAAATTACAAATAAAGTAATTATCTGTTAAATGATTTAATAAATAATCAAATGATTCTTGTTTTAAATATGCCCGACAAGACAGTTGTCTTTTGTCATTAATCTTAAACTAATGGTAAAAATGTTCGACAGTCATTATTTTTGGCTCAGTAAACACAAACATACACATACTGTATTTTATATATGCTATGAAGGTAATATGTTAATCAATGGTCCAAGAATACATGCACTGAAAAAAAAGATTCATTGGATTTACTGAATCATTTTAAGGTAAGTGATTGCAAATAGTCTGAATTTAAACAAAACAAATAAAGTTAAGTAATGTTCAAATTATTTGTTTAAATTCAGCTCATATAGATTGTTTACAACCACTTACCTTAACAAAAATTTGTAAATACAATGAATCATTTTTTTAAGTGTTTAAAAAATGAGAGTAAGTGATGAAAAACTGCGTTATCTTGTACTTGTTGTCCTTTAGGAAACATGGATCTTAATGCCAACCCACCATCATCTCCTGAGACATCCAAGGAGAAAAGTGCAACCCACAAACGCCTCAACCCTCCCGTTCCAGCCACCAAATCCATTCCAGGCACAGAGACAGCCGGTCCTCCTCTCTCCAAATCTGGCAGCCAAGATAAATCATCCCAATCCAGCCCTTCTTCAACTCTGGAAACTAAATTAAAACACGCCAGTGTTAAAACCTCAAAATTTCCAGCTGAACCAACACCTGAGAAACAACCAACCCCTGCATCATCACATATCTCCAAAACTGCTCCATCTATGCAAGCACCAACATCATCAAAAACAACACAGCCAATATTATGTTCTTCCAATGAATTATCCGCACCAAGTATTACCATTTCCGCTGACCCACCACCACCTACAGCTCCTCCTGAGGACTTATCGTCCACAACCAAAACACCTGCATGCGACTCTGGTAAACTCCCCCGCCAGCGGAGCTTTTTGGCTGCGGCACAAAAGGTGATGATGCAGGAGAAAATAAGAAAGGCTGAGGAACAGGCCAAAGCTGAAGAGTGTGGTGAGCGAAGCTTCTGCATGTTGATGAATGCATTTTAAAATACGAAGGGCAATCCACTGACTTTTCATTATATCAATCAATTAAAGATTGATACACTAATTATTTGTAGCCTCAAGACCTTGATGGGTTTCTTTATTATGTTGACTACAAAAGAAGAGATTTTGAAGAAAGCTGAAAACTGGTAACCATTGACCTCCATATAGAAAAAACAAATTCTTTGGAAGTGAGTTTATTCCTCTGTTGGACCAACAAAGGTGATAGTTAAAGTGATAGTTCAGCCAAAAAATGTAAATGTTCTTATTTTCTCAAGCTCACGTGGTTTTGTATTAAACTTTGTATGAGTTTATTCCGGTGTTGAAGGAAAAAAAAAAAAAAAAAAAAAAAAAAAAAAAAAAAAAAAGAAGGGTCAGTAAACAATGACAGAATTTACAGTTTTGAACTATTTATTTAATACATTTTAAAATTGTAAAGTTATAGTTCATTCAAAAATGTAAATGTTCTTATTTTCTCAACCTCAGATGGTTCTAAACCTGTAGGAGTTTGTTCCTCTGTTGAACCAAACAGAAAGTATTTTGAAGTTACACTCGTCTGTGATAAACCTAAAACCCTTTTAGCACTTCTACTTCCCTATGATTAGAGTAGGCTACCATCAACAAAAGTACAGATATAAAGTAAATCCACCAAACACTACACAAGACCAATGTTGCACACTGTAGAAACTTATTTATTTCTCAACATGCCCAAAATGTTGACATGGAGATTCATAGTACTGTAACAGGTCACTTTAGGTATTGTACTGAAAGCACACAAGCGCGCACACACACTCACTCTCTCTCTCTCTCTCTCTCTCTCTCTCTCTCTCTCTCTCTCTCTCTCTCTCTCTCTCTCTCTCTCTCTCTGCCTAGCTGGATCTGGCCTGAGAATTTCATCAACAATGTTGTCATTAGCAAGACACCTTGAAAAGAAATGTCTTAAATGATGAATCCATCCTTGTATTGCTCCTTGCCACGGTGTATCGGCTTAGATTTGGCTGTACTCACAGTCCAGCCTCCCTCAGCAGCAGGCCATGGTTGACAACGTGGTCAACCAGTGCTGGGCAGATCTCATTTGTCAGATTCAGTCCTCTTTGAGCACCTTCTTGTCTTTGTCTTCCTTGTCGTCTTCTTCAACCTCCAGCATGGCCTCCATCTCTTCCTCTGTTGATTCCTCTTCCTCGTCTTACTCTTTCTTTAACTCTTTCCATTGTGTTTGAAGACCGATGAACTCACCTGCTGCTTTTTATAGTGCTTAAACACCTGATTGGTGTGTCTACAATTAAGCAAACAAGTGTTTGCACACCTGATGACTGTGTTGAACCAATTGGTTGGACTGTGCGGTAATTTGACAGTCAGTGCTTTGGTATTGCAAGGAAGTGACTTCATGATATATTTTTGTACTGTAACTGTAACAGAGGGAAAAAGTCAAACAAGTTTAGAACAAACTAAGGGTGAGTAAATTATGATAGACTTTTTCAGTTTTGGCTGAAAATCCTTAAAATCCTAAAGTGATAGTTCAGCCAAAAATGAAAAGATCATTTTCTCAAGCTCAGATGTTTCTAAACTAGTTTGAGTTCCTTTTTTCTGTTGAATTAAAAAGAAAATATTTTGAAGAATGTTGGATGCCGTCATTGACATCCATAGTAGGGAAAAAAGATACTATGGAGGAAGTCAGTGGTTACCAGAGGCCAACATTCTTCAAAATATCTTTTTTTTGTTTTCAATATTAAATAGCAGGCATATACATTTGGAACAAGTCACATGAAGTGAGTAAATAATGAGTAAATGTTCTTTTTCAGGGGTGAACTATCCCTTTAAGGACAATCTGCTGACGGCTCATTATACTATTCCCAGAGTTTTCCATATTATTTCACTTTTTGGAAATAATTTTAGATACTATGTCAAAAATAAAGCAACTTCGTTGTTTTTGATAGTTTCCTATTATCTTTACAGACACTCTGTACAATATGTATTGCGCTAAAGGAGTGCTCATGTGAATGAGGGTCACCAGTGAGACATTCTGGTGCTGGTGGCAGATGCTGGAGTGTGCTTGCTTTATTTTCACCAAGAACATAAAGACTATTTTTATCACCAACTAATGGGCTTCTGAGGACACGTCCGCATGAGGACATCTGTGCTCAAAAAATAGATTCCCCTCTCATTTCAAAATCAGAGGGATACATTTATTTACTTGTGGTCTGGTTTTGCTTTTAGTTTGTTTTTGGCTTATAGTGTCAGATGGTAATTGATATGTCAACCCTGAATTTGAATTCACTTTATTGATGGCATGTAATAAGTCTTAGACAAAGAATCAAATAATACAAGCCAGGTGGTAGAAATTTACACAAAAACAATTCTCTGCAAATGTCTCAAACTATAAGCTTTAATCCATGATTTATTTGTTCTCTAGTAGAACATTTTATTATTTTTAGCTAAAACTCACTGATTCATAAATTGTAAGTTCAAGGCTATAAAACCTACAGTGCTCAACATATATGAGTCCACTCCTCACAAATCTCTCATTTAAATGAATATTAAGAAGTTTTACAATATTACATTTGTTCATATACATTAGATTAGTCAGTCCTGGAGCCAAATCTGGAGGTAATCTAATAAAATAACTGATGAATGTGCAAAATTAGTACACCCGAATTTATATGCTAGAGAAAAATATTAAATTAAAAAATTAAAAAGAGCAAAACTCAAGAGAAACTCAACATTTATAAAATGTTGTTTGTAATTTCTTCTCCCAATATTTCGCATGAATTTAAATCTATTATCTTTCTATTTCTAAAGCTGTTCTGTGACTAAAATATTATTTTAATAAATCAGTTTAATAAATCTGTTTTGTTTGAATGCACCAAAATATATTACCCATATTTACTGAGAAATTGATAAAAATATTTATTTTAAAAATGGGTTGTACTCATTTATGTTGAGCACTGTGTCAACTCGTGTATGATTATTTGGTAATGATGTACGATAAAAATGTTGTAAATAATGCTCATTTTCTTGCACAGAATTGTCGTTTCACATCATAAGATTTCTATATATTTCCAGAAGCCACAAAATGCTTTAGTTTTATCTATATATATTTTTTTTTTTGAAGTACTGGTAGTTATTGCACTTATTTTTTTGAATTATCATTGAGCATATTTTCAGCTGAAAGTCTTGTTACTGTAAAAAAATGTCAAATGTTACCAGTGGTGTGAAGTAACAAATTACAAATACTCAAGGTACTGTAATTGAGTAGGTTTTCTCAGGAATTGTATGTTGGTAAGTTTTAAAAAGGTTTACTTTTACTTAAGTCAAAATTATTATCCCCCGCTTTGAATTGTTTTTCTTTTTTTAAATATTTCCAAAATTATGTTTAACAGAACAAGGAAATTTTCACAGTATGTCTGATAATATTTTTTTCTTCTGGACAAAGTCTTATTTGTTTTATTTCGGCTAGAATAAAAGCAGTTTTTAATTAAAAAAAAAATATTTTAAGGTCAAAATTATTAGCCCCTTTAAACTATTTTTTCGATAGTCTACAGAACAAACCATCATTATACAATAACTTGCCTAATTACCCTAACCTGCCTAGTTAACCTAATTAACCTAGTTAAGCCTTTAAATGTCACTTTAAGCTGTATAGAACTGAAAAAAATATCTAGTAAAATATGATTTACTGTCATCATGGCAAAGATAAAATAAATCAGTTATTAGAAATGAGTTATTAAAACTATTATGTTTAAAAATGCGTTGAAAAAATCTTCTCTCCGTTAAACAGAAATTGGGGGAAAAAATAAACAGGGGGGCTAATAATTCTGACTTCAACTGTATATATGAAATGGCTGGAAGGTGACTAATTTAACTGCTAATGTTTATATTTGAGTGAATTTTAAGACTTCAGTCAGTTTAATATTGTGTTTATAAAATAGTGTTTATTTCAATGCAAATCTGTTTCCTAGATGATATGGATGACGATCTGCCTTTTGAGGAGCTCCTGGAAAAAGCTGAAGCAGGAGACCCTAGAGCACAGAGTAGAGTGAGTACATGAGGATGCTAGTTTAAGTAATATTGAGTGAAAATGTGAAAGTTATCATAACGCTTATGAATTAGTTTATTTGATTCATTTAATTAAAGACCAACCCTATCCAGAAAATGTTTTTTTTTCCTTCAGAGAGCTTGGAATTAAACTAAATACAAAGACATATGGGGAGTTAAATAATGGTGCAAATACCAGTAAACTGATTCATTTATTCAGTCATTTTCTTTTCGGCTTAGTCCCTTTATTAATCCGGGGTCGCCACAGCATAATGAACCGCCAACTTTTCCAGCAAATGTTTTACGCAGCAGATGCCCTTCCAGCCGCAACCCATCTCTGGGAAACACCCATTCATTCTCATTGACACTCATACACTACGGACAATTTAGTTTATCCAATTCACCTGTACCGCATGTCTTTGGACTTGTGGGGGAAACCGGAGCACCCGGAGAAAACCTACGCGAAAACCACACAGAACTGCCAACTGACCCAGCTGACACTCAAACCAGTGAACTTCTTGCTGTGAGGCAAGAGCGCTTCCCACTGCGCCACCGCATCGCCCTCATTTAAACATTGTTCTGTAAAACTTGCATCTACTATGGATATTCCTGCAGAGTCACACACTATAAAGCTTTAACTATGACATAAACTAATGTTTTTAATAAAACTTTTTACACAAATAAAAAATACAGTGAAGTTAATGCAAGAAAAAAAATGAGATTTGGTACAATGACAAACAAAACTGAGTAGATCCAAGTTAGGTAAACTCTATAAAATCTAAAAAAACAAACAAAAAAAAAAACATAAAAGGCCAATATTTATTAATACTATTAACTTATTTTCTCTTGTTTGTATATTCCTATATTTCCATTGAGTTCATAATGCAGCATGTTTCAGAGCAGGGATGTCCAGACTCGGTCTTGGAGGGCCGGTGTCCTGAATAGTTTAGCTCCAACTTGCTTCAACACACCTGCCTGGAAATTTCTAGTATACCTAGAAAGAGCTTGATCAGCTGGTTCAGGTGTGTTTAATTGGGGTTGGAACTAAAATATGTAGGACACCGGGCCTCCAGGGCCGAGTTTGGACACCCCTGTTTTAGAGATTTTACTATTATTGTGATATTTACACTGTTTTACATTTTAAGGTGAAAAAATATCATGTCAATCATTGTATAGCTGTCTTTTCACCTTATGGCTTAAGTAAATCCTGACAGATGCTAACTGCTAGTAAATTACTGATTTCTGATAGTATTAAATGCTGTAGTTCGTCTCTATTGACCTGTATAACATACACAAGTGTCTGTAATGTTATAGCTATATGCTTTGAAACAATCTACAGTGCATTTTGAGGTACAGATTAAATTCTGTAGTGTTTCTGTCTCAGTAGTTGACACATGTCCTTTCTAGCATGGTCATGAGTGTGTCTATTTTCAGTGTCTGGAAGATGAGCCCGGCCTCAATATAACTCATACACATTCTCACACATACACACTCAGTCAGAGCAAACGTGTCTGTATACAGACTGCTGAAATTCATACTGCAAACGCATACATTGCAACATAAGCC
Organism: Danio kyathit; assembly: GCA_903798195.1. Taxonomy (NCBI): domain Eukaryota; kingdom Metazoa; phylum Chordata; class Actinopteri; order Cypriniformes; family Danionidae; genus Danio; species Danio kyathit. The sequence goes on along the minus strand of LR812519.1, from coordinate 21,052,221 downwards.
CCAACTGTTCTTTTGACTACAGCACCATTACCTTGTGTCAATCACTTTTGCTTTGTTATGAGCAAGACATCAGTGCATATAGCATTATGGGAGAAAATCTAAGGGATCAGCCAAATATTTGACAGCACATTTCAGTTTCTGTTAATGATTTTGCATCTGTGAAGGTGTTGGTCAAGTCACACTGTAAACATCTTGGTGTGGTTTGATAATCAGGGTTTAGTGTTTAAGCTAAGATTAGATATGGTTAGGTGATACTCAGTCTGGCTTTGAGCCTCTGGGATATTGGATCAGCTATTATTGTTAATCAAAATGACATGGGAGGTAATGTAGTCAATTTTGTAACATGTTATCATATGGGCAAATTACACTTTAAATAAAAGATAAAATGAGTTGTTTCTAACAAATAACATAAATAAAACAGCATTTCTCAACCCCGGTCCTCACACCCCACAGCTCTGCACATTTCCTATGTTTGCCTTTTTTTTTTTTTTACTTCAGATGTTTGTTCTAATTCAACCATAAGTGCACTGCGAAGTGGACTCCATGGTATATTCCTCCATGATTTCAGTTTGAAGAGAGCATATGTTTCATTCAAATGACATTTTAATGTGTGATATGTGAATTTATATAGCATTTATTTATGGAGGTACTGTATGTTATCCCAGCAGGCACACAACATCATAAGACATTAATATGAGGTTAAGATTTAGGTCATGACATCAGGTGACCAAAATTCAATGTCTAGTCAACGTCTAAGAACGTTATTTTGACGTCCATTAATGATGTCAAATTACGTTGATATTTGGTTGATTTTAGGTTGTGTTGGAAAGTGACCAAAATCCAACGTCTGATAGATGTCATAGTGGTAACGTCCACACAACGTCAAGGTATAACATGAGTAGACGTTGGTATTTGGTTGATTTTAGGTTGGACGTTGGACATTGATGTCAACCCGATTTTCGTTACCAAACAAAATCCAACATCCCCACGAGGTTGGGGTACAACGTCAATATGCACATTCTACCAGAGCACATTCTTGTGCTCTGGTAGAAAGCAACGAAGGAGAAGGAAGTAGAGAGCAATGCACACTGTTTAGGGACCTGCCAATCAGAAAACCGTTGATGCATGGAGCTCATATACACTACTTGACAAAAGTCTTATGCAAGTTTTAGGAACAACAAATAATTTGACTTCTAGTTGATCATTTGGTATCAGAAGTGGCTTATATGAAAGTCAAAGGCCTCTAGATTACACTTAATTTACCAAAATAAAATATAATCATGCCTTGATTTTTAATTATTTAATTAGGACAGTAAGGCCTGACTTTGCTTAGACAAAAGTCTTGTCACTAAACAGAAATAATGTGTAGTATAGAATATAAAGTCATGCTGCAGTGGAAAAAGAATTAATATTGTGTTTGACTCCTATGAGCTTGGACGACTGCATCCATACATCTCTGCAATGACTCAAATATCTTATTAATAAAGTCATCTGGAATGGCAAAGAAAGCTTTCTTGCAGGACTCCCAGACTTCATTAAGATTCTTTGTATTCGCCTTCAATGTGGAGACTGAAGTATGAGGAGTGCTATCCTGCTGAAGAATTTGCCCTCTCCTGTGGTATGTAATGTAATGGGCAGCACAAATATCTTGATACCTCAGGCTGTTGATGTTGCCATCCACTCTGCAGAACTCTCGCATGCCCCCATACTGAATGTAACCCCAAACCATGATTTTCTCTTCACCAAACTTGCTGAATTTCTGTGAGAATCTTGGGTCTATGTGGGTTCCATTAGGTCTTCTGCAGTATTCGTAACGATTGGGATGCCGTTCAACAATTAATTCACCTGAAAAATCTACCTTCTGCCACTTTACCAAATGATCAACTAGAAGTCAAGTTATTATTTGTTGCTCTTACAACTGGGATAGACGACAAGACTTTTGTCAGGAAGTGTATATATAGAGCTGGTTATCTAAATCAGGTGTGTTTAAATAAGAGAAACATGAGAAATATGCAGATCAGTGGCGTGTGAGGACCAGAATTGAGAAATTATGAAATAAAAGAAAGAAATTGATTTGCCAATTACCTGGTACTGTATTGACCTGGCTGACATTCTCTAGCATCTCAGACGTGGCTACTTTCTTCTTTCTGTTGGGACATGTTATCAAAAATTCTGAGATGTTTCTAACAAAAAGCACTGAATACATACCAAAAAAGTATACTACATTAAAATGATTTTATATTACATTATTAATGTATTATCTATGTGCTTTAGCTTGGCAAATACTACCTTAAACTGGCAAAAGAAAAAGAAGCAGAGAAAAATAACCTTACAGCTGTTGAATGGTTGATGAAGGCAGCAAAACAAGGCCGGAGGGATGCAGCCAAAATACTTCAGAAATGCTGGATTCAAAAGAAAGGTAAGGGGAAATCTGAGGATGTCTTAGATACATGTCTTAGAGAGGTGTTTCCCAACCCTGTTCCTAAAGGCACACCAACAGTACACACTTTTTAATCTCTCCCTTATCAAACACACCTGAATCAACTCATCAGAACATTAGAAAAGACTGTTGGTGTGCCTTTAGGAACAGGGTTGGGAAACACTGTCTTAGAGGATTTTCTGTTGTAATGGTAATTGATACATTGTTGGTAATAATCACAAATGGATGCGTTTCTTGTTCTCTACTGACAGGCATCACAACAGAGAATGCACAGGAGGTGAGATGTCTGTCTTCAGAAAGTAAGTTTGAGCAGGCGGTGAGGAGAGCAGCCATGACCATGTATTGGAAACTCAATCCCGACAGAAAGAAGAAGGTAGCCATGTCTGAGATGCTGGAGAATGTCAGCCAGGTCAATACTGTGCCAGGTAATTAATTTCTTTCTTTCATTTAAAGGGGTCCTTTTTGCCTTCAACTTCATGTAGTGCATAATCTTCCACAAAGTTCAGTCCAAAGCATCAGTAACCACTATCGCTGGAATCCCTCAAAAATCTTGATTGTAGTCCTGAGCTTTCATAAATGTCACAATATTCCAAATTTAAATAATACTTGCCCAAGGTGCAACATTTTTTTTTGTAATGTAGTTTTTTTGTTTGTTGTTGCCTGTTTAACCAAGACTCAACCTGTAAAGGCACTTTACTCGTATGGACAGGGGCTGGGAACAGCAGCTCATTTGCATTTAAAGAGACACACATGAAAACAGCATGGTATATGAATAATCAATCAAATTCTTTGAGCTGGGATATTATGACCCCTTTACTAGAAGTATTTTTAAAATGACATTTTTGACCAAATGTTGAATTTTGAAATATATGGTGTTGTACCTACAGTACATTTTGTTTCATAGTATTAACCACTTCGTCCTAATAGGTGAAGCTTCTGTGTGTGGTGTAGCGCCCAGCATTCAAACTCAGAGGAAAATCCTGGAGACAATGGTGTCTAATGAATGTAAGTGTACAAATATTTGTATGGTATATGCAAATCGTTTTCTGTTATCATTAACAGATAGTAAAAATGAGCTTATAAGGTTTGTTCAACCTGATCCTGTTACTTTTTTTAACTTTGTTTTAAATTTTGAAGATGAAATTTGCCTGGGATATTGTGCATTCACACCACCACTAGTGAGAGTATCAAAGCCGTCGGAAGCAGTGGTGTAGTCCTAAAAAAAAAGGTGGTGTACTATTACACCCGACCCAAATTTTAAATGAAAGTGGGCAAAGAAACGACGAAAGTCAATGCTTCTTAGATTCATTAGCTATATATATATATATATATATATATATATATATATATATATATATATATATATATATATATATATATATATATATATATATTTATTTATTTATTTTATTTTTTTTTACATCAGTTACCTGTAACTATTAACTTCCACAAAAGGAAAAACAAATACTATGTCAATGTAAGTCAATGGTTACAGGTTTCCAGCTTTCTTCAAAATATCTTCTTTTGTGTTCAACAGAAGGAAAAAAAGACAAATGTAAATGATGACAATTTTCATCTTTTGCGTAAACTATCCATTTAAAAAAGAAAAAAATTCTAACACATTTGTTTGTTTTAAAGGGAGATGCTAATAGTCTAATCCTATTTATGATTTATATTTAGCTAATAGTGCTCCCACCCAGCAGACTCGGAGATTGGCTGTATTTATACAGTATGTAGCTTATTTAAACATCAATCAGCCATTATTTTTGATTGTCACATTTGTGCATGCTTGTTTTAAACCAAACTATTAGGAGTCTGTCTTCTGTTGTCGCTATTATATACTAGTAGTTACCCTTTTAAATCGCATATTGTTACGCGATTTATGAGTAGTCTTTGCCTCATCGTTTTTAGTGTTTTATAGTGTTGTTCCCTGTAGCAGTAGGCACGATTAAGACACGAGAAATACTGTATTACAGGGGCGATTTTAGGATTTCTCTTGCCATGAACAGATGTGGTTTGCTGATTAAATGAAAAACGAGCTGAAAACAGAGCGGCGGAAGTCTGCCACCGTTTTCATATCAAAATTAAAGGGGACCGAGGCGATTATTTAGTAGTGTACAGTTTATGAGCTAATCGCAAAACCTTTAAGGGTGCTGAATAGAAATATAGGAGGGCTAAAGCGACACCCACGCTGTTTCATAAATTTACCTGAAAGTTTCAGCGAGACATCATTCAGTTGACTTGTCGTGGTCTTTGAAAAACTCTCACAAAATTTTCTCACAGCTGCTGCGGTCATCAGGGGTGGGGAATAGCGCAAGTTAAACAAAAATGCAACAAATTAAGATACGAGTTAAAAAAAACCTTTGGTATACAGTTAAAGGGGACATGGACACACAAATTAGGGAAGTTTAATCAGAATAACAAGTGAGTATACCGAGGGTATACGCAATTATTGATCCTCAGAAGTGGTAATACCCAAACAGCTCATTGAAAAAAGTAAGCATACTGAGTATACGTGCGCATAGCAAGGACTACACCACTGGTCGGAAGATATTCATTTTCAATGTGAACAAATGTCCTGACATTTTTTTCTACCTGTCAGATTATGCTACAACACTATATTTTAATGCTTTTAAAGTAAGGGTTAGGGTTTGGTAAGCATATTTTGTCTGATGGGTAGCATATTGTGTCATCATGATGTGATACCTACTTTTTAAATGGTAGGTATGAAAGTCTAACAAAGTAGGATAAATCAACCACACACTAATGGCAAGCTCTGGACAAATTATCATAGCATTGCTTGTATTGGGCATGTGAGTGTCGAGGAGAATTGAATCAGCTCAACTTTATGGTTATAATGAGCTATGATGTGGTTAGGCTGCTACCAATCGGAAGGTAGAAGTTCACAGAAAGCAATTCTACGAACTTTGGTTCCGATCACAATAGAACCAAATTCTCACTGACATTGGTGTGAATGCACAGATACTCCTAACTCATAATAATTAATCATTTCCTTTAACAGCTAGCTCTAAATATGTGGATGTGGAAGATTTTGTGGAGATGACAAAAAAGTTCACAGAAGGAATTTCATGTACTCCCACACTGAGCCCCTCGGGTGTATATGCAAATGAAGAGGGGGAGATATTACATAAAAGCGATGTAGCCAGATTTGATAAGGTGAGGTGCTACACTGTAAAAAATGTTTTAAAAATGAAGATTGAACTATGTTTTACATTAGAAAAAATGGTTTTGTAATTTAAAAGTGTATGTTTTAATCCTATCTCCTGCTTGCTTTATCCTGTATAGCGATCTGTCAATTTTTTTTTTTTTGAAAATCTGTATTTGAACATCATGAAACTCAATAGAACTCAAATGTTTTTATTTTTGCGTTAACCATCAGTTTCAGTGTAATTTAATTGGCTAAAAGCAGGTGCCAAATGAGAGCTTTTGCTGAGTTCAGACTGCACTAACTCCGATTTTGACTCGCCAACAGGTTTTGAGAAATCACAGACAAAATCCCTGAAATCATAGGCAAATCGGTGCTCGTTTACGTGAGTAACAATCACACAGTGTGAACTATCAAAGACACGATCTGAGAGAATTGCCGATAAGTCACCGACACCCGTGAGATATCTGGCAAGCTAAATATCCGGACCTGTCCACGATTCAAAATCATGCCGTGTGAAATATATTCTGATTGAAAATAACATCGCAGTAACCTACAGCCAATGAGAGAGCAGCATCCAGGCCAGCGGGAAGTTGAGAGAGGAGTTACGAAGGTATCAACCACAATATCAACAAGCATACCTTCGGTTCAGAAAAAGGCTTTTTTTGGTCCATTTGGACGAAAGAATATCTAGTGGAACTTTGGCAGGAGCATTCTTGTCTGTTTGACGTGCCATCTGAGCAAAACCACAACCGGATTGAAAAAGAAAAAAGTTGGAGACAAATTGCTAATTGCTAATAGTTTGGTTGTGAGATGTAGGCCCAATCCCAATTCTATTTTTGTACCCCTACCCCTTCCCCTTGGCCCTTACAACTGAGGGTTAAGGGGAAGGGCTTCAAAATTTACCCCTAAGAATTGGGACAGCATTACAGCACCTGCACACGTCATCATATGTCATCACGATCTCTTGTTTTATATGAGATCAGACGATCGCGACTGCTGTAGTTATTCCAGTTGTGTTAATTTTTGGTATTTATTTTCAGGAAATCACTGAAGGCATATATTGTTATCATAACGATCTAATATGGCAATAAGATCGTAACTGTACTGTGTATTTACACAGGGGCCATATTCATCTATGTAAACACACGAAAACAACATTAACATTACAACAGACACTGTAAAAAGTTCATTCCCAGCCACTAGAGTTTTCTGACAGGGTATTCGAGTGTCATCAAGTGTCAGAATACTGCTATACAGGAGTTATGATTATGGATTATAGATCGCGAAATTTAACGTTTTTTTTGCGTTTTTTTTTTTTTAAAGCATGACGGTAAAACACACACGCGATTATGAATATATTAAAACGTGCTTGTTTGTCGTAAAAATTTGTAATAATGACAAAAAATACTAATTTGTGGATCTCCTTACTTCCGGGTTCAGCAATACTGCTGTTGTGGCTGGTGTATTCTAGGACATTTTCTTACCCCTTGGTTTCGAGTGTGGTCCTGAAAAATCTTCGTTCGAAGGGCTATTCACCCCTCCCCCTTAGCCCTACGCCTTCAAGCTAAAGAGAATTGGGACACCCCTACCCCTTGACGTGAACGTGCAAAACAAGGGGTAGGGGTAAGGGGAATGGCTAAGGGGTAGAATTGGGATTGGGCCGTAGTGTGCAGACTGAGACAAAGTTGTCGCCGATACATCTTGCAGTGTAAACACAGCAGCGACGGAATACTACCCTAGATAGTCATGCAGTGTGAAAACATCTGTGACGCGACTCCTTTGAAAATCGAGCAGTCTGAACTCGGCATTACTGTCCTTGGTAATAAACCAAATTAAAATCTTAAAAGAGAGTGTAATGGTTCCAAATGAGCTGCAAGACTAAAACGTGTCTGCTATTTTAAAACAGGAAAAAAACGAAATGGCTCCTGTTACTCATAAGCGCCAACGCAAGTCTAGCTGGGGAATGAGGAGCAGTGGGTTGATGCTGACTACCAGACGCAGTGATGCCATGAGGAGAGCCCTGGACATAAAAGCCCACTTTTTGGTGAAAAACAAATAAACAAAATTGATGTAGAAATGATTGATTTTCACAATCATCATTAGTTTATGCAAGTTTTGCTTCAGACAGAGCACACAGTTTTAAATGTTCTTCCTCTCACTTTAGGGTCTGCAATATCCTCTTCATGCCATTATTGATATGAAGGAACATTTAATTGACTGGGCATCTCGTGCTGGTGTCCAGTGGCTGAGCACCATTATCCCGACACAACACGTCAATGCCCTTATCTTCTTCTTCATCATCTCCAATCTCACCATTGATTTGTTTGCCTTCGCCATCCCGCTCCTCATCTTCTACCTGTCCTTTATTTCCATGGCCATCTGCACCCTGAGAGTCTTCCAGAGCAGCAAAGGTTGGGAGAACTTCCGTGCCTTTACCGCTCTCCTCACACACTTTGAGCCCAGCCTGGACGTGGAGCAAGCGGAGAACAATTTTGGATGGAACAACCTGGAGCAGTACCTCTACTTCATGATATCGGTGTTCTTTGTGATCTTCACGTTCCCAGTTGCAGATAAAGGCTGGATCCCATGTTCAGAACTGTCCACCGTGGCCATTTTTTTCACAGCATTGAGCTACATGAGCCTGAGTCCATCTGCGGCAGCTTACGCACGAAAGGCACTCTTCATTGAGGTGGCTTCATCTTTATGTGCCTTGACCAGCAGGTTGCCAAAGGACATGGTGACGGCCAGGATGCTGGGACAAATTTTCACAACCATCCCTCTGGGAGAATCATTGGTGCTGGAGCTCAGTGTGCCCTGTGTGCTCTACGTCTACCTTTTTTATTTGTTCTTCAGGTGAGGGCTTTCACGTACACATATTTAAGCCAATGTATTACATCCTGGAATGCTTGAAAGCTGATTGGTTAGTCAAGTCATTCTTGCAATTTTGGCAAAATCTTATTCCTCAGAATGCACAACCAACTGAGGGTGATACTACAACACCAAGATTGACTGTTATGAATGTCATGATTGGCAGAATACTGTCAAACTACTTGATCAACAAAGAAGTGTTTATGACTAAACATAAAAATAAAAATAATTTAATTACAAAATCAAGCAGCATAACAAGGCAATAATGTTCCAATGCTCTTGTGTGAATAACGTCAATACAAAAAAAATGTATAGCAACAGTTTTGCCAAAAAACATGGCATTGATGTAGTAGATCAATATTACAACTAATAAGAATTAGCATGTGTTGATACTAGCATGTTTCTAGCATGAATTACTATGTATCTAGTGTGTTTCAAGCGAGAATTAGCATGTTGGTACTAAAGTTTCCCATGCTTTTAGCAAGAATGACCATGTTCATTACATGAATTAACTTGTTTTGAGCATAGATCAGGATGTTTTTGCGATGAACTAGCAAGAATTAGCATGTTTTATCAGTTTTATAACATGAATTAGCATGTTTCTTGTATGAATTAGCATTTTTATAGATTCTAGGTGCTAGTTATAGTGAATGAGACCAGAAGTCTCGAGCCAATAAGGTTCCAATGGTTGTGCCTGCTCTTACATAAAGAATAAGGTCAATACTAAAAATGTATAGCAACAGTTTTGCAAAAAAAAAAAACATGGCATTATGTAGTAGATCACAATTAATATGAATTAGCATGTGTTGATACTAGAATGTTTCTAGTATGATTTACCGTGTATCTAGTGTGTTTCAAGCAAGAATTAGCATGTTGGTACTAAAGATTCCCATGCTGATAGCAAGAATGACCATGTTCATGCTATGAATTAACTTGTTTTGAGCATAGATTAACATGTTTTTGCCATGAACTAGCAAGAATTAGCATGTTGCTATCAGTTTTATAACATGAATTAGCATGTTTTTTTTTTTGCATGAATTAGCATTTTGATAGATTTTACGTGCTAGTTATAGTTAATGAGACCAGAAGTCTTGAGCCAATAAGGTTCCAATGGTTGAGCCTGCTCTTGTGTGAAGAAGGGCAATACCAAAAATGTATATCAACAGTTTTGCTAAAAAACATGGCATTGATGTAGTAGATCAATATTACAATTGATATGAATTAGCATGTGTTGATACTAGCATATTTTTAGTACGAATTAGCATGTATCTTGTGTGTTTCGAGCAAGAATTAGCATGTTGGTACTAAAGATTCCCATGTTGTTAGCACGTTTATTACATGAAATAACTTGTTTTGAGCATAGATCTGCATGTTTTTGCCATGAACTAGCAAGAACTAGCATGTTGCTATCAGTTTTATAACACGAATTAGCATGTTTCTTGTATGAATTAGCATTTTGATTGATTCTAGTTGAGTCTATTCTAGGTGCTAGTTATATACATTAGATAAAGGGCTGAAGACCTTGAATTGGGTGGTTAAATGCTAAGTGTGATTTACTGTTTGAAAGTTTTGACCACCTCAAAGAAAGTCAATGGGATTTTCTGTAGTTTCAGCCATTTAAAAAAAATCTTATGTCTGATTAAAACTTAGTTGTAGATCAGCCTAAAGGTTTTAAGCACATTTGTTGTAGGATGAAGTCTCGGAAAAAGAACAAGCTTAGGACTTAAGTATGCTGGCATAGTCAACATAATAATCTAATCTTCTAGGATTTGTCCCTCTTATGCATTTTAGTAATACGTATTTTGATACTGATGTTTAAATATCATGACCAAACCTTACTGTACCTCTGTTTTTTGCTGTTCATAGTATGGCACGCATGAGGGGCTTCAGAGGGACGTACTGTTTCCTGGTGCCGTACCTGGTCTGCTTTGTCTGGTGCGAGTTCTCTGTGGTTCTGCTTCGGAACTCCACCACCATCGGCCTGATCCGCACTTGTGTTGCCTACTTCCTCTTCCTGTTCGCCCTACCAGTATTAATCATGGGTCTGATAGCGATGCTGCTGATTCAACTGGTTAAGTGGTTCCTGGAGTTAGAGTTAACTAAGATGCTGGTGACCCTGGCAGTGTGCGCCGTCCCCGTGACACTGCGGCTCTGGACTCGATTCAGCCTTTCCATTCTAAACATCTTCCGCTCCATCACCCACCGAGGCCCAGTCAAACTGATCCTCCTGTGCATCACTACAGTGATTTTACTCTGTGGTGTCTATGTTTATAACGCTGAAGGCCTCAAGGTTTATAACTCCACACTCACCTGGGAGGAATATGGGACACTGTGCGGCCCGCAAGCCTGGAAAGAACGAGGAATGGCTCAAACGCAGCTCTCCTGCAGCCACCTTGAAGGCCATCGAGTCACATGGACAGGAATATTCCATCATGTTCGTGTAGCAGAGAAGGAAAATGGAGCTCAGTCTGTTATAAACATGCTGCCAGTGTTTATGGGCGACTGGTTGCGGTGTCTCTACGGTGAGGTTTATCCGAAGTGTGAACCACAAAACAATACGTTTCCGATTGTGAATGTTACTCAAGTCACCACAGGACCCGTCAACACAACAATACTGATCCTAAGGCAGGAAGAGGAAGAGTTATGTCGGATAAAAGCTTATGCTAAACACCAATGCCACGTTAAACGTTTTGACAGTTACCGTTTCGAGGTGACGGTCAGCATGCCGGTGGATGGGGTCACGGGAGTGGACAATCCGGCAGGTGATATCCTCCTAATGGCAAGTCATGAGTTTAGACAAGTGTTGCTGAATCTCAACCCAGGCAGCATGGTGGAGTTCAGCACAAAACTGGAGGGAAAATTGGGTAGCAAACTACCTGCGTTTGAACTGAAAGCCATACACTGTCTGAACTGCAGCTCGAATCTGGTGCCTGAGGGACGGCAGGTCAAGATTGAGCGCAACTGGAGGAAGAGCATGCTTAAAGCCATTAAATTTGCATTTGACTTCTTCTTTGCTCCTTTCCTTTGTGCTAGGATCAATGTGTAAAGAAGATGTACAATCACAGTGGTTCTGTCTGAAATTGCATACTTCCATACTATATAGTATGCTAAAAATAGTATATGAGCCTAGTATGCCCAAATTCATAGAATTTGAAAAACAGTATGCGAGAAGTACCTGGATGACTTACTACTTCCAGTGAGATTCTGAAGTGCGCATGATCCTTTGCAAGAGAATTCATGAATAGGAGTGAAGCGACACAACTGACGTGGGTAGGTCATGTGATCATGACAAAATGGCGGATGTAGTACGTCCGAGTTCCATTCATACTACCCACATTCATACCGCATAGACTGTACTTTTCTAATGGTCAAGTAGTAAATTCAAATTTAAATGCAGTACCTACTGAGTAGTAGGCGATTTCGGACGCAGCCAGTGAAAGTGTTTGGAGTTCCTCCTATTCAAAGTGAGATTAAAGGAATAGTTCATCCAAAAATGAAAATTCTGTCATTCTGTAGTTTGAGTCTAATTTTTGTCAATATATTTTGAACATTTTGGTTGAACATTTCCTTTAATTCTAAATGATTCTGATCACAACTCCAGTCACAGTTTGCACATGTAACAGGCAACATTTAGCTTTTCTTTTTACTTTATTCAATCTAAATTTGACATTTGTAAGTTAATTAAAAATCATACACTCACTGGCCACTTTATTAGGTACACCTACCTAGCATAGGGTTGGACGCGCTTTTGCCTTTAGAACTGCCTTAATCCTTCGTATAGATTCAACAAGGTACTGGAAATATTCCTCAGGTTTTGGTCCATGATAGCATCACGCAGTTGCTGCAGAATTGTTGGCTGCACATTTGTGAATCTCCCATTCCACCACATCCCAAAGGTGCTCAATTTGATTGAGTTCTAGTGACTGTGGAGGCCATTTGAGTACAGTTATTTGAGTTACTGATGCCTTTCTTTCAGATCAAACCAGTCTGGCCATTCTCCTCTGACCTTTGGCATCAACAAGGCATTTACGCCCACAGATCTGCCGCTCACTGGATATTTTCTCTTTGTCGGACCATTCTCTGTAAACCCTAGAGGTGGTTGTGCGTGAAAATCCCAGTAGATCAGCAGTTTCTGAAATACTCAGACCAGTCCGTCTGGCACCAACACAATCAAAGTCACTTAAATCACTTTTCTTCCCCATTCTGATGAACTGCAGCAGATCATCTAGACCATCTCTACATGCCTAAATGCATTGAGTTGCTGCCATGTGATTGGCTGATTAGAAATTTGCATTAACGAGCAGTTGGAAAGTATAATAAAGTGGCCGGTCAGTGTATATTATTATTGCTGAGGCATTACTTGAAAAGTTTCTTAGTCAGTTAAATGTTTGTTGAAGGGGCAGTATTAACAGATACTAAGCAGACAGTCTACTGATACTCAAATGGATCATCAAAATAAAGTGTTACCAATCTCTATTATGCTCCTCAAAGCAGTGTTTATTTAATTAAAACACAGTAAAAAAATATATATTGTAAAATATTATTACAATTAAAAGGAACTGTTTCCTATTTGTATTTATTTAAAATGTAATTTACTGCTGTGATGGATAAGCTAAAATTTCAGCAGTGATTTTCTGAAATGATTCTTCAGGAATCATTCTAATATGTTTATCATTAGTGTGCAAGTTTCTGTTTTACGCCATGCTTTTTATTATTGTACAAATGTTATTTGTATATCACAGTTTTATTCTAATGTACACTATAAAATACTTTGCATGTTTTTATTAATGTAATCCAGTGGTCTCAAACTCAATTCCTGGAGGGCTGCAGCTTTGCATAGTTTAACTCCAACCCTCTCCAACTCACACCTGCTTAATAGTTTCTAGTAGTTTTGAACACCTTGATTAGTTGGATCAGCTGTGTTTGATTAGGGTTGGAGCAAAACTATGCAGAGCTGTGGCCCTCCAGGAATCCAGTTTGAGACCTGTGATGTAAAGCATTTGTTAATGTAATAGCTCACCCAAATTATGTTTATATAGCTTTCTCTGCTTTAAAAAGGAAGCGTAATAGTATCCAACTGCAGCAAGACATGGAGCCACACATCTAAACAAATAATTTAACAGCAAAGTTTGGAAAACCTATGTTATGTGCGAACAGTATGTTTTTGTCTTGTATGCATACATTTGAATTGACATTTCTTGGTAAGTCATATCTCTGCCTTGATCCATGCTTTATATCATAAACCATCAGTTCTGGGAAAAAAGAAAGTACATGATGTCTGACCTTTTTCTTTTTCTCCCCCACAAAGCTTCAGAAATTCTGACCTTTGCAACAGATTTATCATTAATTACACTGAAAAAAATACATTTCATGCAATACTTCATCCAATTAAAAATGTATCTTTTATTTCAGTTTAATATATACATTTATATTTTTGTTTTTTAAGTAATATATTTTAAGTTTAAAACAGAGATGCCCAAACTAGGGCCCGCGGGCCAAAGTTGGCCCATTCTAACCTTTGATTTGGCCCATTACATTTGGGAAAGAGGGAGAATGATGAGTTGGCGAATATCTGTGACAAATATCGTCATTTCTAATGTAATGTAACATTTTGTTTGTTTGTTTTGTAATTTGTTCAGTTTTGTAAATTCATCAGATTTATAAAAAAATTAAATACTGTCAATTGACGGAGATCAGGCAATGCACAAGACATCAGCGAGCAAATCAAGGCAAAGGCAGCTTAGTGTATTCAGAATTGAACTCCATTATAATTAATTGGATTGTTTATCTTTTACATAAACTATATCTACTTTGCATTCGTTAATATAATTTAAAGCAATGTTTTCTAGTTATTTTAAAATATTAGGAAATAATTTTGGAGATTACTCATAGAAATTTTAATGTACCTTCGGCCCAGAGCCTTCAGTTAAGTTTGGTTTTTGGCCCTTCATAAAAAAAAGTTTTGGCACCCCTGGTTTAAAACATAGTTAAATATAAATGTATTTGCTTAAGAGCTCAACTAAGAAATATTTGTTTTGACCAATGTAAAATTTTAAGGTTACTCACACAGGTTAATGCATGCATATTAAACAGAAACACATTATGCTTTGTACTTTCATGGACTTAAAAAAAATATTGTTTAAGGCAAATGATTTACTTTTCATTGGCTCAAGTGATAAAACTTTTTGATGAGAAACCCTAATTGTTTTTAATTGGATGAATTAACATTTTTCGAGAATTGTTGTTTTGAATAAAGCTATATCCTCTTGTTTAGAACAAAAAGAGAATTTAAATTAATTTACTTTCTTCAAAAAGATAAATATGCTTCGTGGAGATTGTTCGTGGACAATATTGTTTAAGGCAAATTATTTATTTTTCTTTGGGTCAAGTGATAAAATTTAGATGTGAACCATTAGCCTAAATGTTTTTAATTGGACGAATGAAAGCTTTTCTCCAGTGTATTATTACGATCCAAGTGGATCTTTATTCACATTTGTTGGGTTTTTGTTTCAGATTTTTTTTGTCATGAATATGAACGCATGAAATATTTCTGATCAATATTTATAATATTCATCCAACTAATTGTTTCTGTAAACATTTGCTTTTTTGAAAACTTTTTCTTTTTTAAATGTCTACAGCATAAGAATGTGCACATCACTACGTCACACTCTGATGATGTCACTGTCTGTTAAATGAAAAAGATGTCTTCACACAGGTGTTTTCCTTAAAGGTCTTATGACAAGATGTTTACAACATTTTTTGTGATTATTCTTTCATTTAGCTGGAAATGTAAAAATGAATTAAAGTGCCTTTAAAATTCTAAATGTCTCAATGCTGCAGTCATGTGCTGTTAGTTTACTGTAAGCCTGTCAGTTTATGTGTGTGTGTGTTAAATACAAAGACACAGAAAGAGCGAGAAAAAGCACTTTAACAAAAAACTATAATCTAAGTGGGCATACAGAGATCATATCAATTTAATCACATTCCTCCATCTGCCTCTTTTATTTTTTCATTAAGTGTCAATAGAATATGTTTAGGCATCATAGATATACACATTAGTAACACTGGATAATGATAAACATGCGTTTCTGTGTGTATGCTTGCATGTATAGACCTATTTGTGTGTGTCTGTGTGCATGTGTGTGTGAAAGAAAGAAAGTGTGTGTGCCCTGAAAAACTCAAGCTATTATTCCCTGGTTGCATTGTGAATGTGAGTGTACGTGTGTGTGTGTGTGTTTTACTGCATGTCTGATAGAAAAGCATGAGAGAATGCATAATGGCAGAAGGACTATCGCCATGGTAACAGAGAACGAAAGATTAAGAAAGAGAAAAACAGCAGTCGTCTGAGGGTAGAAAATGATGTGAATGAACTATCAATGTAAAAAAAAAGGGTAAGAGTAGCTGGAGACTGATTGTATGAGGCACAGCCTCAGTATATGTAGAGCAAAGAGTGCTAGAAAAAATGGGACAGGAAAACACGTGAACATCAGAAAACACAGAAGAGGGACCGAGTCAAGGGAAATGAGAAAGCAAGCAAGCAAGCAAGCTCGCTCGTCAGTTGGAGAGCACCCCGTTAACATTTTAACACTTTAAAAATGGATTCATTAAAAGCATGTGTTTAACAGTTACATTCATTCAGCCTTTTTCATATATTAAAAACAATCACTGACCCCCGTGTCAAAGTCTACACAGACAACCCAACAATTCATCACCACATCGACACCAAACAAACAGTCACCCAAAAGGTGAATGGCACCTTAAACGAAAGAGAACTCGCCGTGTTCTTTCTACAGTGGATACAGAGAGTTACATGTACACCTGCGTGGTCACTACATGTACACAGTGTGCAGAGATTCACATTTGGAAATGTTCACCCACTTATACTGACTGATGCATTATGGAACGTTTCAGATTCAATTCAAGTTGAGCTATTTGCCCATCACCATGAAACATTTCCAACACTTCATCGGTATCAATGCACTTACAATGGAAGTCCAGAAAGAAGGGGCAAGTCCTGAAAAAGCATCAATATTATGCATGCATTGTAAAAAAGGGTTCCACACAATTGTTGTCCCAACACAAAACCATTAAGTTAACAATTGGTTTTACAAATTTAAGTAGATTGAACATAAAATAATTAAGTTGTCACCAAAAAAACCCTTAAGAACCGTGTTGGTTCTAGAAGTTTGATCAAGCAGTAAAAGTAATTTTTTGAGTGTGTTAAAATGATCTGTTTCTACAATCCTAATTTAAAGCCCTCAATTTCGGTAACTCAGACTAGGACTTCAAAAGAAATCGGAATTATGAAGATAATGCATACAATATACAATTTAGACAACTTTCTAACAGAAATATAACACACATTTGGAAAGATTGAATTAATAAAAGCCTGTAGTACTTAAGCAAGGGTTTGTCCTGAAGAAAACTTAAAATAAGACAAATATTACTGTAAATTATCTTAGATATTTATCTTATCTTACTATCAAAAAAATATACGTTCAAACTACTTATTTAAAATGAGCTGAAACAACACCATTCTTGAGATTTCATTGGGACAACTTAATTTTTTTATGCTCAATCCACATAAATGTGCTAAAAGGGTTAAGTTAACTTAATCGATTTGTGTTGGGTCAACATGAATGAATTGTGTGGAACCCTGCATTTTGTTCAGTGTAGATAATTATATTAGAGTTTAACTGGATATGAATTTATGTGTCTGATTTTCATCATGGAAATGACTTGCATCTTAAAACTCTAAAACGGATTAAATATTTTTATTGTCCTAATTATTCTAAACCAAATATATTTTTTTAATATAAACTGCGAATATAAGTTTGTGAAATAGTTGTCTTAAAAAATTGTATTCAGTAAATCAATGAAAAAACCTTAAATGTGGAAATGTGAACAAAAGTTTGGCAACTGCTCTTGTAGGAGCAAATTACATCTGAAAAAAAATCTTTTTAATACCTCACAGACTTTCATTGCAAGAACATTTCCAGCAAACTGAGTAAAGTGTCAAAATTATTTTTTGGTAAAGCTCTCACAATGCAAAATTCAGTCATAATTTACTCACCCTGGCATTGTATCCAGGACACATATGGCATTCTTTATCCTCTTAGGGCCCAATGTGTTTTTTTACATGCATTTTTTATTTCTCTTTGTTATTTGGGCTTATTGGAACCTGATTAGAATAAAAACCTAAGTATCATCTTTTGATATGATGTACTTTTAGAGAAAAACGATGTCCATATATGTGGACTCGTGGTCTGAATTTACATAAAACACTTTTTCCTGAATTTTCTTTTATGCATATTTAACATAGAATTTTTTAGTTTGAACTTGCTTTGACTATCAGAGAATAAAAACAACATTTTTTCCCCATTTTGGACAGTTAAAAATAGGGTTTGGGACATTTCATATGCTACAAAACAGTTGCAGGATGACACTTTATATCTGTAACAAAATATAAAACATTCAAAGTATTTTAAATAGCCCTAGGAGGATATATAAGGAAAAATAGATAAAACAACCAGCTTGTGCTCATCCATAAAATGGTAGTGAAAAGTGACAAGCATTAAGCCCACAAAAGTTTCAAGAAATTTTCCCATGCAACACGTCAATGCGGTTCAGTAAAACAAACTGAATTTTGATGTATTATTTAATTAAAATTCTGACCAAAAGCACATAAGTGCAATGTTTTCATAAAGTAAAACTAATCAAAGCAAGACATAACATACCCTGTTTAAAAATCCCAAAAGTCCATTTATTCATTTTCCTTCAAGTCCTTTATTTAGCACGGGTCGCCACAGCAGAATGAACAACCAACTACTCAGGCATATGTTTTACGCAGTGGATGCCCTTCCAGCAACAACCCAGTACTGGGAAACACTCACATTCACACACTCATACACTACAGACAATTTTGTTTGGCCAATTCACTTATAGCGCATGTCTTTGGACTGAGGGGGAAACCGGAGCACCTGCAGGAAACATGGGAAAAACATGCAAACTCCACACAGAAATGCCAACTAGCCCAGCTGGGACTCGAACCAGCAACCTTCTTGCTGTGAAATACAGCACTAACCAAGTCTAACTCTGGACAAGTTCGGCTGACACATTAAAGTCAGAATTATGGAACATAAATTATATTTTGCATTGCACTTCTATTCATCCTGATTTTTGTATCATGCAATTGTGCGCAAATACCAGTCATTGTTTTTCATATACTGTACACCCAGAACACTTACCATATTTGACAAAAGTACAGGAACATTCAGTAACACTTTATAATAGCTACACACTATGAATCATCTATTAAGCATTAACAAATAGTGAATTCATTATTTGTTAAGCATTAAATCTACATTAATAGATGTTAGTAAACAGTTTATAACTGCAGATACAAATGCTCTATTCTTGACTTATAAACACATTTATAATGTGCTTAATAATTTTGTTTTCATATTTTGTTACTGATTGATTTTTCATGACTAACTGAAGTATTGCCTTATTTGCAAACCATTTGTATTTAAGCATAGTTGGTGTTTTTTTAAGATCATTCAGAATGAGTTGGTAAATGATTGATAAAGTATTCAAATTAACATTTATATATTGTATTATTCAGGCATATATTAATAGTTACTCTGTATGTAATTAAATGCTTTAGTTACACAACTTCATCCAGATTTGTGACCTAATCTAATGTGAGGACTATTTATGCTTTGTAAATCCCTTATAAATCACAATTAAAGGCTGAGTATCATCTTTGCAAAAAATACAATTACTTTATAGTTTAACCATTGCCAAATAACAGGAGGGTCAATTATGATACAACATTTCAATGTAATTTAGCGGTGTCTCTTTTATTTTAGATAAGGTTGCAAAGATTTATTTTTCATTCGATACAGTTTCATCTGTGTATCTTCAAATGAATATAACTGAGCCTTTAATTGTCATTTATAAATGATTTATAAAGCATAACTAGTCCTCACTTTAGATTAGGTCACAAAACTGGATGAAGTTGAATTAATAAAGCATTTAATAACATACAAATCAATAATATATGCCTGAATAATCAAATATATAAATGTTAATTTAAATAGTTTATTAATCATGTACTTATGCATTCTGAATGATCTTTAAAAACCACTAACCACGCTTAAATAATTGGTTTGTAAATGATGCAATACTTAATTTAGTAATGAAAAAATAATCATTAACAAAGTATGAAAATACAATCATTAAGCACATTATATAGGTGCTTATAAGTCAAGAATAGAGCATTTGTATCTGCAGTTATAAACGGCTTACTAACATCTATTAATGTAGAGTTAATGCTTAACAGATAATGAATTCACTATATGATAATGCTTAATAAATTATTCATAGTGTGTAGTTATTATACAGTGTTACCACATTCTGTGATATTATTGGCATTTTTTAAAATGCTGGTCAATATTCACTACCATATTATGTACAAACAGAGGCAGGACTTTTTTGTGTTACGTAAAAAAAGCACATATGCATGTCCTTATTTATACATATGGCTAGGCTGAGTAAATAATGACTCAATTTTAAATTTAGCGTGAACAGTCCCTTATTTTAATTAACTAACCAATCTTCCTGTTTGTCAGCATTGTTTTCATCTATTATTTTCACTGAAATTTTCCATTCTAAGTAGCTACAATCATTAATAAAAAGGCAGTGCTTCACTGTGAGAGTCCAGAACTCTGGACTAGATCAGAGTTTGACCCTAATGCATGTGCACAGCGTTGCAGGAGGCCCTTATCAAAGCATAATAGCAGTGCGATGGATTAATATTAACCTTTTTTTTGAGACTGACCAATACCTTTCTTACCATACAGGTGTGAATGTAACCCATCGTGAGGTGTAACCTGGTTAAGACAGTGTTCAGATGAAAAAGTGGATCAATCCTTCAGGTTTTTTCGCATACATTTGAGACAAGTACTGGAATTTATTCCTCCTCCAAGTGCGAGATATAGTGATTCGGTCGTATAGGCATCCACAAATGGTCGATTCGATGTGAAGCAAAATGAGTGCTCGTAAAGCAGATGCATTGTGGGATTGGATTTTTCGGGAAGCACGTGATAGGAAGACTGCTCAGAGCACTCTTGTTATCATGACGCAGAGGAGTCTCGTTCCTGGCCCAAAAGCCCAAATCGGACACCAATCACAGATCGGCGCAGGCAATCAGGGATTGGCCATCAACATCATCATCCATCCACACATCAAAGGAGTCCAGGATTGGCTGATCATGATGTCAGTCATAAATTCCATGTACCACAGCTCATTGGCAACATTCTTGGCGGTGTAATTAACCAAAGGGTTATCAGATCAAGTCATTAGCTATACATAACTGCTCTTCTGGAACGGCAAACTCCATCTGTCTACTTTTGAGTCTACCGCACTTCTGCAGGGCCCAAAATGTGTGTGTTTTAAAGGATAAATCTGATATGATTTGAATGCTTGTGTGGCCCTGTGAAGAGCATTACCGCGGCCCCTTTTATGTCTCTTCACACTGGTTTTCTGGTTTGACCCTGTCCTGAAAGATATAGAGGTTGTTGGTGGCGGCGATGGCGATGATGTTTTCAGCCGGGTGCCAAGCCATGTGCAGAATCTTTTTGGTGAAGTCCAGACTGTCCACGCCCACATCCCCTCGTCGCCGTCGGCCCCCGGTGTAAACGCGGCGAGTTCGCAGCACGGCTCGCGGTTTACTGCTCTCACGCCAGGCCTCCAAGGTCACACCACGACCCGTCTCGCGGTCAAACATCCGAAAAAAGCTGTTATACGCTCCTGTCATGATCACACTTGGAGGGGGCGCAGTGAGAGATAGCAAAGCACGATAGGTAAATAAACAAAACGGGTATGTGGGGTGAATTAAAAAACAGGAAATCCGATGAGGAAAAGAAAAAATGAAAGAGCAAAGAAGAAAGGAAGAGAAAGAGGGTTTAAGTACAAAACAGGAATAATGCCTATAGTGCATAAAACATGATCAATTAAAATGATTACCTGTCAGTGCTGTTCCAGACACACTCAAACTTGTCGAAGATGCAGTCGTTTTCATACAAAGAGCAAAGTCTGCTTCTTAGATACTCATGAACCTAACATAGAAAGAAAAATAATAAAAAAGGGGAAATCTTTTGTTTTGTGGCTGACTTTTTGCTGTTTTATTTTTCAGATGCACAAAAGTTAATAAATTAAGCTCAGAACAAGTCCTTTTACTATTATTTGGATCATTATTTGTAACCCAGGCTCAATGAAAATATGTGTCTCAGCCCACATTTTTGCTAAATGTAAAATACATTACTCCGGGTACATTCTGTTGCATTTTTCTGATGGCAAATCCACTAAAGGGCACTGTCTACATTTTTGAAAATCTTAAATATGTAACTTAGGGGACATTTTGTTATACATTTCTGATACATGTCATTCTTTTACATGAAGCTTGTCATTCAGATCTGACCAAAATCCTACCCTACATAAATTAAACCCTACCCCTAAACCAACTAATAGTGTTTTTAAATGCAAACATAAATCAAAAGTGCACCGGTTGTGAAACCATGCTTCACCACACTTAAAGTCGAGTGCTCTCCGCTCAACAACGTACAAAGTAAGAGTGGGGATCCTTAGGGAATTCTTGATCCAATCCGATTCCACATCTATGATGGCAAGGTTTCATTTTCACTTTGAACAGCATCCTAAAGCCGGCCACACAATGAATCAGAAGCAAATGAAGGAAATTCGGCAGCTTCAACACTTATTATTTTTCGGTTTAGAGCTCATGCCCATGCAGGCCCGCACTGTCATGGTCAAATTTAAATACAGAATTGATTCTGAAGTTTTGAGAATGGATTCTGAATTGTTAGAAAAAACAAAGAATCACAATGCATTATTTTTTCTACCTCTAGTACAAAGTGAGCTACTGAGCTGACCATGCTGGAAAAAGTTGTCCATATGAAGAGATTGACAGGTGAGGCAAACCTATTTGATTACAAATCATAGGCACCATTGGTATTTTTTTTGATGTTGTGCAAAGAACTGCACAAAAATAATTCTGTATTCATGGATAATAAAGTCTCTGTAACTATCATTAGTGTGAAAAGGAACAAAAGTTGGCGAGTTGTCATACTGCTCCATAGCATTCATTTTACCAACCCAGGCTAATTCTGAAAACGTAGTCCCGTGGACGTTTCTGGAGACCGCGAAATACGTATTTTTGCAGTTTTTGTTTTCGCGAATCCACGAGAGGCCGCTCTGTGTGCTTTTTCAGATCTCAAATTTCTCTCGCGAGTGCCGTTCGTGCCCGCTGTTCTCACGTAAACCCACCAGAGGCTGCTGTCGAACGACTGTCTGTCTGTCTGACTGACTGAACGACTGACTGGCCGGCTGACCTACCCTCCCTCCTTCTCTAAACCCAACCAATTTTATCGATTGACCCACCCACCCACTTACTTCCCTAAACCCAAAACCGTCCAGAAAAAGAAAAGTCCTCGCCTGTTTTTTACCACGTTTTCGGATTTTACCACATTCTCACCCTGTTATTCCCTGGTTCATTTTATTTTTTGGAGTCTATTTTTGTCTTACCTGACTTCTGGAACCGCTCTTCCCCGGACTCGAACCCCGTCATCATCGTCAACTCCTCTCTGCGTCTCAAGTCCAATTGGTTCTGGCCGGAAAGCCCTCCACACAGAAGTAAGCGCGAAAAGGAACGGCGTCATCCAGCACCGTAGCGTTCGTTTAAAAAAAATGAAATGAAATGCAAGCCATACGTACCTCGGCTACATAATTCGCGGTCTCCAGAAACGTCTACGGGACTACATTTTCAGATTGAGCCTGTGTTGCATTTTACCTAGAAACTACAGTTTCAACTAAAAAATCTAAGCTAAGTACTTATTTCCAATGAGCCTGTGTTGATTATTTAATGGCCAAAAAAACATGCCTTTTGTAGCAGATTACCCACACCTTTATTATTGTATGCCATCACCTTCATGTTACCCACCTGGTATGTCTCCACTGGGCCCTTTTCCATGTGGAGGTCCCAGACTTTGACAGTCAGATAGTCTCTGGTGAGTAAATATCGTCCACTATGGCTGAACTTAACATCAGAAACCGATGATATGATCTCAGAGAAAAAGGAACGATTGCCTGGGTCCTCTGGCTCCTCAAAGACTAAGTTGGAGAAAAGACAGAGATTCAGACATGGCATAATGAGAATAGGGCAGCTTTTATAAGCATGATGAGTCACCATACTGTTTAGTTTCACTTTTACTGTGCTGTCTGTCAATCATTTTGTGTCAGTCAGAGAATGAATGTAAGTCATGAAGAAACATCTTCAACACTGTGGCCTGCTTGTCTTTTACTGCAGCTATACTGTAGGTGTAAATCTCACTACATCTGCTACAGTGTTAATTCCCCCAGCTGCTAGCACAGCTATTCGTAATTGTTTTCAGTCAGTGTCCCGCTGTCTTTTTAACTAAGCTACTTCCAGCAGGTACTGTCTAAGTAACAAATTCCACAAATTGACTTCAAGAGCATAATGAAAATTAGCTAGCATTGCAATATTTTTTATTTTGCAGTATATATTGCGATATGAATACAATTTCACCAGATGACTTAATATCTCTATTTGGAAAGAACTTATAATGTTAGCTCAATTGGAATGATTCTGCAGTGGGAGTGCATCTCCATAAAATCTAATAAACAATCTATATACGGTCACACTTTATTTTGATGGTCCGTTTGTTGAATTAAGTTACATTGCATCTACATGCCAACTAATTCTCATTAGATTATAAGTTGACTGTACACTTAGGGTTAGTTAACATGTACTTGCAAAGTTTCTTATAGTCAGTTAAATGTCTGTTAAAGGACTGCTCAATATCAGTATCAACAGATATTAAGCAGACAGTCTACTAATGCTCAAATGCACCATCAAAATAAAGTGTTAACATATAAATTTACATTGATACATTTTCGTTGTGGCTTGTGCTATTTGCAGTGCATTTCTGTATTTGCACATGTTGTGAATATTATCATGCATAACAAAATACAATCAAGAAAAAGATACAACAAAAATAAAGTGTTTTATCATTTCCCGACTCTAACAGTATTCAAGTACAGTAATTGAATGATAAAAATAATGTAATAAAATGAATCATTGTTAAACTCACAAGTGGTACAATTTCATATGACTGAATGCTTTTTTTTTTTTTTTTACAATCACAGGCATCAAAAACACATGCAAATGATGTATTCTAACACAAACTTAACATTGCATATATACTGCGATGTGTCTATTGTGAATGATCACATTGCGATATCGATTCTAAAACAATACATTGTGTAGCCCTAATGAAAATCTTAAAGTTGAACGCAAGATTTATATAAGATTGACATGTCAGAGAGAGGCACTTTCTTCTATTTATTAAATGCTTAATTTCATGCTGACTGTAAAAATGTGCAAAGCAACCTCAAACTAAATATTATTATTATTAATGCTGAAAACTTGTTTTTGTGGATTTTTTTTTTAAAGATCCAGATAACCTAGAGGAGAAAAAAGCATTTATTTGAAACTGAGAAACTACTGTACATGCAGCTATTAAAAATTAAGACCATTCAATTTCTCGGAATTTAAATTTTATAGTTATGTGTATGAGTGAAATGTAATTTTAGTTTAGTTCTATAAACTACTGATGACATTGCTACCAAATTTGAAATAAAAATGTGATCATCTAGAGCATTTTGTTTGCATAAAATAACAAAAAGAGACCATGATCTGACACTTTCATATTTATTTTTGCACTACACCAATATACCAATTTGTTTAACTAAGAAGAGTTAAGAAATCTATATTTGGTGGAATAACCCTAATTTTCAGCCACAATAAATAAAAACATTTGTTACTCTAATCAATTTTTTATTCTAAACCTCCAAATGCTCTAAATGACAGAATTTTTAAGAAATGTTATCAGATTTTTATTTTTTTTTAGAATAAAACAAATATGAACCCTTATGTGCTGTTGGGGATGTTTTCATCCACTCTGGAGTGACTTTGAGTCTTGATTTGGCCACAACTTTCTCTGTGTTTTAGCACATGGAATGATTTTTGGTAAAAAATCTTATTTTGACACATATTTTGGAAAAACACTTTGAAATTTTTCAAAAATTCAACAATTCACTTTGGCCAAATTTACTACCCTTTTGTTGTGTTTGTGGCAGTTTTTGCCCCGTTGACTTCCATTATAATGACATTTTTTGATTGCATATCCATGACACCATATAAGGTATTCTTTCTATACACATGGCAGGTACATATTGGGCAAATGAAAAATGTAAAATGTATAACGATTCAATATGCCTCCTAAAAACACCAAGGTGGACGCTACAGACAGCCTATAACTTGCTCTCTCTCTCTCTCTCTCTCTCTCTCTCTCTCTCACTCACGCGCTCACAAGCAAGCAGGCACGCACACACACGCAGACAGGATCTGCACACTGGTCTTACCTTTACTTTAAATTATGTCTTTAATGACTTTGTAATGATCGAGTTATCTCCTGTCCTGTCCTTTGAAGCACTCCTTTAGCTCCCGCATTGGTCGTCCGTTTTTTATTCAAGTTTTGAATAAAAGTCCAATTTTAAGAAATTTAAGCTGAGATATTAACATTACATCCATGATTTTTGCAGTTAGTCAGAGCAAAACATAATATAACGGACTCCTATTGAACTTTACTACGTAGAAGAAGAGCAACCACTGAACAAGAATAACTGTGAGCTCACGCGGCATTGCGGCAGAGCTAGCTACGGTTTTATGTCAGATCCTAACACTAAATATTAAAAGAGATTTTTTCAACACATTTCTAAACATAATAATTTTAATAACTCATTTCTAATAACTGATTTATTTTATCTTTGCCATGATGACAGTAAATAAGATTTTACTAGATATTTTCAAGATACTTCTATACAGCTTAAAGTGACATTTAAAGGCTTAATTAGGTTAATTAGGTTAACTAGGCAGGTTAGGGTAATTAGGCAAGTTAATGTATAACGATGGTTTGTTCTGTAGACTATCGAAAAAATATATAGCTTAAAGGGGCTAATAACTTTGACCTTAAAATGGTGTTTAAAAAATTAAAAACTGCTTTTATTCTAGCCGAAATAAAACAAATAAGACTTTCTCCAGAAGAAAAAGTATTATCAGACATACTGTGAACATTTCCTTGCTCTGTTAAACATCATTTAGGAAATATTTAAAAAAGAAAGAAAAATTCAAAGGGGGGCTAATAATTCTGACTTCAACTGTATGTGAAATACATTACCTATTATATTCAAAGTGAGGACATATAATAAAAAAGATCTACAATGTATAAAAACATTTTAATAAAGCATTACATTGGTAGCAAACACTGAGTGAGCAAAAGGCACGTGCTCAAGCCAGTGTGCAGGAGATTGCGCAATCTGACGTGAGGCACAGCTCGGTGCTGCCTCACCTCGCCTCCTATGCTGTAACTCAACAGGAGATTCGCAAAATACACCAATTTTGATAAGTAAAAAGATTGAAATCATTTGAATCATACAGAAATTGCATTTATAGCACAGATCAGTGGACAAATATTTATTTTATCATTGGTATACATCTCATGATGGCAGGTAAGGATGATGACAGGTGAGGCCCTGACTGCACATACCTGATATAATTATCCATTCTTTTCCCTGTTGGGAAGAGGTACATTTTCACATTTTTACTGTTGATCATTAGTTGCAGTGCAAAAAAGCTTAAAAAATTATATGGTTATATGAAGCATAGTGTGTGTGTGGGCATGTGCGAGTGTGAGAGAGAGACCTTTGCGCACTTACCTTGATATGTTTGAGAAAGTAAAAAATAAGCAGCTCAGCTCTCAGAACATAGTAAACATAGTAGGTGTATTATTGCACGGGAACTATAATCTGCTGTTTTACTCCTTAAAACTTCATATGAAAGAGAGAAACTTTATTTGCACAGGCCTATCTAAAGGGCTGCCAACTCATGATCAACAGTAAACATGAAAAGTTTTACCTCTTCCCAACAAGGAAAAACACCAACAGTCAAAAATGCATGACTATTTGGTGTCAAGGCTTCGCAATCAAAAAAATGTCATATAATGGAAGTCAATAGGGCAAAAACAGCCACAACCATAATGAAAGGGTAGTCAACTTGAACAATGCACAAGGGTTAACAATTTATCCAAAAACAATATCCAATAAATCAAAACTCTGAATTTTCAAGCGGTCTCTTAATTGTTTTCCATAGCCATATGTCTTTATTGTCACTCTTGATCAATGCACGAGGCACGTTCTTACTTTTGGAGTGTCTGTCGCAGAGTGCCGAATCTCTCATGTCACAGAGGCGTAGTGTGCCTTTACTGCTGCTGTACACAAACAGATGGCAGTGCTGTGGGTGGAACTCTGCAGCTGTTATCACCTCCGTCAGGTCCTCCATATTGGCTGGCTTAATGTCCACAATGTCTGAGAAGGAGTCAAGGAGCATCTCGGATTTACAGTCCTAAAGCTACTCTTAGTTTGAGATTGAGACTAATTCTTTCAGGAACTTTCATGAATGCAGATGTCAAGATCTGAATTATTCATGACGAATAAATAATGGCATTAAATTTGATCTGTTCCTCAGACAAATATTGTATCATTTCAAAATACATTGAATGAATCAATCATGCTAACCACTTTATTTAAGCGTTAAAAGCCATTAAAGCTAGTGATTTATGATATTTTGTCAGCTGTTTTGGTACATAAACTATGATTAATAATTGAATTTTTTTATGTTATTGTTATCGATCAGACTAAAAAAATTTATTGATGTATAATAAATTATGGATTATTGGAAATCTTTGGAAATGTTTATACTAAAAAAAAACAAAATAACTTCAGTAGTTTTTCACTTAAAAAAAAAGGATTAAGAATAGCAATATGTAAACAATTTTGGCAAAAGAAAGACCTACTGTAGATGTTTTCTTGCAGGTTCCTTGATGACTGCACATTTTTTAAAGTTGAATAAAGATAAAGCTGAAATTCTTATTGTGGGCAAAAAACCTGAGCGAGAGAGGACTGAAGGAGAATTGTGTTCTTTAGGTTTAATAATCTAAAAAAGAATTAAAGAACCTGGATGTTATTTTCGATTGTGATCCTAATTTTAAATCTCATATTAATCAAGTTACAAAAACTTAATCATTGGAGAAACATTGCCAGAATTTGTTATTTCCTGTCTTTTAATGATGCTAAGAAATTAATTCATGCTTTTATTTTCTCTCGGCTTGATTACTGCAATGCTATTTATATTGGTTTACCTAAGGGTTCTATAAGGAAGTTGCAACTGATACAAAATGCTGCAGCCAGAGTTTTAATGAAATTGACGAAACGAGAACATATCACACCGCCATTAATAGAATTACACTGGTTACCAGTGCACCAAAGGATATATTTTAAGATTCTTTTATTAGTTTATAAGGCACTACACCACATGACACCTTCTTACATTTCTGACAGCTTATCGAAATATAATCCAAACCGTTTGCTACGCTCTTCTATCGCTGGACTTTTAGAATTTCACTCTGTTAATCTGATGCGATCTGGCGGCACCTCTTTTAGTCACTATGCTCCAAAAATTTGGAATTGTCTACCAAATGAAGTGAAAGAATCCCCCAGCATTCATGTTTTTAAAAAGCGTGTTAAGATGCACCTTTTTAAAACTGCGTATTAATATAGCAGTATGTGACGTGTAGGTGTAGGTGTATGCATGTATGTATGTATGTATGTATGGTGTGGGCATGTTTATGCATATGTAAGGACTATTGTGTGTGTGATTGTGTAGGTGTATGTGTCACGATCATCAGCGATCTTAACTCCATAGATCGCTGGTAAACATGCACTATCGCTTATGGACTACAAATCCGCCATCTTATGGACTACATCTCCATACATGCACTCCGCTCACACACACATGCTTCTCATCCTGATTGATTGCACACATACCACCGGAGGATTGTCAAGGACTGATACAAGGCACATACACTCACTCTAGTCGCCGAGTCTGGTTTACCCTTAGTGACATTACAATGCGTTTCCTTTGTCTTGCTTTGCCTAGTTTTGATCCTTGCCTCGGTTGTCTGTTTATCCTGTTTGCTGCCCACCTTGTGACCATCTGCCTGTTATTGTGACTACGATTCTGTATTGCCTTCATACATCTGTTTGCACCCGTGTGGACCTTTGCTTGCCTGACCTCCTCAATAAACCTGCATGTGGATCTGAACTCTGTTGTCAGTGTCACACCCCTGGTTACAGTATGCATATATGCGTGTACATATATGCTTTTATCTGAGTAAATATTTGTTGTTTATTTTGCTTTCTTTGTCTATATGTAAGAAAAGTGCTATACAAATAAAATGTATTATTATTATTATTTTCCATTAAGGTTTCCCTTTTAGCTTAGCTTAGCATAATTCATTGAATCGGATTAGACCATTAGCATCTCACTCAAAAAAAAAAGAGTTTTGATCATTTTTATGTACCATTGCTGCAGCAGGCAAAATGATATTACGCAGCGCTGTTACGTAGTATCCTAGGTGGTGACTATTTTCAGGTGGTGTGTAAAATAATTGTGCCTGTTGCAGCCATGGTAGTGCAGCGAATGATTTATTATTATGCCAAAATGAGAGTAATAGTTGATGATGGCAGAATAAAATTTTTGGGTGAATTATCACTTTCATTTTCACACCACTGAATGCTTAAGCCCAATGTAGAAACAGACATCGCACACGCTCTACAAATGAAAGCACATTCGAACAGCGGTAGCTTATAAATAAACTATGTATCATCAGCTTCCTGAATGGTGTAAAGCTGCATGGTTGTATGATTATTATTTTCAGCACACACACACACATACATCCTTCACACATCTACCAAGTAACCACTATGCATCACGTGCAGGCACAAGCGCACAACCTACAATTTTCCTGAAGGCAGCTATTATGTGTTTTAGAGGAGACTGTTTCCTTGGTGAATTATTTAAATGTTTCCATAGATATTTTATTTCTAGGTCAGAGAGCCCTGCTCCAAAGAAGAGCAGCTACACAATCTGGAACACTAAACCACTGCCTTCAGTCCAGTCACAAAAACACAAAGGAACAAAAGCAATCCAGTTCAAGCACAGCACGCTTTTTTATGCTGCATTCACCTGACTGATGCAAAGCTTATGCCCCATTTAGTTTTATATAGTAACTCATTCCCAATGGCTGTCTGCATTTTGTTCAGTCTTTTCTCTAGATAAGATGATGCGTGAAGGATACTGAAGCTCCGGTCTGTGATGTCCAGGTGCCACATGTTGATCCGGAGATCATCGGCCGACAGATATGTCTCCCCATCGCTGTTGACGGAGATGGAGTTG
Organism: Danio kyathit; assembly: GCA_903798195.1. Lineage (NCBI taxonomy): Eukaryota > Metazoa > Chordata > Actinopteri > Cypriniformes > Danionidae > Danio > Danio kyathit. Next base: position 21,021,291 of record LR812519.1, on the reverse strand, counting down.
ACGTGGTAAGTGTGGCCATTAGCAAAGACTCTCCTCGGCCGCACTTCAACCATCAGGTCAGTGGGCTTCAGGACTGGCACCTGAAACAAATTGATTTCCGTATCAGTGGGCTTCTCTTGCTTTAGATCAACTAGAAATCATGGCAGCACTACACTGTGACAAAATGGTAACTTGCAATAGTTAAAGGAACACTAAAATGTTTTTTTTATTGGAAATAGGCTAATTTTATAAGTCCTTTAGAGTTAGACAGTTTTTTTTAAAGATTTATTTATCAGATTTTATGACAGTTAACAAACAAAAGTAAAAGAGAAAATAACAGTACGAATAGAAAAAAAAATATATATATACAGTTGAAGTCAGAATTATTAGCCCCCCTGAATTATAAGCCCCCCTGTTTATTGTTTTCCCCAATTTCTGTTTAATGGAGAGCGTTTTTTTTTAACACATTTTTAAACATAATAGTTTTAATAACTAATTTCTAATAACTGATTTATTTTATCTTTGCCATGATGACAGAAAATAATATTTGACTAGATATTTTTCAAGACACTTCTATACAGCTTAAAGTGACATTTAAAGGCTTAACTAGGTTAATTAGGTTAACTAGGCAAGTTAGGGTAATTAGGCAAAGTTATTGTATAACGATGGTTTGTTCTGTAGACTATCCAAAAATAAATTAGCTTAAAGGGGCTAAAAAATTTGACCTTAAAATGGGTTTTAAAAAAATTAAAAACTGCTTTTATTCTAGCCGAAATAAAACAAATAAGACTTCTCCAGAAGAAAAAATATTATCAGACATACTGTGAAAATTTCCTTGCTCTGTTAAACATCATTTAGGAAATATTTAAAAAAAAAAAAAAAAAAAAAATCAAAGGGGGGCTAATAATTCTGACTTCAACTGTATATAACAGTACAAAATTGATTAAAAGAATAAAAATAAACCACACTATAACCCTCATATTGTGCAACAAACAGTATATGATGTGCATTCGCTTTACATATTAGGCATATAAACAGGTCAGTACCGAAAGTTGAGGTTGGCAGCATTGTGTATTAGGTAAAATAATTAATGATAATAAAAGAAAAAAGAAAAGAAAAAATTAAAAGAGAGAGAAAAGAGAAAATATATGAGCAATTCCAGCGTTTTGCAGTAAAAACTCAAAACATAAATTCACATAAAAAGTTTATGTTAACATTTTATTGAAACATTTGTTTATATTTTAACTACCGACCGCATAGTTATAAGATCAGAAAAATATCTGTATACATGTTTTGTACTTTAAATGAGGAAAATAAACATGCGTTATGGATGTGATGAAAAAAGTCTGTGAGTTTGCAGTATACAACATGCTTAGTAGAAATTCTGTCAATTAAACTGCACAACACCCCAAAAATTATGCTAATCAACAGGATAAGAGTTGGCTCTCTATAAAACAAACATGATTGATTTAATTTGATTTTATATTTTTGCATTTATGAGGAAAAAACTTCGTTATGGATGTGACATCTCTGTGTTATGGATGTGACTGATGTGAAATTGCCATTCGTGTGACTTTGGTAAATCAAATTAAATTGTTCAAAAACATTGACAGAGACATTTTGAGTATGTCTAAAGTACTGTAAAATACTTACTTACACAAAAAACATAGAAACTGTTTCTGTATTTTGTTAAAAACTTAATTTTTTTCATGGCAAGGTTGACATTTGGAATTGGAATTGCCCATATTAAACTTAATATGCTTGGGGGTGGCACGTTCTTCAAACTTGTGGTTTTATGTCAAGAAGAGTTGTATGCTAGTGCTATATCGGCACTGGTATTCATCTGGAAGGTACCGACTAAACATGCAAGATGAGCAACTATTCATTCTACAGTAATTGCTTCAAGTTTTAGAGATTTGACGACAGTGGAGTTTTAACATTTTTGAATCCATTTCTCCAATGTCCGGAAATGGCGGGAGCACATTTTGCTTAGCTTAGCATAATTCATTAAGTCAGATTAGACCATTAGCATCTCACTCAAAAAAAAATCAAAAGAGTTTTAATAAATTTTTATGTACCATTGCTGCAGCAGGCACAATGATATTACGCAGCGCTGTTTACGTAGTTAACAAGCTGGGGACTATTTTCAGGTGCTGCGTAATATTATTGTGCCTGCTGCAGCCACGGTAGAGCATGAAATGATTGATTATTATGTCATAATGACATTATAGTTCCTAGTAATATTGACCATTTTCGTTTTAGTACATAATGTATCTACCGAAGTGTAAAGATGTAAATAGGAAAATTATTTGAGCGAGATGCTAATGGTCTAATCCGATTAAATGAATTATGCTAAGCTAAGCTAAAAGTGCTCCTGCCAGTCCTGGAGATCGGCTGAACAGATTCAAAAACTGTTTAACTATCCAAAAAAAAGTGCTCTTTTAATATAAAGAAATGTTTCTACTTGCTTAAATCCATAAAAAACAGTTTTTGTTGATAATTCATGAATATAGATTGATTCAGGGATGTTAAATAATATTTTTCACAAAAAAAAAACATGTTACTGTTTTGAGGATATCACTTTTTTCAGTGAGTGTAATTTATATAATACATGACAGCTAAAACCATCTTGTTTTTTGGGGTGAGTGCAGGCATTTTGTAGCTTTAATTCACTTACAGTTATTTTTATATGTACAAAAACCTACAGTTGTGCTGCTTTCAATAGGGCAATTTCATATTTTGTCACATTATTTACATTTTTAATCACAAATGCTCAGATTTGTAGCATTTTGTTATTCTTTGACATTCTTATTTGGCTACTTAATCAGAAGTCTCACATATTACGATAAAATAATAAAAACAAAACTCCACATAAACAGGATGGCAACTCATAATTCATTAACAAACAATACAGGATACAAATGTTATGTACATTCATATATGACTGAATATTGTGCATATTCTCTTGCTTGTAAATTCATTTGAATATTGATAAAATTCTTTCTGTTTGAATATGTATTAATTAAGTTTTTTTTTAAGCAGTGAAGGTTATACAGTATAATGTAATGACTGCTTAATGTAATCAAGCAAGGCAGGAGCTGCAATGGAAGTGCAATGGAAATATCTGAAGAAAACGAATTTAAAAATGTAATTATTAAAATACACTTAAGATATTAAAAATAAAGATTTTATTAAGAGAAATAAACACACATTAGTATAAAAGAAACAAACAAACAGAACGTTTTAAATAATTATACATTAATAATACATTAATACTTTTAGAATACTTAATCAATTAAAATTTAAAACTTGACAAATACAAAGCAAATTAACTAATTTTAACTAAATAATTAGATTAAACGTAATAGAAAACTTAAATTACAATATGCAATAATTAAAATAAATACATAAAATACTATAATAAGTAGAAAAGAATGCAAATATTTTCCAAAAATATTTTAGACCCATTTATAATTAGAATTTTTGACAGTATAAACTGTATTTTTTTATTTTTTTTAAATGCCTTTCAATTTTTAGGATGGGGTCTCTCATCATATAAGGGTGTCCATGACATCGAAAACATTTAAAACCACTAAAATAAGACAAACTATAGAGCCAGCATCGCAGGGTCATCTTGTATTACCCTAAAGAGATTATATTTTGCCATAATGGCCGCTGACTGTAAATCAGCTGTTTTTTTACACCGCTACTTACCAAATAAATCGAAAACTGGACATGAACTATTGATTTGAGTTATTATTATCATTATCACGTGAGAAGACGACGGCCACAGAGAAATATGAGAAATTGCACTGCTATTGTACAGGAAATTGGTTGATAATGACAATGTACAGTTAAGCAATTTAGCAGACATTACATGAAAAAATTTAATCAGAGAATGTAATGACTGACTAATCAGAAATCCATTTGCAGTTCGATGCGTATAATAAGCTCTTACGGAGTCTGACATAAATCAGTGACTAAAGCAAATGCTAAATCAATGCAGTAGTAATACTTTCTGCACTAAATTGATCTGATATGCAATTTCAGCTGTGAAAATACCCGTAATGAGGTCACGGTGGAGATGTCCTTTATTCGCCCTTCTTCATCCTTCAGATTGTAGCCCTCTGGCCGCTTGTCTCTCTCGCTCACCTTCCATAGCTTTATCGTTTTATCTGTTGAATCACACGCAAGAAATTATCAGTCAATCATACATATACATAGCTGACACCTTTTAAATTAAACTAAAGCAACTCAAATATTATTACACATTTCAATGCCTTTTTAAATGCAAGTCATTCTAGTTTATGAAACGATTAACATTGTCTTATGATTCAACATTGGCTGGTTGGTTTAATTTAATATTTATGTGTTGCAGTTCAATCTGGGAATGTGCAATATTATCATCAAAGGTAATATCATAATCATTGGTTGTTTCTTTTACTTTACTGTAAACCTTGAGTGGAAAATTAGTTCTGTCTGGTTCTTGAGTCTGTTTGGCTGATAGCCGTGCTATATTCTACAATAACAGCACTCTTACAGCCTCTTCACTCCTGTGTATTACTCCACTCACATAGTGACAGCAGATCAATAAACTCACTACAGTTTGACAAATATTGCTACTGTTGGACAACATAATGTACTTTTGAGGCATTTTCAGGTGAGAATGTAGTTGTTTAGATTGCATCTACAGTTTATTTATATTAAGGATAGTGCCTATTTTAAAATATTTATAATTTCAGAGGTCTGAGGCCATCAGCCTGTCTTACTGAGCAGAGCAAAGATGGTTGTGCCAAAAGATGGCGACAGAGACTGCATAATAAGCCCTTAGAGGAGAAAAACTCTGCGTTTTCCTTTTGTATTTCAAATTACAGCTAATCAAATCATTATAAAACAGATAAGTGGCATTCTAAGTCGATCTCTCTCTTTTGTTTGTTGTAGTGCTGTATTTATACCATATAATCTGCTAGTGTTTGCTTTGCTTTGGCTTTTTTGGAGTTAATATTTGAGATCTCCCGATTGCAACAGAAAAATCCTGTGAAATCTCTGTAGACTGATGGCATTTCATGCCGTTCAGCAGCCTTATAATCTTAAAATGTGAGCAAAATCACCTGTTTTGTCATCACTTTAGACATTACGCTAGAGAATCATTCAAATACTAGCTCTAAAGTGACATGTTTTTAAGCAGCGGTTTCTGCTGTTCTGACGTCAGCTGCAGATGTGAATGAATGGCGGAAGAAATGGCGGTTCCTCGTTCAAAGGGGTTTTTGAGACTCTCCGTGATTGATTTTCTTTTTTAAATACATGATTATGCCATCGAACTGTTGTATAAATGCAATATCTCACTAATAGCAGTGCGATATGGCTGTATATCATCACTGATGGGACACTAAGGCATGCATGCCTCCCACCAGTGCCAAATACAGCCATATCGCACTGCTACGAATATGTGCAGATCGGTGGTATACACACGGATCGCTAATGGACTACAAATCTGTAATTTCATGGACTACAAGATCCAGTCATGCACCACACACTTACAGCTGTTCCTGACTGATTGCAAACACACAGCCGGAGGATTGTGAAAGACTGATTACAAGGACTATAAAGACAGCACTCACACACACATTGTTGCCGAGTCTTGTTATTCTGCCTTGTCTTGCCGTGTTTTTGACCATCGCCTTGTTTGTTCGTTTACGTTGCCTGCTGCCTGCCTGTACTGACCATCTGCCTGTTATTTGACTACGACTCTGGATTTCCTGTGTACATCTGTTTGTCCCTGTGTTGACCATTGCTTGCCTGACCATCCTGCTAATAAACACTGCCTTTGGATCCGCACTTCCTTTTGTCAGCGTCACTTCACAAAGTATGTAAATCATTTTGCAAAATAACAATGAAAACATGCCTTGAGAGTCCTTGAGAGCCTTACTAAATGCAATAACCTTTAATTGTAGTTATGAATGTAAAAATACCCTTTCTTCGATTTTTGATTTAACATATAATAAGCATTATCACACAAATAAGATTGATGTTATGCTAACATTAGCATGTGAGCGCGATCACAAATGTGATGTTGATTTTACACATCATTTTAATGAACAATGTCCTAATAGAAGTTACATTTTAGAAAGAAGATCTGTTTCATCAAGAAAATATTTCCAAACAAAGCCAAAGCAGAACAGTTGTGTCTCCGAGCAATACTGCAGGTTTTCATTTCTGAATGAATATGTTTTTGAATTAATCCAATTATAAATCATGATTCACTTTATTTATTCATAAAGACAATCACTTTGCTTTGTTTATAAATGAATCAGCGACTATGAAAAATTAATTGTAATGAACGATTCACTGAATCACTCATTAAGACAGGAACTTGTCGCCCCCTACTGTTGTTTTTTAAGTGTTATTTTTGATTTATTCATGGTTATGGTATAAGCAAACACACACAAAATAAAAAAGCATTCAGTAAAAGAATATTTATCATCATCATCAAGATCAAGATATTGTTTTATGTCCATATCGCACATATCAATATCTGCTCAGAATAATCACATTACCTTTAATATTAACCTTAAAATTATTTCCATTTGCAGTGTACTGTATACTGTCAGTGGCGTAGCGGACGGGCCCGCAGGGCACGCACCGCGGGGGGGCCCCGGGTGATAAGGGGCCCCGTGTGATATTTTTGTGTCAAAACGTCACGGAGAAGTGATATCATCCATTGGCGGCAAACTGCGGAGAAATGACTGGAGCTTCTTTCGCGCGCTCTAGGTGTCGCGCGCATTCGCTTTCACGTGCACTCCCTCTCTTTGCCTTCACGCGCGCTCTCTCTCTGTGCGCATTAGTTCCCCGCATTCAGAAGTTAACCCCCAAATTAACACGGGTAATAAAAAGATTCAACTTCAGTCATATTCATGTTGTGAAACCCTATCAAAATGTCCACTGTTGACTATATTAGACTTTTGTTTTCAATAGCGATTTTAAACCTTTTAATATAGGAAGTCCTCGGCTCTGCATATTATTAATCAGAAGCTGAGTATATATAGTTTTACGTTAGGAAATGCAGTCTTGAATTTACAAACAGTCGGCAAGTACAGGAGAACAGATGCAACACATTGATCAAATTTAGTTTTCAGTCACGTTGAAAGTAATATTCTACTCGTTTAGTTTTGCCTCCATTCGTTTTAGATGTCAGTACTGACATACGAGTCTTCAACACATGATTTTTTTTACATCACGTTTTTTTTTTACATAATAGTTTAACTAACTAATTTCTAATAACTACTTTTTTTTCTACCTTTCCCATGGTGACAGTCAGTGCAAAATATTTTACTAGTTATTTTGCAAGAGTTGTATTCAGATTAAAGTGTAATTTCACTAGGTTATGTTAAATAGGACAGCTAGAATAATTAGTCAAGTTATAGTATAACTGGTTTGTTGTGTAGACAATCAAAAATATACAGTAAATATTTCTTAAGGAGGCTAATAATACTGACCTTAAAATTGTATTTTTAAAAATAATAAACTGCTTTTATTTAAGAAATAAACTATAAGAAAAAGACTTATTATTTATTATTATTACTTCTTTTTTTACAGGAAATACTGTGAAAATTTCCTTGGTTTGTTAAAGATCACTTGGAAAACATTATTTTAAATTAATGGGAGGGCAAAAAAACTGACTTCAAAGTTTACAGGTGTAAAAATGTGTCTTGATGTACTTGAACATTAGAAATGTGTTATCCACTACAATACAAAGTTCCTTGTCAAATAAATTAACGAGGAAGATTATTTTGAGGCTGCATGGTGGAGCAGTGGGTAGCACGTTCGCCTCACAGCAAGAAGGTTGCTATGTGAGCCTCGGCTGGGTCAGTTGGAGTTTCTGTGTGGAGCTTGCATGTTCTCCCTGTGTTGCCGTGGGTTTCCCTGGGTGCTCCGGTTTCCCCCACAAATACAAAAACATGTGGTGTAAATGAATTGGGTAGGCTAAATTGTCCATAGCGTATGTGTGTGAATGAGTATGTATAGATTTTTCTTAGTGATGGGTTGCAGCTGGAAGGGCATCCACTGTTTAAAACATTTGCTGGATAAGTTTGCGGTTCATTCTGCTGTGGGGACCCCAGATTAATAAAGGGACTAAGCCGAAAAGAAAATGAATGATTATTTTGAGTTTAAGTTAATTATCTTGTTTATGAAGACTACAGAGTCATGCATGAAAAAAAAAATGACTTTGAATAATTGTTTAAGTAGTTTGTGATGTATGTTAAATTGTGCCCCCTAAAAAGCACGTTCTGATCCCCCCCCCCCCCCCCCCCCCCCCCCCGCCCGCAAGTCATTCTGGTCTAAAAACCGCCATTGCTTGTAACACTCGCGCCAACACTACCCCAACCCCCCCCCCCCCCCCCCCCCCCCCCCCCTCTCTCTTCACCAGGGGGCCCCATCAATAATCCCTGCAGGGGGGCCCCCGCATTTTGCGCTACGCCACTGTATACTGTATCACATTTTCTAATTAGGAGAGCAATATGGAGAAAAACGAGTGAACTGTAATCCCCTGTAATCCACAGACAGGAGGAGGTGTAATTACCGTTAGTGGAGAGGAGAAAGTGAGCAGCGTTTTGCTGTGGCAGCCAGCGGATCTTATTGATCTTCTCCTCGATTTCCAAACTCTTCAGATAGTCAAAGTCCGGTTCGTGACTCTGGAACGTGCTGTAGACATTATACTCACCCGATTCTCCCAGCTCTTCAGATTCACCTTTAGGCTGGATTAAGAAAGAAGACCCAGTTAAATAATATGCCGAAATATTTTATTAGTTCACCCAAACATGAAAACTCTGTCATGATTTCCTCATCCTCCAAATCTGTTTAGCATCTTTCAACTGTTCAACACGAATGAAGATATTTTGAAGAATGTTGAAAATTGAATTCCATAGTATTTGTTTTTCCTACTATGGATGTCAATAGATTCTTCAATATATCTTCTGGCATTGAGGGCCAGTAAACGGTGAGTGAATTTTCATTTATTGGGTGAACTATTCCTTTGAAAAGTAAAATTTGATTCACTTTTAAAGTATTGCTGATTGTACAGTACACTACTTTCTTAATTACTACCTTCCGGCAATCAAAATCAAGTTTATACTGTCCGTGTGTTTGACATCTCGCAGAAAATTAACTAAAGACTCCAATTTAGGCCTGAAATTGAAAGGAATTCTCACAGTTTTGCATTTTTATGACCTCCAAAGGATTGGAGTCTTGTTAAGGATTGTTAAGTCTGTTCAGTGTCTAACATTTCAATGTTTCCACACTCGATGTCTCAAAAATAATGTGCTTTGTTCAGTATTTAGGTTAAAATCTGGGTTAATACAGGTCAAGTTAAGTCATCTTTATTTCTACAGTGCTTTTACAATAAAGATTGTTTCAAAGCAGCTTAAAGAACAGCTTACAAGAAACATTGAATGCAATATCCCTGAAAATGCAAACAGATGGCTTTATTTCATAATCAATATCAGAAACTATTGTATTTATTTATTTATTTTTTTACTAAAGTTAATCTTATTGAAATGTTCTTTTAAGGATCTCTGGGAAATGTTCATTAAAATCCCCTCATGTTTTTTTAGTGTTCCATGCTATAAAGTTACAAAATACATTTAAAGTGCTTGGAAGAACAGCATTTTTAAATCATTATTACAAAATTTGATCTTCCTCTCCCATAAAGACAAATATGTTCACTGCTTAAAAAGCAAGGTTTTAATCCTCCTTTAATATCAATAATCCACTGCAATGTTTTGCTCACAATCTGACCAACCTCTGTCTCTCTCTGGAAGATGACCACTCTCCCCCCCTTATCCCCAGTGGCCAGCAGATCCCCCGTCTGGTTAAACTCCACTGTTGAAATGACATCAGCTTCAAAAAAAGAGAGAATAGTGTTAATTTATCAGTGAAAATAATAATAATAAAAATAGTAATACAATTTTTTTTTCCCCTCACATGTCCAAAGACATGTGGTATAAGTGAATTGGGTAGGCTAAATTGTCCGTAGTATGTGTGTGAATGAGTGTGTATGGATGTTTCCTAGTGATGTGTTGGGGCATCCGCTGCGTAAAACATATGCTGGATAAGTTGGCGGTTCATTCCGCTGTGGCGACCCCAGATTAATAAAGGGACTAAGCCGAAAAAACAATCAATGAATGAATGAATGTTATCCATATTATAACATAAAAATATATATAACTGTATATTTTTCTGATAATAATTAACAATATAATATAATACATATAATTATTAAATCCTTATTATTAAATATTAATAATTATTTTTTTTAGTATTATCAATTTTTTATGTTTCTCAATTATTCTGTTAGATTATCTTGTACTAATTTTAAAGGCATGAACAACTCCAGCTAGGCACTTAGCAGCCCACTATTAATTCCAACTTGCATAGTAAACAAATACAAATTTACACAGAATGACAGCATACCTGGAGCTCGATGCCTATACATTTACACAATAGTCTCACATGAAAATCCCAGCCAAAAATTATTTTAGCGGTACAAGTTACTTAAAGTAATAGAAGCTCATGCACATGTGCTAGCACAGCAGAACTGTGGTTTTGTCTACGTAAACACTTTCAGTCAAGAGCTTCATCTGGGCATATGGCTTCACAATGAACACCGTAATAGTTGATAAACAGCATGACACGCTCCTGCTCCTGCCAGTGCATTGATGATGACACTAAATAAAACAGCCTGGCCTGCTGCTGATAACATGATTATAGAAAGGTTCTGGAAAGCAATAAACAACCCCTAGACCATACTAGGTATAATGTGAATAAAATGCAAATGCAAACAAAAAAAATTCATATGCACGCAGTTGATACCCATCAAAATCAAAAGAGTGCTTCTGTTTGTACATGCACTATTACAGTTGAAGTCATAATTATTAGCCCTTCTGTGATTTTTTTTTTCTTTTTCAAATATTTCCCAAATAATGTTTAACAGAGCAAGGGATTTTTCACAGTATTTCCTATATTTTTTTCGTCAGGAGAAAGTCTTATTTGTTTTATTTCGGCTAGAATAAAAGCATTTTTTTTTTTTTTTTTTTTAAAGCATTTTAAGGTCAATATTATTAACCCCTTTAAGAAATACTTTTTTAGATTGTCTATACAACAAACCATTGTTATACAATGACTTGCCTAATTAACCTACTGTAGTTAAGCCTTTAAATTGCACTTTTAAGCTGAATACTAGTATATTGGAAAATATAGAATAAATATAAAATATAAAAGATAAAAGAAATCATTAGAAGTCATTAGAAATTAGTTATTAAAATTAGGGTTGGGCAGTTAATCGAAAAAGTAATCGAAATCGACATTCAGAACCTATAATCGATTTTTTTCCAGGACGATTTTTTCAATTACTTTCCCTACAGCGTGTGGAGTCACCTGATCAAGCTCTGTTAAGGCTGATTTATACTTTTGCAGCCACATCTGATCTCTGGTCAAGTAGGATGATGGACCCATTCTTAAGCCTTACTTTGCACTACATTGATGATGATTGGAAGCTGCTCCAGAGATGCCTTGTGACAGCATATTTTCCATTACATTAAAATTATTATTTAAATTAAAATATTTGTTTAGGGAAGATGCAAGAAATGCACTGTTTAACATATTATTTACAGGATATACTGTACAAGAGATATTTTATTTAGAAGAGATGCTGCTACTACTTTTAATTTGAAAAACACTGAAAATAATTTATTTTGTTTCCAAAAGTGCAAGTTATTTATTTTCACTTTTTTATAAAAAAAAGTGACTGTTGGTTTTAGGCAATGTGTTTTAATTTCAGTTGTTCAACGCTGATGTTCAATAAATAATCATAGCTAGTAGATAGTGTGTTTACTTCAATTATTTTAAAAATCAAGTAATGCACCCTTAATTCAAACATCTCTCATTTGTAATATGCAAGCAGATTTACTGTACAAAACCTGTTAGTGAACTATGTAAATAAAATAAAATATCATTCATTAATCGTAATTGAGTTAAAATATTGGCGGTTCATTCCGCTATGGCGACCCCAGATTATTAAAGGGACTAAGCTGAAAAGAAAATGAATGAATGAATGAGTTAAAATATTCAATTATTCAAGATTTAAATTTTAGGCCATATCGCCCAGCTCTACCGCCAGTTATTAACCTACCTTTGATTTTTTTTTCTTTTTTTTAAATATTTCCCAAATTATATTTAACAGAGCAAGGACATTTTCACAGCATGTCTGATAATATTTTTTCTTCTGGAGAAAGTCTTATTTGTTTTATTTCGGCTAAAATAAAAGCAGTTTTCAATTTTTTTAAAAAACATTTTAAGTTCAAAATTATTAGCCCCTTTAATCTATAAGTTTTCGATAGTCTACAGAACAAACCATCATTATACAATAACTTGCCTAATTACCCTAACCTGGGGTGCGTTTCCGAAAACCATCATTGGCCAACTAAGGTAGCAATTTCCATCGTTACAAACACAGTTTGTTGATTTGGCGTTTCCCAAATCCATCGTTCCAACGAAAATTCGCAAACTGCGCTGCAAACTTGTATGCTTTCAACTACACCTCTGAAGCTGCTCCCTTTGCAATGCACTTTGAAAACATTGATGCCATTTTGAACACAGCCGTGGCTCATGACGAAAGCTATAAGTGACCCATTATTTAAAAGCGGAATTCATGTTAGGTCTCCAAAGCTTGTGAAAACAAAAAACATAGCATACGTTAATGCTTTAAATTTTTAGTAGGTTATTTATTAAGTATCTGTACTGTATATGACATGGGCCTGTTGGTTAGAACATTTCTGCAGTGGTTTGCTTTTAAACTTTAAAATAAATAAATAAACACTATCCTAATCAATATTAATAATATAATAATAATAATAATAATAATAATAATAATAATAATAATAATATTCATCATCATCATCATCATTAATATTATTAATACTATTATTAAAGTAGGATTTTTTTCATTTTCTAATAAATAATAAATATTAAATTTTATTTCTTAATAAATAGCCTCATTATTTATTTATTTATTTATATGATTTATATATATTAGAATACGTGTTAGCTTTTTTAAGTGATTTTATGTTTTAGAACAGAATATGTAATGTTCTCAATAATGTTTGTAAAGGAAACACAGGCCCTATATGTGTCGTTCACATATATTTCAATTAATATGTAAAACGAGTGCATGTTTTAGCAAAACTAATATTGGATTTTTTTAAATATGTGTGCGAGTAAAACAATATAATTTTCACAAAAAAATTATAGGGTTTTTCTCTAAAGAAGTAGTTACTCCACCCCATTTAGAGCATCAGAATGGAAGTTTTACGTTATAACTAACGTGGTTCAAACGATGGATCTGTGACAGAGAAACTACGGGTTTTGGGAAACACTCATCACTACATCGTTTTATTTCCCAAACGATGCATCGTACTATGATAGTTCAGCCGTGAGTTACGTCGTTGTTTGGAAAACGCACCCCTGCCTAGTTAACATAATTACCCTAGTTAAGCCTTTAAATATCACTTCAAGCTGTATAGAAGTGTCTTGAAAAATATCTAGTCAAATATTATTTACTGTCATCATGGCAAAGATAAAGTAAATCAGTTATTAGAAATGAGTTATTAAAACTATTATGTTTTGAATGTGTTGTAAAAATCTTCTCTCTGTTAAACAGAAATTGGGGAATAAAATATACATGGGGGCTAATAATTTAGGAGGGCTAATAATTCTGACTTCAACTGTATAGCCAACCTAAAGCACCATATAATTGAGTGAAAACTGCCTCCCTAATGCATGCTGTATCCCAATAACAGGTGTGTGGCGGGAGCTCAAAATCTGATGAGTCAGCTGAATGAGACGACCACACCGCACAGCTGCCGAGATCAAGGTTATATTCGGGACCTCAGAGAGGCGGACGGGATCAAATTCCACGTGTGCATTATGAGAAGGGAGGAGCGAGTGCTCGTGCAGGTGTGTGTGTGTGTGCACATACCTTCAGTGACATAGTCTCGGAGGAAGCTGTGATTGATTTTGGAGCTCTCGCCGTCCTCACCCATCGGAAGCGGCGGAGTGCGTAAGCGCGCCCGTCCGGAGCTGAGCCGTCCAATCCGTGCTGTCCCACCCCCCCGGTGCTTTGCCCATGCTTCTGCGGCCTAGCAGAGTAGCCTGCCACACGGCATCCTGGGATACAGTCCGCCTTTGTCAGAATGAAGCGGCAAGTGATGCGAAGAGTATGAGTGCGATCAAAAAAAACCCCACGTTCAGTCAGCTGGAGAAATGCAGGCTTGCACATGCACACATGCTCACGTCTTGACGCTCAGCCAACACTGCCTGGCAACAAGAAACGCAGAGGGAAGAAGAAGAAAAAAATGAGGATGTAGGTGTGTGTGTGAATCTGTAGATCAGTCGTTCTGCGGTTAGTCCTTTTCCAGGCGCTTCCTGGGTGCGGTAGTCCTTGACGGAGAGCAGATGAGAGAGAGAGAGGGATGATGGAGGAGGAAGAGGAGAGGCCTGGTCCTACCTCACAGCTTCACGGTGCGTCCTCTCCCTTCTGCTGCAGTGTGACGGAGTGCGCGTGTGTGTATGCGTGCGTGCCTGTGCGTGAAGGGAAAGGAAAGATAAAAAAGAGGGGGAGGGAGAGAAAGAGAGGGAGAGAGAGAGAGAGAGAGGATACCGCCAGCCTGTCTTACTCGACTACCACTGCTGCTGAGCATCTGCACAGCATCACGATGTCACCGAAGCCTCCTCCCTGCTCAGCCAATCAAAGTTCAGCAGTCCTGCAGAGCCCCTCCCACTGCAGGTGACAAGAGGAATGAGCCTGGAGAGAAGAGTAGATGGGGAAATCAAGAGAGATGGAGGCTAGAGCATCTGTGCTGCAGAGGAGCCAAAGATATTCACTGGAGATGTGCTGCGAGGAGACTGACGGGAAAGGGGAGAGATGTCATCTGAAATGGAAATAAAGGAAAGGGGAGATGCTGATTATAAAAATGCAAACAACGGAAGGATAAAATGCATGTTGGAGGTAAGCAACAGGAGATTTGTATGAATGTGAATTTAAATTTAACTGAGTAAAAAACAGTGGAGAGACTAGAGATGTATAGTGGATATGGAGGATGCTGTGAAACCTTGTTGAGTTGCTCCCCCTAGTGTTTGTAGATATTAATGGGATAGTTCACCCAAATATTGTCATCATTTAATTAGCCTTTACTGGTTCGAAACTGGGGTAGCACAGTGGCGCAGCGGGAAGTACAATTGCCTCACAGCAAGAAGGTCGCTAGTTCGAGCCCCAGCTAGGTCAGTTGGCATTTCTGTGTGGAGTTTGTATGTTCTTCCCGTGTTTGCGAGGGTTTTCTCTGGGTGCTCCGGTTTCCCCCACATGTCCAAAAACATAGGTGAATTGGGTAAGCTAAACTGGCTGTAGTGTATTTGTTGGAATGAGTGTGTATGGATGTTTCCCAGTGATGGGTTGCGGTTGGAAGGGCATCCCCTGCATGAAACATATGATAAGTTGGAGGTTCATTCCGCTGTGGCGACACCAGATTAATAAAGGGACTAAGCTGAAAAGAAAATGTATGAATAAATGGTTCAAAACCTATTTGAGTTTCTTTCTACTGTTGAACACAAAAGAAGATATTTTGAAGAAAGCTGGAAACCTGTAACCATTCATTTCCATAGTATTTGTTTTTCCTGCCAATAAAGTTACATGGTTTTTGTCTTTCTTCAAAATATCTTTTTTTTTTTTTTTTATTAAAGATTTGAACAGACGAAAGAAACTCACAAAAATAAATAAATAGTGAGTAAATTTTCATTTTTGGGTGAACTACACCTTTAATGTGAAGTAGGATGGAGGTTAGGATTTATACCACAATAGCAACTGTCATAAACATCGTAAATAAGCCAGCAGGCAAATATTAGAATAAAAGAGTGCAGAGGTCAGGTTATAGGAATAAACATATATTTTTAATAATAATTGATTTTTAATAATAATTGATAAACCTTTAAAGACAGACCTGTTGTGAGTTCTGGTGTTGTTAACTTAGTTGAACCCATTTATTTTTGCATTAAATCCACTTTTCTTTTTTAAGTCAGTTAAATTCATTCATTCATTTTCTTTTCGGCTTAGTTCCTTTATTAATCTGGGGTCGCCACAGTGGAATGAACCCCCAACTTATCCAGCATATGTTTTACGCAGGGGATGCCCTTCCAGCTGCAACCCATCACTGGGAAACACCCGAACACACTCATTCACTACGGACAATTTAGCTAACCCAATTCACCTATATAGCGTACGTCTTTGGACTTGTGGAGGAAACCCACGCCAACATGGGAAGAACATGCAAACTACACACAGAAATTCCAACTGACCCAGCTGAGGCTCAAACCAGCGACCTTTTTGCTGTGAGGTGACATCGCTACCCACTGCATCGCCCACACCTAAGTCAGTTAAAAAGAAAAAAAAAAACATTACCCATAATGCTGTACAGCAAATTTGTACAGCAAAGCATGTGCACACCAAAACATATTTAGCTCAGTCGACTATCTTGCAGCAACTTCATATTTAAATTAAATTAACAATTAAACAGTATTTCTTTTACATTTCATAAACATAAATGCTGTAGAGTGGGCAAAGCGGTGGCGCTGTGGGTAGCGCTCTCGCCACACAGCAAGAAGGTCGCTGGTTCGAGCCTCGGCTGGGTCAGTTGGCATTTCTGTGTATGGAGTTTCCATGTTCTTCCCATGTTCGCATCAGTTTCCTCTGAGTGCTCCGGGTTCCCCCACAAGTCCAAAGACATGAGCTATATTTTGAGGAATGTAAACAAAAACAATGGTCCTAATGTATTTCCTGTTTTACATTTTTGATTTCTATAGCTTCCAAAAATCCAAAAAGGTCCACACATTGATAAATAATGTTATGGCAGCCGTTTTAACATTAAGATATGATTGAATTGCCTCCTGTTACAGTTATGAAATAGTTTGGCAACAAGCAGGAAATGTTCATCGGCCAGTGACATCGCCACATTGAAATGGTCTATAGGTGAATTGGGTAAGCTAAATTGTCTGTAGTGTATGTGTGTGAATAAGAGTGTATGGGTGTTTCCTAGTGATGGGTTGCAGCTGGAAGGGCATCCGCTGCGTAAAACATATGCTGGATAAGTTGGTGGTTCATTCCGCTGTGGCGACCCTTGATTGATAAAGGGACTAAGCTGAAAAGAAAATGAATGAATGAATGAAAATGTTGCAGAAATGACTGAGAGGGGAACAATTATTTACTTTGCTACTCTTAAGGAAATATTACTTTATATATAACAGATATGAGATGTGAGATTAAATTATATGGGACATTCTACCAGAAATGTACAGTTTCACTTATAAAAATGTGACAGGGCCTGACTTAAGCTAATTGTCTTTAAAAAAAAATCATACAAAAACATGCATAAATTCATATATTCAATGATAGAACGCATCCTTGATCACTGTCAGCTTCTCCTCCATCGAACAATGTCACTTCTGAGTCATAGCTTAAAGGTGTATTGCAAGCATTTTATGTTAAATTTAATGCAAATACGACAGGACTGACCGAAACATGAGGACAATTGTAAATTCATTTGTATTATATAATTGTAGTATTTATTTGTAGAATTTATTTATAATTTCATGTTTTTAATCAATTGATGTGAATGATAACAACTTAAACTTCTAAACTTTCTAAACAACAGTTTTAGCATAACAAAACTATTAAAGCTGTAGGTTCAACTGGGCTGAGGACAAGGACAATGACAGGGTTTGTACATTTGTAAAGTGTTTTTAATAGAAAACAAAACTCTGAGAACAAAATGAATGACATACTCATTTACAGAACAACTAACAGACATCAACCATCAGTCCGTTTGAGGAATTTTTGGGATGAAATACTTTTTATTCACTGTATTTATGTTTTTATTTCAGGGGAAGATAATGTACGTTTCTGGTAGAATGTCCCATATATAAAAGGTTTTCTTTTAAAGGTCTGTACATTTACATTAAGAAAACATTATTAGATGAGACTTAATCTGGTGTCTCACAGCATTATATTAAAATAGTGTTGCCAGATTGGGCAGATTCTCACCTTAAATTTGATTGTGCAGGTAAAAAATGGCATAGGCGGGTTGACAAAATTTGGGCGGTTTTCATTCATTCATTCATTTTCTTTTCGCTTAGTCCCTTTATTAATCTAGGGTCGCCACAGCAGAATGAACCGCCAACTTATACAGCATGTGTTTTATGCAACGGATGCCCTTCCAGCTGCAACCCATCACTGGGAAACATCCATACACACTCATTCACTACAGTCAATTTTAGCATACCCAATTCACCTGTAACACATGTCTTTGGACTTGTGGGGGTAACCCACGCGAACACGGGGAGAACATGCAAACTCCACACAGAAATGCCAGCTGACCCGAACCAGCGACCTTCTTGCTGTGAGCAGTGGCGGTTCTAGACCAGAGTAACTGGGGGGGGCCGGGCAGGGGCCACTTGTACTTTTAAGGGGCACACTTTAACATACATCACAAAATACTTAATTATTCGAATCATTGTTTTCATGTATCACTCTGCAGTCTTCATAAACAAGCTAATTAAATAACTTAAACTCAAGATAATCTTCCATGTTAATTTATTTTGACAAGTAACTTTGTATTGTAGCAGGATAAGACATTTTAAACATTCAAGTACATCAAGGCACATTTTTGCACCTGTAAACTATAACCTCCTAGGGCCCGAGTGTCCACATACATGGACAGCACATTTTTAGCTCTTAAGTGGCTATTTAAAATACTTTGAATGTTTTATATTTTGTTACAGACATACAGTGTCATCCTGCAACTATTTTGCAGCAAATGAAATGTCGCAAACCCTATTTTAATTGCCCAAAATGGGAAAAAAAATGTTGTTTTAACTCTGATATCATTTTTTTTTTTTTTTTTTTTTTTGAATTTTTAAATATGCATAGCTATATCTGGCAACACTCCCAACAATTTTACGAGTTAGGCCTACAAGTGAAGATTTCAGAAACCTCCAAAGTGGTGTCTGAGAATAATTTTCCTCAGCCTCCCATTTGTTCAATTATTTCACTTTAAAGACAATGAAAATAACTTTGCCATAAAACTTAAACTACTAAACCTACACACAGAAGCTTGATAAAATTGCTAATTTTAGAACAAATTTTTAGACGACATTAAACGTTAGAGGCCTTTTGCGTCTTAACTCTTCAAGTATACCCATGTCCCTTTAACAATCGCACAGAGAGATGTAGGCAGTACCAGTTTCACACGACTGAGCAAAGGTAAACGAGACCGTAAAGGTTATAAAACACTGGCGATTTAATGATAAAGTTAGATAGACATTAATTTATGACGGAGAACGCGTAGGGTTGCTGTTTTTAAAATCTTTTTGGAAAGAGTGTATGCTATTTTAGTAACGTTGTAGCAGCGAATTTAGTTTAGTCAGTTATATTTTAGGCCACTACGTTAAATTAACGGCGAAGAAATCATGTAAACGTTGCTTAAACCTGTTATAAAACTGTATAAATGCACACTATTAAAGTTATTGAAACTATAAATGTCCTGGCTTACTTGTACCAATGTGGGCTGAGGAATCAAGCAATATTCAGATCTGAGAAAGTTCGGTAGGTTCGTCCGGTCTTTGCCTTTGTTTTTATCGTCTCCGTTTTGTCTCATTATTTTAATTAGCAGAGTGAGGCTACCACTAGAGGCCGCTAATATCAAATACATTTTCAAAGATATACTGACAGGACTATTTCATTTTGAACAATAAATAAATAAATGCAAATCACATATAAAGCATACATGTTCATGTTTTGATTTCACATATATAAAAATATATGTCATATAACAAAGCATTATAATTAGAAATATGTACATATATGTTTGAATATGGGCAGCATGGCGGCGCAGTGGGTAGCACAATCGCCTCACAGCAAGAAGGTTGTTGGTTCGAACTCTGGCTGGGTCAGTTGGCATTTCTGTGTGGAGTTTACATGTTCTCTCTGTGTTGGCGTGGGCTTCCTCTTGGTGCTCCGGTTTCCCACACAGTCCAAAGACATGCACTATAGGTGAATTGGGTAAGCTAAATTGGTTGTAGTGTATGTGTGTGAATGCAAAAGTGTATGGGTGTTTCCCAGTGATGGGTTGCAGCTGGAAGGGCATCCGCTGCGTAAAAGGTGCTGGATAAGTTGGCGGTTCATTCTGCTGTGGCGACCCCTGATTAATAAAGGGACTAAGCCGAAAAGAAAATGAATGAATGAATGTTTGAATATATTAGCTATATATTTCACATTCCCCTATGGGTTACAAGGAACTCTGGTGTCCTCTTTTAAACGTGTTAATTTAATTTGCAGTAGTGAAACTTTCATGGGAGAAGTGCTTTCTAGAAAGAAAAAATGCAAGATTTTCTTTTTTAAAAAGACACTCAACATACTTGGAAATTCCTGAAGATGACACTTTAAGACTAAAATTATGTTTGGATGATGATGTAATCTGTTTATAACAGACAAATATCACGGATGTCATAAGTTTTATTTGGTACACCTTGCTAGTACCAAGGCTGACCAACTTTGATTATATAATTACCTTTATTCAAAGATTCAACAAGGTGCTAGAAACATTCCTCAGAGATTTTGGTCATCTGAGCATAGGTTATTCACTGTATGTCAAGAAACCAGCCTGGGATGATTTGAGGTTTAATGTGTGTTATCCTGGCGGAAGTACCTATCAAAAGATTAGTGACCACAATGTGGTCATAAAGGAATGAATATAACCAGCAACAATAGTCTGTGGCATTTAAATAATGTTCTGTAGGTATTAAGGGACCTAAAGTTAGCCAAAAACTTTGTTTCACGCCATAACACCACCAGCAACCTGAATTATTGATAAAAGGCAAGACTCTTGTTCTCATAAAATGCAAATATTGCAGTAAAAATCAATACTCATAAGACTGGGAGATATTTTTTTTAGTCTTATGTTGTCAGGTTTCAGTAAGCCTGTGTGATATTTAGCCTCGGTTTTCTGTTCTTAACTGACAGCTGTGCACTTTGCTGCTGTAGCTCATCTGCTTCAAAGTTTTACATGGGAGATGTGCTTCTGTTGACCTCAGACTGTAAACTTTCTGTCTGCTCAAACCAGTTTGGTCATATATCTAATCAGATATTTGCATTAAGGTGATAATTCAGCCAAAATGAAAATTCTGTCATCATTTACTCATTCTTTACTTGCTTAAAAATATTTATGATTTTCTTTCTAATGTTAAACACGAAATATTTTTAAAAAAAGCTGAAAACCTGTAACCACTGACTTCCATAGTATTTGTTTTTCCTGTATGGATGAGAATGGTTCCATGCTTCTTCTATTGTGTTAAACAGAAGAAGGAAACCATGTGAGGGTGAGTTAATAGTGAGTAAATTGTTGTTGTTTTTTGTTGAACTATCCCTTTAACAAAAAGTAGCCTGTGTGTATATTTTCATTACCAACACTCACTATTGTTTATACAATTATGTGTTATGTATTTATTTAACAAAATTCCAATAAAACTTTAACCTTTTACTTAATAAACAACCACTAATTGATTAATAGTGCGGCCTCATGCTCTGTAGTCTTTAATCGGTTAACTTTTTTCCGGGTTTGGATTGTGTGGTGTTTGTCTATTTACAGTACTGCATGTCCACTTGACATTTTCTAATAGCCTTTTAGCAGGTAGCGAGGACAAAAGTCAAGGGTGCAAAGTCATTAATAGTTTTCTAGGACACTAATCCCGTTCCCTGAATGGGCAAAACATAGCCTTTTCGTGTTATCAGGATTAGTTTTATGTAACAGATTAGCCTCCACTGTGTAGAGTTGAGATGTTAGTGTAGGCAGTGACAGAAAAGCTTAATCCTTTGACCTGACTCGGACCAAAAGTAAGCATCAGTGTTTTTCGTCTCTCTTTATTGCACTTTCAGGAAGTTCCAGCTACCCGAGGGTCTGCATCTTCTATTGTAGAGAAGAAATAATGCCGTGCCTGCATACAGAGTCCCTGCCCTCTTTACACACTGAAAGCAGGTATGGAGTCGCCTCTTCACGCAGGGGGTCTCAAGGGTCCAGGTCCAAATCAGGAAAAAAAGGAAAGAGTGGAGAGAAATCTGTGCGTGTGGAGAGGAATGAGATTGAGAAAGAGCAGAGTGCCATAACCAGTGCTGCATGGTTCTTCACGCCGCTCTGGATCCCAGGGGCCAAAACCCAGAGGCTGGGATTCAGGATGGGGAAGGAAAGTGAGAAAGTGAAGGCATGGCTGGATGATTATTCAGATTCTGCCAGATCTTACTTCAGCAGATCCTCTAGGTGAGCACTGGCATCATTATGTTCTATGACAGATATTTTTTATTTGTATAAGTATATGCGTTTATTCAATTGATTTTTGAAAATTGCTTTTTTTCTTGAGAAAAATGGCTCTTAAAAGCACCAGATCATGAAGGTTTTTTAGGTGGTTCTGGGTTGAGTAAGAATTTTTTTAACATGTAAATGAATACAGTATATAGTCTACAGTAGCTTACCGGCAGTAGTTCGCCTGTAACTTACTGTGAATCAATTACAGTAAATACAATATATTTACATATCCATCTTGCTGTATATGTATTTACAGTATTGTGCATCTTTACTGTAAAATATACTGTAATTTTTACAATTCATTCATTCATTTTCTTTTTGGCTTACTCCCTTTATTAATCTGGGGTCGCCAGAGCAGAATGAACCGCAAACTTATCCAGCACATGTTTTACGCAGCGGATGCCCTTCCAGCCGCAACCCATCTCTGGGAAACATCCACACACACTCATTCACACTCATACACACACTACGGACAATTTAGCCTACCCAATTCACCTATAGCGCATGTCTTTGGACTGTGGGGGAAACCGGAGCACCCGGAGGAAACCCATGCGAACGCAGGGAGAACATAGAAACTCCACACAGAAACGCCAACTGACCCAGCTGAGCCTCGAACCAGCGACCTTCTTGCTGTGAGTTAGTTAAATAGTGAGAAATAATTACAATGTAAAATATTAATATATTTATATTTTAATATATATATAATTTTCATATATAATTGTATCATCATTACATTTCAGCATCATTAACAGTACTAGTAGGAACAAACCTAGTACAGAACTAAAGTCTCAAACACCAAGACAAAGCACTATTTCAGCTTATATTCTCCCCTTGTTCGTGTGGATTTCCTCCGGGTTCTCCAGTTACCCTCACAGTCCAAAGACATTTGCTATAGGTGAATTAAATAAACTAAATTGTTCGTAGCGTATGAGTGTGTGTGTGTATGAGTGTGTATGGGTGTTTCCCAGTGCTGGGTTACAGCTGGAAGGGCATCCGCTGCGTAAAACATATGCTGGAATAGTTGGCGGTTCATTCCGCTGTGGCGACCTCTGAAATAGAGACTAAGCCAAAGGAAAATGAATGAATAAATGAACATAAACCTTAATGAAACCTTCTTAAGAGACATTATCAACGATTTCATAAACACTGTTTGATGTATGAACTTGTGGAACAAAAATGTGTGTTTTAAAAGGATAGTTCACCCTAAAAGGAACTCTCTCACCCTCTGCTTGCTCCAAACCTGGAGCAAAAAAATGGAAACCATTGAGTTTTCAATACACTGTAAAACCAATGCAATCACACGGCAATTTGTAACTTTTTGATTTAGTGGCTAATTCGTATGAATTCGTACGATCTAATTCGTACAATTTAGTACAATTTGCTCATCACCCAATGACGATTAGGTTTAGGGGTGTGGTTGGGTGCCACGCCTCCTTTTTAAAATCGTACATTTTCAGACAACTGAACTACGAATTCATACGAATTAGCCACTAAACTGACTAGGCATGGGACGATAACCGTTTTCAAGGTATACCGCGGTTTGGAAAAGTCAAGGTTATCATATCGTCAAAATTTTCTCTAATACCGTTTCTAAGGTATGGGTAAGATTTTTTTATTTACATTTTTTTTTTAACAACAGCATCTCCAGCAGAAAAGATGTCCAAAGATGCCATTTTAAATTGTAAAGAAATCTGTGTTTTTGAGACTAATGAAGACAGCAGAAGTCAATGATTAATTTTCATTGTTTAGCCTGGCACGTTTACTGCTCCAAAATATTATAAATTTTTCTAAAAATA
This sequence comes from Danio kyathit, assembly GCA_903798195.1. Lineage (NCBI taxonomy): Eukaryota > Metazoa > Chordata > Actinopteri > Cypriniformes > Danionidae > Danio > Danio kyathit. The sequence continues at coordinate 20,997,059 of LR812519.1, read as the reverse complement.
AAATATATTGTGTTCAAAGGGGAAAAAACTTTTAGTTTTTTACCCAGACATTTAAAAAGAATATATTTTAGAGCAGTAATCACAATACCGTGATACCGTGAAACCGTGATATTTTTATCCAAGGTTATCATACCGTCAGAATCTTATACCGGCCCATGCCTAAAACTGACAAAACGTAAAATACTTACGTTTCCTTGTGAGATCAGGCTGGTAAAACCCAAGGCAACTCAAACCATTTGAGGAAACCGATTGCAACAAACCATTTAAGTTTAGAAACGAATCTATATGAGTACTGTGAACTTACTCCATTTAAGTTGAAGTAATGAGGTATTTAATTAACTCATTACCTTCAACGCTGAGTTCAAATCTCTTTTCAAATGAATAGAATTAACTTTCAGTAAATTTAGAGTTAACTACACCCATTTCATTTGATAAAGTGGACTGTTTTGCAGTGTAGTCTTCAAAATTTCTTATTTTGGGCTCGGAATTTTGTGTAAACGTTGAGCTATATGAGTCAGCATCTAAAATGCAGTCCTACTGACCACACTTGCTGAACATTTCTTTTTTTATTTGGAGTCTTTATATCACATTCATCCATAGCTTTGCCCAAAATGATTCTACTGTAATAAAATGTTCATAATTTTAGTGGTAAAAACTGTAAAATTGATGTAAAAATAAGTAACCTGGTTAACAGTAAGTTTCCTTAATATATACAGTGAACAACCATTAATGGGCTTCCCCAGAATTCCCTGCATGACATTGTTTTTTTTTTATTTTTTTCTCGTCGCTTATGTTCTTTAGAGTTTTATGTAACGTCATTGTGCTGCTTTAATCCTATGCTTGATACAATCATGGTGTTTATCAAGTTCATGACCTTCAATAAGTATGTTTCTCTGCTTGAAAGTGAAAGTTGTGATTTTGGCCAAGTTTGGTGACCCATACTCAGAATTTGGACCCATACATTTAACCTATCTAAGTGGATTTTTAAAATGTATGAATTTTGATCCATACATTTAACCCATTCAAGTGCACACACACACACAGCAGTGAACACACACTAGAAGCCATTGCTGCGGTGGCCGGGGAGCATTTGGCGGATCGTGCCTTGCTCAAGAGACTCACCTCAGCCGTGGTATTGGGGGGGGGGGGGGGGGGGGATTTGGGGGGGGTGAGAACGCTGGTCATTCACTCTTACCACTGACAATCCCTGCCGGCGCTGGGACTCGAACCTGCGATCTTCCAATCACAAGTCCAACTCTCTAACCATTAGATGACGGCTGTGGCAGTGTTTTTGTCTTTGAAACAAAGATTTGACGTGTAGATGTAATTAATCCAATACATTGATGTATTACACCATACATTTATGAAATACGGTAATTTACTGTAAAATTTTCAAATTTTTGCTTGTCGTATTTAAAATGGTGTTATTCTGGCAACCACAGCTTCAAGTGTTTTATTGTAAAGTTGACATATTTTAATTTTACAATGAAGAGTCTTTAAACCTGCACATCTGTCTGTTCTCTTCTTAGAAACTGGATGAATGGTTGTGCAGAAAGAGCCCAAGCTGCCCAAAACCTCATCACAGAGCCAAGGTCTAAGATGACAGTTCTTGGCCGTAGGAGAGTGTCACACCCTATGTGTGGTCCATCTCGAGCTCTCATCCACCCTGCCACAATGCAAAGACCACGATCCTGCCTCTCCGTCCATCAGACTGATCATCCTGAGAGTTTGGACCAGGGTGGAGGTCATTTTCCTCGATCATTACAGCCTATACACTTTTCACCCTGTCGGTCAAGATCAAGGTGTTCAAGTTTTCTGGGCTCCCCAAGACCTGCGGGACAGTGTAGAAGAGGCGAGTCCTGTACCTTCATGATGCAGCTCTTCAGTGGTCTGATTGGAGCTCTACAGGACCTGCATCTTCAGGTCCTGCAGCACCTCTGTGAGGTCACTGAGGCTCAACGCTTCTGTCTCTCAATGACAACGATAGACAAAACTGGTGGAAAGTGTTTGGGTCCTGTCCTTCAATCAGATGCGGACTCTGTTCACAGCAATGCACAGACCGAATTGGACAAGTGCATTATGGGATATGTGGTCAGGACTGGGAGACCTGTGAACATCAGGGATGCCCATGAGGTACAGTAGTAAATGAGGGGTATTCTTGTCTAAATCTAAGTCATTTCAGGTCACTGATGAATGTTGGTCTAGGATTTCCCTTGTTACAGAAGTGCTAATTGCTCAGTCATTTCAGGACAGATCTAAAGTTCACTGCCCTCGAAACAGACTGAGCGTTAATTCAAGATGCTGTACTGTAGGCTTTCTTAATGAGCCAGGTTATTCAGAGCTCGTCTAGAGCTTTTAACAGTTTAACTACTTTAAACCTGGAAGGACTTGAAAGGTCTTACTAAGGTCATACAGTAGTAGGGGTAAATGTGTAAACAAATAATCAAATACTCACATTACAATGCCATTTTTTACTTGAGTTAGTTAAGCATGTTTAAAAAATATCAAGATGAGCAGGATTTTTTTAAAACAAAAATCTTAATATGTATTCATTCATTCATTCATTCATTCATTCATTCATTCATTCATTCATTCATTCATTCATTCATTCATTCATTCATTTTCCTTCGGCTTAGTCCCTTATTTATCAGACACTCATACACACTCATTGACACACATACACTATGGCCAATTTAGCTCATCCAATTCACCTACACCGCATGTCTTTGGACTGTGGGGGAAACCGGAGCACGCAGAGGAAACCCACATGAACATGAGAAGAACATGCAAAATCCACACAGAAATGCGAACTGGTCCAGCCGGCACTCGAACCAGCGACCTTCTTGCTGTGAGGCAACAGTGCTAATCACTGAGCCACCACACCACCCCTTTAATATGTATTCGAGAGCCTAAGTAGACCTATATTTTTTGTGTTTTTGTTTGTAATTTATATTGTATTACAGCAGTTTTGGGGGATGATAATAAATGGATGAAAGCAGATAATCATGTAATCAATAAAATGCCAATACATAGATCAATATGGAATCTGCGTATACCACACTGTAGAATATAATGTTGCGAAGCCAAAATTCACATTTAAAACGATTCAATTTTAGTTTTTAGTATTTTATTAGTATTGTATTTTATTTAGACAAAGTAGTCTAATGTTAATTTATTTGTCTAAATATTAACAAGGAATTACAAAAAGCTAAAATAAACTACAAATAAAATTATATTTAATTCAATTTATATAATTTAATATTAATTTATTTAGGCCTCAAAACACATATCACCACTATGATATCACCACAATGGAAATGAGTTTTGTTTTTTAAACTTTATTGTGCTATCCTTGACAAATTAACTGCATTCACTTATTTTTTTGTCATATAAAAAGAAACGAAGAGAAAGAAAGATAGTATGAAAAACAGATATTCATCCAGGTTTGATAAAAAATAAACTTCAATTATTTAGAAAACTTTTAGCGACGGTGATACACATAGACAATGAAATATTTAATGCTAAATGTAACCATATACCGTGGATGGTACTATAAAGATATGAGATCAGCGTGAATAATGAATTAATGAATAACTAATATCAGTTTGTACCTTTATAACAACATTTCATGGCCACGCACAATATATATTCAAAAAGGCGGCAACACTAAAGCTCCAAAAAATGCCAATTTATTAAATTAAAAATGCTGATACTAAGCATAGGACGATAACCGGTTTACCGCGATTTGGAAAAGTCAAGGGTTTAAAACTGCCAAAGTTTTCATACTGTTCCTACGGTTTATGTAAGTTTTAACAACTGCTTCATTCAGTTTTTTAGTCTTTTAACCGCACATCGTTAAGTGATGCACAGACACAAATTGAGTTTTATTTACTTATTATTTGTAATTATTTAAAATAATTAAACCAAGAATATAAAGTATTTTTAGAAACATAAGAGTATTTGCACACACTTTGTAGCTGCCAGCTTCTTGCATCTGTGTTTTCTTACTCCAGGCAGAAAAATCCCTTTCTGTGATTGGTCATGTTTCGTGCTTATTTGTTTTACTGTATTTCGATTTACAGCTAATTAAAAATACAGTATTTTATAGCGCATGTTTACTGTTCCAAAATATTTTAATTGTTTCCTAAAATAAAATATATTCTGTTCAATAATTGATATACATATTTTTAACCCAGACAATTAAAAAAGAATATATTTTAGAGCAGTAATCACAATACCGTGAGGCCATGATATTTTTATCCAAGGTTATCATACAGTCAGAATCTCATACCGGCCAATGCCTAGCTGATACAAAGCATATAATGTTTTGAGCACACCGGTTCTTCCTCAGATATTGGTCATTGGTCTGATGAAGAGCCGGTGTGCTCGAAACGTTACATGCTACAATACTTGTTACATGATACATTACTTGTTACATGCTACATTACTTGTTACATGATACATTACTTGTTACATGCTACATTACTCGTTACATGATACATTACTTGTATCAGCCTTTTTACTTTAAAATATTGGCATTTTTAGAACTTTGGCGTTGCCGCCTTTTCGAGTATACATATATTTTTCCATTTTTTGATGTATAACACCCATGTAAAGTAATGTGTGTGCTTTTGTACAGTTTTACATGGTCACACACAATACACAATACAATACAAACGTACACACTGTCACAGAGAAAAATGAAGAAAGTTATTTTGAATAAACATCATACAGGTGTCATACAGGAGTGTCATAGTGTCATACAGGAAGATCCAGAAATATCAATTTACGTTGTTTTTTCCACTGTAAATTATACAATGACATGTTCTCTTTCACTTCCAAAATATGTAAATATAACACCATTTTTTTTTACAGTGTAGCAGTATATCATGCATCTTTAGTTTTTTCATTATAGCCGAGTGTGTGTGGGAATGAGAGGTGAGATTGTGTGTACTTGTCAGTCTTTATATGCTCTGGGGCATTTATGTTGGAAGAGAAATCCTTTCCTTCACTAAGCTTTAAATCCTGATCTGGCACTGTGACAGCTGACAGAATGTGAGCTGAAAAGATAAACAGACTGAATGATAAGAGTATTGTGTTTCAACTAGTATCTCTCTCTCAAAAACATGCCACTTAGCTGTAATCTTTTGCACTCTTTGAGGCTCTGTTCAAACGTCACGGTTTACTATTCAGACAGTCATAAAACATACAAGCAGACTGTCATCACTGATTCTGTCAACTGTGTTTTTATAGGACCCAAGATTTCAGATTGAAATATATGAGGGAGAAGAAGACAGACCCAAGAGTGTTCTCAGTGTGCCCGTCTTGAACCACAAGAAGGAGGTTGGACATTTATAGATTATCTATAATTCTATTGTCATAATAATGAATAATGGGTAACACTTTACACAAAGGAGTGTTTATAAGACTGTCATGAAACCTGTATAATGAGGTAATATTTAGTGTCATTTACTGAGTTATGACATTTTATTGGCAAAGATACATCACAAATACATCACAACCAGTCCTTATCTTATTAACCAGTCTTATATTATAACTTGTCATAAATCTGTTATAAACATGATTGTCATAAGGCCATTACAATTGTGTCATGAATATGTTTCTGATCATACAGGGATTTTACTGTATGAGTCATTAAAATGTCTCATTAAAAGTGTCATTACTCTGTCAAATAATTTTTACGAGTGTTATTAATATTTAATGACCTTTAATGACATGACTTTTAATGACAACCATTTTTATGGTTGAACCTAGGATCCAATGCGGTTTTTGTCCAGGCCATGGTACACTAGATCAGCTCTATACCCTCACCAGGGTGCTCGAGGGTTCATGAGAGTATGCCCAACCAGTCCACATGTGTTTTGTGGACTTGGAGAAGGCATTCGACCATGTCCCTTGTGGAATTCTTTGGAGGGTGCTCTGGGAGTATGGGGTCAGAGGTGCTTTGTTAAGGCCTGTCTCGTCCCTGTATGAACAGAGTAGGAATCTGGTTCGCATAGCCGGCAATAAGTCAGACTTGTTTCCAGTGCACGTTGGACTCTGGCAGGGCTACTCTTTATCACCAATTCTGTTCAGAATTTTTATGGACAGAATTTTAAGGCGCAGCCTTGGGCTGGAGGGGGTCTGGTTCAGGGACTACAGGATTTCATCTCTGCTATTCGCAGACGATGTTGTTCTATTGGCTTCATCGAACATGGACCTTCACCATGCAATGGGGTGGTTTGCTGCCGAGCGTGACACGGCTGGGATGAGAATCAACACCTCCAAGTCCGAGGCCATGGTGCTCTTCAGGTTGGAGGAAAGTCCTTACCCCAGGTGGAGGAGTTCAAGTATCTTGGGGTTTCGTTCACGAGTGAGGGAAGGATGGAATGTGAGATTGACAGGCGGGTTGGTGCAATGGGAGCAGTAATGCGGTCGATGTACCGGTCTGTTGTGGTAAAGAAGGAGCTGAGCCAAAAGGCAAAGCTGTCGATTTACCGTTCAATCTACGTTCCTACTTTTACCTATGGTCATGAGCTTTGGGTCATGACCGAAAGGACAAGATCTTGGATACAAGCGGCCAAAATGAGTTTCCTTTACAGTGTGGCAGGGCGCACCTTTATAGATAGGATGAGGAGATCTGTCACCCGGGAGGAGCTCGAAGTAGAGCCGCTGCTCCTCCACATTGAGAAAAGTCAGCTGAGGTGGCTCGGGCATCTATTTCGGATGCCTCCTGGACGCCTACAGTGACGCTTTATGAGCGTCAAAAGTGGCTGATCTGTTGGATCAGTTCGGTGAAATATTTGACTGCGTGTCACTGCATATCAAACGACTTAAACGATATAACTAAAGAAATCTCCACTGTGCTAAGCGAAAGCGCTTACTGAACAGCGCATCATTGATGACGTAAGCGTGCCCAAGCCCGAATGTAATGTGAGTGCGGGCCTTTGGGGGAGACAGGAGGGGGGACAAGCGTGCTTTGGCCCGGTTCAACGCAACTGTACATAGTGTGAGTACGCCCTATGTCTCTCGGCTGGCCCAGGAAAGCCTCGGGATCCCCCCGAAGGAGCTGGAGGAAGTGTCTGGGGTGAAGCAAGTCTGGAGTTCTCTCCTAAGACTGCTGCCCCTATGACCAGGCCCCGGGAAGACGGTAGAAAATGAATGAATGAATGAATTTTAATGAAAACTTGTACCACTGTAGCAGTAAAAATGTATTAATGATGCTGTTATTAAATTCCTTACATAATTATAATGGCTTCATGGCAATCATGTTTATGTCATATTTATGTTTTGATTATGATAAGTTGTTATAGCAAACAATGTCATCTTTGAATTTAAAATGTCATACAGTAACTGAGCAAAATGACGGTTAATAACAGTTGTCATAAGCATGCACAATATCTCATTCATTCATTTTCCTTTGGCTTAGTGCCTTTGTTCATAAGGGGTCACCACAGTGGAATGAACTGCCAACTTACAGTATCCAGCATATATTTTACACAGCGGATGCCCTTCCAGCTGCAACCCAGAACTGGGAAACATCCATAAATACTCATTCACACACATACGGCCAATTTAGTTGATTCAATTCACCCATAGCGCATGCCTTTGGACTGTGGGGGAAACCGGAGCACTCGGAGGAAACCCACGCGAACACGGAAAGAACATGCAAACTCCACACAGAAATGCCAACTGGCCCAGCTGGGACTCGAACCAGTGTCGAACCAGCCACCGTGTCGCCAATATTTTATTCACATTCATGAATTATAAAGGTTTCATGACAGTCTTATGAACACCCTCTTCAAGTAAAGTGTTACCGAATAATGTTTAATAATGTTTTTAATGGACTGTATTTGGCAGGTTATTGGTGTTGTCATGGCTGTGAACAAAACCAGAACATGCACAAGCAGCTTTTTCTCTCAGCAAGATGAAAAAGTAAGTATGGATCAATAATAAGCAAAATAAACCTTTGGCTTTTTATATTAAACTTAACAACTTTAATATGAGTTTTGCAAAGAACTATCTAAATAATCAAGAGTATCCTTGTCATGTTATTTGAATGAACGAGTGAAAGATTTGTTAGCCAGGTTTCTATTTTAGCTGTAGAATTGCTTAATGACTAAAGAAACATCAGCATGATGGTGTAAAACTGTCCATTTCTTGTCTATTACCACATTCTACAACTTAAACCAATTACAGAAATAAGCGCAGTTATAATAGCAACTTATTGCGTGACTATATTGTATTGCAATATAGGTAGTTTTAGTTCACCTATGTTGAAGTCAGAATTATTAAACCCCCTCTGAATTTTTTTTTATTTTTTTTTAATATTTCCCAAATTATGTTTAACAGAGCAAAGAAATTTTCACAGTATGTCTGATAATATTTTTTCTTCTGAAGAAAGTCTTATTTGTTTTATTTCGGCTAGAATAAAAGCAGTTTTAAATTTTTTTAAAAACATTTTAAGGACAAAATTATTAGCCCCTTTAAGCTATATATATTTTTCCAATAGTCTACAGAACAAACCATCATTATACAATAACTTGCCTAATTACCCTAACCTGCCTCGTTAACCTAATTAACCTAGTTAAGCCTTTAAATGTCACTTTAAGCTGTATAGAAGTGCCTTGAAAAATATCTAGTAAAATATTATTTACTGTCATCATGGCAAAGATAAAATAAACCAGTTATTAGAAATGAGTTATTAAAACTATTATGTTTAAAAATGTGCTGAAAAAACTTCTCTCCGTTAAACAGAAATTGGGGAAAAAATAAACAGGAGGGTAATAGTTCTGACTTCAACTGTAGGTAAAATTAGTTCATAAATAATTTGTAAATGGTTTAACAACAGTATTTTTGTTATGGTTACATTTATAATAAGGATAGTGGATAGTGATAGAGAGAGAGAGAGAACGAGAGAGAAAGACACAGTTACTATTGAGACAGGACAAAAAGACTTTTTCCTGACTCTAATGTGACTAAAACCAAATCTTAGACATTCAAGCTTTATATTGCACAATATTGTTCTGTCTTTACTTGTATAGTCTGTCTTAGGTTTTGGGTATATTTAAGTATTTATAGTATATGTATATAGTTAGATTATTGCTTCAATATTTTAGTTATGTATACACACTCTCAGTAATAAAGGTACAGGAGCTGTCACTGGGGCAGTACCTTTTCTAAAGATACATATTTGTACCCAAAGAGTCCACAGTGGTACCTCAAAGGTGCATATCAGTGCCCAAATGTTCCTAAAAAGTACCTTTGAGGTACCATTATGGACCCTTCAGGTACAAATATGTACCTTTTGAAAAGGTACTGCCCCGGTGACAGCTCCTGTACCTTTTTTTCTGAGAGTGCACTGTAAAAATATCTGTTAGTTAACAGTTATTAAGTGTTTTCAGTTTATTTACGGTTGTGAATTGCATTATGGGACCTTGATCCCTGCTCTGTTGACTTTTGATGTGAAAAATTCACCTCTGCAGTTTATTATATTGTTATTTTAGTAGTTTGAAATAATATCATGTATAAGAAATAAGGCGTCACAGTGGCGCAGTAGGTAGTGCTGTCGCCTCACAGCAAGAAGATTGCTGGTTCGAGCCCGGGCTGGGCCAGCTGGCATTTCGGTGTTGAGTTTGCATGTTCTCTCCGTGTTCACGTGGGTTTCCTCCGGGTGCTCTGGTTTCCCCCACAGCAAAGACATGCACTATAGGTGAATTGGGTAAGCTAAATTGGCCTTAGTGTATGTGTGAGTGTGTATGAATGTTTCCCAGTGATGGGTTGCAGCTAGAAGGGCATCCGCTGCGGAAAAACATATGCTGGATAAGTTGGCGGTTCATTCCGCTGTGACGACCCCAGATTAATAAATGCAGGGGCGGACTGGCCATAGGGAGCACCTGGACATTTCCCGGTGGCCTGACGATCAATCTGGCCTGCCGCCGTGAGTCTGGCTTGCTGTGCACAACCCCAACCCAAACATAACTACACAAAATACTTTTGTGGATATTTTTTACAGTGTAGATTTAAGATAGCTTTTACATCCGGTGTTGTGCCCATACATATGATTATGTTAATTTATGTAGCACCGTGGTCCTGCGAGACATGACATTTCATTCCACCATATGTCCACACATGTAGCGGAATGACAATAAAGCTCAACTTGACTTGACTTGACTTGACTTTAGGCTAAGTCTGAGGTTAAAGCATTCCCCTATTACTGGTGAGACAGCTTGCAGACCCCTGTTGCACACACCTTTTACCGCAGGTCTTATCTTTATCAGCCCTTCTTTGCTTTTAGGAATTCCAAATGACCTATTTGGGGAGAAAGACATGGTTTGCCTTAAAACAAATGCCTTAAATCATGCCTTAAAGAATGGACCATGATTTTACCCGCAGGTGCTGTCATCACACATGATGCTGTTTGGACTGATCCTGGAAAACCATCAGCTTTGTGAGAGTTCTGAACAAGAGAACAAACGCAACCAGGTATCACACAGACATAAGGAAATGTGACAACATAACATGGAGGAAATGCACAGTTATAACTTCACCCTTAAAAAGTACTGTATTGCGAAAGTGATTGCATCACCAGCTCAGATCCTAGGGCTATATGCACAGCCAGTGTTTTTCAGCCAATGATACACTTCCGGTGAAAGCTTAACCTCCTAAGGCTTAGTGGCCACATACGTGGACAGCACATTTTAGCTCTTAAGTGTCTATTCAAAAATACTTTGAATGTTTTATATTTTGTTACAGACATACAGTGTCATCCTGCAACTGTTTTGCAGCATATGAAATGTCCTAAACGAAAATTTTAACTGTCCAAAATGGACAAAAATTTTTGTTTTTACTCTCTGATAGTCAAAACATGTTCAAAAAATATGTATGTGTTATTAATGCATTAAAAAACAGTCAGGAAAAAGTGTTTTATGGAAATTCGGACCTCGAGTCCACATATATGGACATAATTTTTCTCTAAAAGTACATCATATCAAAAGATGATACTTAGATTTTATTCTAATTATGCTCCAATAAGCCCAAATAGCAAAGAGAAAAAAAAATGAATGTAAAAAAACAGCTTGGGCCTTTTAGGTTCCTTTTACAGCATTGATGTTGTAATGTAATTAAAACACACTCAGTTAAATAGACTTAAGCATTCATTTAGTTGTTTAAGCATAAAATGAGATGAAAGACCGTGTAACTGCTAGCCCCGTCAGTAGCAGCAGGCTAACTAAAAAACTCCATTGAAGATACTGGAGTAAAATAAACTGTCATATTTTAAAGAAATGGTGGGGGAAATGTAATTTAAAGCAGTGCTTCTTGTCCAGTCTGAGACCCACTTCATATCAGGCAGTGAAGATCACTGATTTTTAAAGAAGTCAGACCTTAAATGTGGCAAATTTATAATGGAAAGACAGTTCACCAGAAGCCCTGAGGCTGGCTGGCTGAAAATGAAAAGTCCATGTGCATAAAGAACTCATGATAAAATTGATCCTTTTCATAATTCACTATTGTGGATTTGATTGACAGGTGCTGTTGGAGTTGGCTCAGCTGGTGTCACATGACTATCCATCTGTGGACGCCATGCTTGGCGAACTGGCGGCCGTTATTCTACCAGTTACAAAAGCACAATTCTGCACTGTGTTCATCTCAGATGACAGCTCCACGGTAGTACACGAGTCAATACAGTTGTATAGATGATTATTAACTGTTAAAACCAAAAAGGTTTTGTTTATTTGCATGTTTATAATGTTGGTTTTAATCTTGTTGTCCTTAATAATCTTTATATCTGAACTAATAAGAAGCTGATACTGATAGATTCTTATTTATTGTTGACTTGCAGAGGCTTTTCTCAAGAATGGTCCGCATAGAGTATGAAGAAATCGAATGTTCTGTCCATTGTTCCACAAGGTAAATGAAACTTTTTGGAGAAGTCTTAATTCATTGGGGTTTAGACAGTTTGTCCTAAAGGACTCAAATTAGAGCAGGAGGTATTCAATAATGTATTTTTGTGTTGTTTTTCAGTACAACCAGTAATAGAGTCATATCTTGGTTTATAAGAAACTGAACATTAAAGTAAGCATTGGAAGTTACTGTATTTCTTTTGTTTTAATCTGGTATTTTTTATCAATTTCACAGAAAACAAGACTACATATTGCATGTAATTTTGCTTCATAATCACAACATAAAAGTAAATGTATCTTGAATTAAGAATCTTTAGACCAGTGTTTCTCAACCACATTCCCAGAGGACCACCAGCACTCCATGTATTAGATGTCTCCTATGTCATACTCATTACAAGTCTTTCGTTCTCTGCTAAAAGGCTGTTAATCTGAATCAGGTGTGTTTGGTAAATGTGGAAAATGTGCAGAGCTGGTGGTCCTTCAGGATTGTGGTTGAGAAACACTCCTTTAGACAATTATGCTGGAAAACAAGCTTTTTACAGCATGATTAGAAGGTAATAAATAAATAAATAAATAAATACATTTTTCACAGAACAACGGAAGTGTTTGGGAGTTATTTAAATCTTAAAGGGATTCACACTTTTCTTTCTTCTGATGAACACAAAAGAAGAGATGTGTCAAAAATGTCAAGCTGATAACCATTAACTTCCATAGTATTTTATTATAGAATGTCGTTCTGTTACTGCCAACATTTTTCAAAACATCTTTTTAATGTGTTCAACTGAATAAAGAAATTCAAACAGATTTAAATCAATTGAAGGATTATAATTTGTTCATGATTACCAAAATAAGAGTTTGTTTGTTTTGATTGAGCCCACAATGTTGAAAATAACACAGAATTCAGTATTACTTATTTAGCAAACCAAAAAAAAGAATCAAATCATTCAGTATACTTATGCATACAGTGAATTTTTAGTAAGTGTAAAATGTGCAACTCTTGCTTTTTAGGGATTGTGACACTGATGACATCAGCTACATGTATGCAATGCATGTGCAAAACTCAATGGAGATGCTCAGTATTGTCAACCGGCCTGTAAGTTGATCTGATCGATTAGTGTGCTAAATTTTCCGAATTTCTCTAGAAGTATTGACATAGATATGTTTCCTAATTTATTAAATGAGATCACATGTTAACTTTAAAATCAGTGACTGCTTTTTAAATAGTTTTTCTTCCCTTTTTTATTAATCTTGTTTCCTGGAAAACCGTATCAGCATTTGACCAAAAAGTACCTCATATGTGGGATTTTCCATGTTCGTACGTGACAAGTGCTTTTTTTGTGTGTTCTGATATGCTCAGATTTCCATGGTCTCTCCGATTAGAAGTTTGATTGGTGCTCCTCTGAGAGGCAAACAGAGCAGTAACGTCATAGGTAAATATTCACATTCTTATATTGTTCTGTCGAACCAAAGCCATCATGATTTCCCACAAGAATATTTAGCTCAAGTCTTTCTCATTCATAACGCTGGAGATAATATTATATTGGATGGCGCTAAGCGTTTAACATGGGAGAGATTTTTGAGTTCATACTGATTTTAATCTTAGAAAAATCTGAGTTGCTGAGATCATTTTTGAACATTTTTAACAGCTGAAATATTGTTGGTGTGTTTTAACTATGTGGCAAAATAATCGCTAATGAAGTAAACACCTAATTAATGATTTGATTAAAGGTGCAGTAGGTGATCTGCCACAATGCTAACCGGTTGGCATAATATCTTTAAAACACAGTCCCACCCCTTACGTCCAAAGCCACGCCTCCTGAAACATGAACACGCACCCTAAAGATGACAGTAGACAACCCACTACTTCATGTCATCCGCCAGTTAGAAAACTTTACAGTACTTTATATACTGCAATTCCGAATAAAAACCTATATTATATCTAGCACGTTTTCAGTTGTGTAGCAAGCAAAACTTGTCATAATGTGCAATATTTCATGCATGCAAGGATTGCTGGTCTCACTCTCTCTAAAGTGACTACTGTATGCTTAGTGGTTGGCCGGCGGCATGCAGGAATCACACTTATCACTAAGCCATACTTGCATGCTATTTAAGACCGAATATTCAGAGTAGCGTGGTAAAAAAAAACAGGGAGCGATTGGTTCAAAAATGAACCAATGTGAATATAAAACCAACTTCAGCTCAGTAAAGCAGGCTAGGCAGAATAGCGCTAGCTACTGATGTTTTGTTGTTAAACTAAATAAAAATCTATTATTGATGCTGTAAAATGTCCTTATGAAATTGAAAATACTCACATCTTTCGCTGGAAGATTTCAGTGGCTGAACAACACTTCTGTGCATATAACCCATTCATAACACAACTAAATCTACACAACTGAAGACTAAAATCGTTTTAAGACATAACATGACCTGTCTAAAAGAAATACTTCAGCCATGGTGTCGTCCTTCCTCCAGCATGCAAAAGTAACTCCAATATTGATTCAGGATTTTAAATAGTTTTGATTTAGCATTTGTTTTTACCGTTCTCATCTCTCTTGTGTGCACGTGTCATGCACGCGCAAATGGCGGATCTGCGTGCGCAGATGTACAAATCTACATTTGTTGACAGACAGTTTGGGCTACTTATCAGAATTATGGGATTAATATTTTTTAGTTTTATGCCTTAGCCAGAATATAAAAATACATATAAACACATTTAGATCATTTACTTTAATCATTACTATTGGCATGGGAAGATACAACAAGCACAACAAAAATGTTTCTGAAGACAATCACCTACTGCACCTTTAAGTTTAGAAACAAATACAACATGCCATGTATCTGCAAGGAAAATTAATGTACAAGGTTGATACTGCTGATATATAAAAACTGTAATATACAAATGGTGAGCTGTAAATATTACAATAAAGAGCCCTTTCTAAAGCTCAGGAAAAAAAAAAAGAAAGACCACTTTATTATCGGTTATTATCAGTAATCTGGATTTGTCATTGATAGTTTCTGAGAAAAAAAGCGGCAGGGTGGCTCAGTTGTTAGCAACGTCACCTCACTGCAAGAAGGTCACTGTTTCGACTCCCGGTTAGGCCAGTTGGCATTTCTGTGTGGAGTTTGCATGTTCTCCCATGTTCACTTGGGTTTTCTCTGGGTGCTCCGGTTTCCCCCACAGTCCAAAGACATACGTTAAAGGTGAATTGGGTAAACAAAACTGGCTGTAGTGTATTACTGCATGTGTGAATACGAGAGTGTATCAGTGTTATCCAGTACTGGGTTGCAGCTGGAAGGGCATCCGCTGCGTAAAACATATGATGGAATAGTTGGCGGTTCACTCGGCTGTGGCAACCCCTGATAAATAAGCCAAATTAATTATGTACGTGATAAGAATATTATTTGAAAATATGAAGATAGTTCATAAAATAAAAAAACATATTACACATATAACATGTTACTAAACACATGCGGGCATTTCTTCTTTCTTTCTTTTTGCTGAACTAATCTGCAGGGTAAAGTCTAGATCGAATACGCGGCCAGCCAGAAGTGCGATATGCACATCAATATAGCAGCATTTTTTTATGACACTGTATAACAATAATTAATATTTTTATATTACTGTGACGGTTGAGTTTAGGGTTGAGGTGGGGGTAGGCATTAAAAAATACAATTTATTGAGTAGTTTAATAGATAGCATAAATAATACAACTACTGTTTTTACGTTACTGTGACGGTTGGGTTTAGGATTAGGGTGAGGGTCGACGTTAATAAAATACAATAAATGTGAAATTTATTAAATAATATAAATAATTCTCGTTAACTTCTGACCACGACCGTATCCGATCTACCAACAACCAGTAACGAAAACAAGAGACACATTAGAAACAAACAGATGGCCAACCAAAATAACTCACACTCAATACACTACAAATATATGGTATAAATACAGCACTACAACATACAAAAGAGTAAGACTGAATGTCATTCACCTGTTTAATAATTATTTGATCAGCTGTAGTTAGAAATTAAGCTTTTTTTCTTCTCTAAGAGCTTATTATGCGGTCTCTATCACCATCTTGTGGATGAACATCGTCAACCATCTTTGGTCTGCTCAATGACAGGCTAATGGCCGCCAATGTGCTGTATCTTCGAAATTATAAATAATTAAAATAGGCACTATCCTTATAAATAAACTGCATAGTTGCAATCTAAACAACAACATTCTCGCCTAAGAAGCCTCAAAAGTACATTATGTTGCCCTACAGCAGCAATATTTGTCAAACTGTAGAGTGTCCTCTGCTTGTTGCTGTATGTGGGCGGAGAAATACACAAGGGTGAAGGGTGAAGAGGCTGGACGAGTGCTGTTACTGGCAGAATATCGCATGGTTAACATTCAATCAGATTCAAGAACCAGACAGAACTGTTGTATAAAACCAGTTAACCTACACTATTTTTAGATTTATACTTATACCAGGGCTATTCAATTAGTTTGTCACTGGGGCCAGTTCATGAAAAGCATCCCAAACGAAGGGCCGGAGAGACATGACTTGCAATATAAATGATGACACAACTGCATATAAGAGCCAATATGTTGAATTTTTGCTCCTTTAGACACCCACGTTGTATTTGTCTAAATTAAAATGGTAATATATTGTATTTTTAAAGTATATAATATCACTGCATTGTACGATAAGTTTTTTTAACAAACATTCAAATTTCACAGCACAACAAAATCAGTGCATTGCTTAAGTAGGCTTCTTCTACATCCAGACACATTCATATGTTATGTTTTGAACTGCATAACAATTATGGATGCAACAATTATAGATTTTGGTTGTACGATTATCATGAAGAATAATCAGGGTTTCACTGTTATCACGTCTAATGTAAATTTAAGCTTTATATTAGCTAGATTTAGATCTGGACATCCCTAACTAATATTAAAAAAAACCTTTAAAAGGCATTTACATTAGTAATAGTTTTTATGCTGTAGGTTTTTCTGTGCTTATAGGGCTACACAATTATGTGTGTGTTTATAGAGAGGAAAGGGAGAAAATAATATAATAATAATTGTTATGAAGGTCGGCGCCAATATTTAGATTAACTGTTGTTATCATCTGCGTTCATACATACATAATCATTTTAATAATAGTTCGTCTAACATGTCTTTTGTTTACATTGCACTGTAAGCTAAGCACAACTCTCACCACTACAGCATGAGATGTTTTCTACTGCGTGCGCCCAGACAGCCGCGAGCGCGTTGCTCCGCTTGCGCCCGCATATTGGCATATATTCTTACGACATAACAAACTTGCGTGCGGGAAAGACGTGATATGGGAACGGCCCGCGGCTATAGTTATTACAGTGTGCGTGCGTATTAGCTTCGGTGGACAAGCTCGGAACTTTAAACTAGCGCACAGTTGGCAACTTGGCGTAACTTTGTTCAGCAGTTTCGTTTCGTGCGGCAGAACAGAAATGCAGAAATGCGGCTTAGAGAAGCCTTTACGATTAATTAACCGTGACGAATTAAAGCGCAGTTAATAGTGAAATCGGTTAATCGTTGCATCCCTAATAACAATATCAGTGCATTGTACAAAAGACCTTTTCTACAAACATATTCAAATGTATTCGGCTGGTCTCACCACTCGCCACTGTCAGGTGACTCGCTCTGCACAGCTTGTGCTGTATTGAACAGACGCACGTCACTTCATAACTATAGTGGCTGTTTTTTGACTGAACTAAATTTATTCTTGATGTCTTGGTCACACTATTTGGAGGGCCAGAACAAATTGCCTTGGGGGCCGGGTTCGGCCCGCGGGCCGCCAATTGAATAGCCCTGCTTTATACCATGAAAGGCCAAAAATCTTATATTATATTCAAACATTATACAAAATTCAATGTCTTTCAATGTAAATATAAAAGAGATATGCTCAGCGGTGTGTTTATTTGCTCCTCATGAAATTGTGGGCCAAAACAAAATCCAAATCTAACATTAGCCCATGGGCCGGCATCTTTGGTCTGACAGTTTACACATTGCTTTGTCCTATAGGTGTGTGTCTACTGGTCAATAAAAGAAGTGTGGCCCTCACTGAGAGTGAAGCTTTTAGCCGAGCCGATGAGCATCTCCTGGAGGACTTTGCAGTATACTGTGCTCTTGGATTGCAAAAATTCAACACCCAGCAGACGGCAGATAAAACCAGAGCCAGGCTGGCTGTGACTAAAGAGGTAGGAAATGCCATCACATTTCCTTTTTGAGTCACTGGAAATCACTTCATATTGTAAGATCAGTGAGCAAGACATTTGACGGCTGACTCAACAATTACACAAAGCCAGGATTTAATACAGCTTTAAGCAAAGCATGCTTTGTTTTGTTTCACACTCTGAATATATTTACTGTGTGTGTGTGTGTGTGTGTGTGTGTGTTTGTTTGCACCTACAGGTCTTATCTTATCAAATCTCTGCTTCACAAGAAGAGATTAATGAATTAGAGGTAACTCCCTATTTTTATTACTTCCTTTTATTTTGATCGAAAAAGTACCTCTAATCCTGCTGCATCTGCACATGCATTAACATATTGTGTAATTAACTATTGACGTCACAAAAGGGAACTTGCAACTTCTTGTGGTTATGGTCATTTAGTCTTGTGGTTTTGTCAGTTGCACTTCAAGAAAGGACATTTTTTAGTGTGTCACTTGAAATCCTATCGATAATCTCCCCTAACTTTTCTTTCCACCAGGAGGCCGCCATCCCATCAGCAGATACCCTCTCTCTGCTTGATTTTGGCTTCAGTGATTTCGATATGTCGCAGAATGCCATGACTCAGGCTGTCGTGCGCATGTTTCTGGATCTCAATTTGCCACAGGAATTTAGCATTGATTACAAGGTTTCAAGTTTAATCATACTTTTATAACGTCACAACAATCAAGCCTTAAGTAACTCTTGTGTAATCAGTGGATCTAGAGTTTTGATATGTCTATTTGATTTTCAGGCTTTGTGTCAATGGGTTTTGAGTGTGCAGAAGTGCTACAGGAGCAATGTGGTCTATCATAACTGGAGTCATGCACTGCGCACCGCTCAGTGTATGTTTGCAATGCTGCAGACAAAGGAACTAAAGGTCAGTCTGTTGATAAGCGACTAGTTTAATCTCTTAAACCCCAGTAGTGCATGCTGGGTTAATAAGTTAAATGGTTTATTCTGTGAACATTGGATTAAGCTAATTATTAGTTAATTAATCCCTGTCCTGACAAATCTCTGATATTTCGTTGCTTTTACACTCAGCGTGATTACTTAATATTTCTTGTGCTTTAATCCAGAGCAATTTTAGCAGTCTGGAGGTTCTCGCGCTCATGATTGCCAGTCTGAGTCATGATCTGGACCACAGAGGTTTGAATAACTCCTACATACAGAGGTAAATTCTGCTATTCCTATACACAACTCAATTCTGACTATGGTGGCATTATAATCATCTGTCTAAAGTTTATTAATGCTGTGCAGCTTCATTTGACTGGTTTTGGAGCCATATTTAAATACTGTGTATATTATGTTTAAATTGTCTTAATATTATTTAATCCTTTCCGTTGCTTGTCTTAGGAGTAACCAGCCTCTGGCACAACTGTATGGTCAATCCTCCCTGGAGCACCATCATTATGACATGTGCCTTTTCATTCTTAACAACCCTGTAAGACCATATAGCATTCATCCATCCATCCATCCATCCATCCATCTTACTATCTCTATCCATCCATTCATCCATCCACCCATCCATCCACCCATCCATCCACACATCCATCCATCCATCCATCCATCCAACCATCCATCCATCAGTTTGTTAATCCATCCATCCATTAATCCATTTGTTTGTTCATCCATGCATACAGTACATCTTTGTTTGTCCATTCTTCCTTATATCATCCATCCATCTTTCCATTTTATGTTCATTCATCCATTCACCTTTTTGTCAATACATCTATGCATATTCTTCATCCAGCCATCAATTCATCCTTCCAACTTTTTGTCCACTAATCAATACATCTGTTGGTCGATCTATTCCTTTGTCCATCCATCCATCTGTTTGTCCATCCATCCATCCATCCATCCATCCATCCATCCATCCATCCATCCATCCATCCATCCATCCATCCATCTGTTTGTCCATCCATCCATTAATTCATTCATCCATCCATCCATCCATTCAACAATCTGTTTGTCTATTAAACTATTAATCCATCCATCCATACATCCATCCATCCGTCCATCTATTCGTCTATCCATCCATCTATTCATCCATCCATCCATTTGTCTATCCTTCCATCCATACATCCATCCATCCATCCACGCTTTTCTCAATACATCTTTACATCATCTTCTTTATTCACTGATACGTCCATCTTTTTGCTAGTTTGTTCATCTGTTTGCCTATCTACAGTATTTATTCGTTTATTTGTTCTTCCATCCATCCATCTTTTCATTGACTAATTAATACATCTGTTCATTTATCTATCTGCTTGTCCATCTGTTCATTTGTTCAATCATGTTTGTGTATCCATCATCTATTATTCATTCATTTGTTTGTGCATTCATCCACCCAATCATCCAACAATCTGTTTATCCATCGATCCATCCATCCATCCATCCATCCATCCATCCATCCATCCAACAATCTGTTTGTCTATTGAACTATTATGAACTATTCATCCATTAGTCCATCCATCCATCCATCCATCCATCCATCCATCCATCCATCCATCCATCTGACCATCCATCATCCATCCATCCATCCATCCAACCAACAATCTGTTTGTCTATTGAACTATTATGAACTATTCATGTCCATCCATCCATCCATCCATCCATCCATCCGTCCATCCGTCCGTCCGTCCGTCCGTCCATCCATCCATCTTTTTGCAATACATCTTTACATCATCTTCTCCATTTACTGATGCATCCGTCCTTTTTCTAGTTTGTTCATCTGTTTGTCCATCAATTTATTTGTTCATTTGTTTTTCCATCCATCCTTTTGTCCACTAATCAATGTATCTTTTTATTTATCTATCTGTTTGTCTATCTATTCATTTGTTCATCCATCTTGTGTATCCATCATCCATTCATTTGTTTGTCCATTCTCTTTTCCAATCCATCCATCCATCCATCCATCCATCCATCCATCCATCCATCCATCCATCCATCCATCCATCCATAAAATACATTTGTCCATATATCTATAATTCTCTTTATTCATATACTGACGTCCATGCACATGTTTCATATCATCTCTCGCTCTCTCTATCAGGGCAGTCAGATTCTCAGTTCGCTCTCAGTAAACAAATACATGGCCTGTTTGCAGATGATTGAGAAGAACATTCTGGCAACAGACCTTGCCATTTTTTTTGAGTAAGCTCATTTTTCTTTTCCAAATTAAGCTGTAAACATGAATGTACGAAGAAAAAATTAATGTGTAGAGTATGTGTGTTTTTACCTATAGGAAGAGAACTAAATTCTTCAAACTTGCTGAGAATAACAGCTGTATGTGGAAGGATGAAGGACACAGAGAACTGCTAAGGTATAAACATTTTTAAGAACATTAACGCACAATATTCAAACATATTCTCATGCAAACCACTTTGAATCTACATATGTTGCTTATAATACACATCCACGGTGAGCTTTCTGTTTCTGTCTATCTGCTGTCATTTTATCTACAATAACAGCAGAACAGCATGAAAACAGGAAACGCTCGCCAATTTTGCTTGCTTATGACCACTTCCTGCTTCTATATTAACTGATGTTCTTGTTGTAAATAGGTCAATGCTAATGACAGCGAGTGACATATGTGCAATAACCAAACCATGGCCAGTTCAGAAGCGGGTAAGCATCTCCCACACACACATCAACGTGCATGCAGATGCACTACAACCACGCATGCATGCAAACACACACACACACACACACACACACACATACATGCACATACACAAATGACTCGTTTTGTATCTCAACCTCAACAGATCGCTGAGCTTGTAGCAACTGAATTTTATGCACAAGGAGACAGAGAGAAGCGTGAACTCAACATTCAGCCAATTGTAAGTCTACCATCCTATTTCCTCATTCCCTTTATACAGCAAGACAAGTAGCTTCAGATAAGTGTTGCAATCAGTTGAATAATACGTTGAATCTCTTTCTCACAGGATGTGATGGACCGTGAAAATGCGCCTCGTTTACCTCAGATGCAAGTTGATTATATCGACGGGATTTGCTCACCGCTCTATGAGGTGAAGGCCTGCCCGCACACATCCTGTTACAAATGTGTGTCAGTGTGTGTGTCTAGTGAGACATTTCTGCTGCATTGCTGTGCCTCTGGGTGTTTCAGAAGAAGCAGAAGGTCTATAGTGTGTTTACAGTTCCTTTTTGTCTGTTTTTTCAGGCCTTGGCTTTCATTTGTGAGTCCTGCTCTCCTCTGAAAGAAGGTTGTAGCAAGAACAGAAAACACTGGCAAGAAATGGTGGACGATAGAAAGGAAGATCAATTTAAAGAACAAGAAAAATAGAAATATAAGCTGAAATCCATCAAGAAGGGAACCGAGACTCAGAGTTGTGTCGGATATTCAGATTTTAATAATCATTTCTCATTTGCTAAGATGAAAAATGGTGCAACTGTATGATACATAATCTTGCATTATTGATAAACCATTATAAACACTGGTGTCATGCTCATCTATTCTTGATCTTTACATTTTTCAACATTACACAAAGTTGACTGGCTTTGTCATACTCATGAATCAATGAAATAAATCAATAAATAAATGATCCTTTATTATTTTTAATATTGTGTTGAAATGCAGTAGTTTTAGAAAATATATCTGCTTGATAATC
Source organism: Danio kyathit (assembly GCA_903798195.1). Taxonomy (NCBI): domain Eukaryota; kingdom Metazoa; phylum Chordata; class Actinopteri; order Cypriniformes; family Danionidae; genus Danio; species Danio kyathit. The sequence continues at coordinate 20,974,285 of LR812519.1, read as the reverse complement.
TTTATTCTTTAAAATGGGATCACTTTTAATTCAATTGCTTTGTAAAGCTGAAAAGTTAATGTTGTTGATGAAGGGATTTCTAATTAAAATATATATTTTCAATAAAAAAAAACACTGAAATGATTTCTCTGGTGTGTTTTTATGAAACAAGCTAACGGTGTTGTATTTATTGGAATTGACAGGTTGTTCAAATACTTCCTGTAATATAATGAAGTGAAGTGCAAAGGAGTTGGTGTCAGATAACGGGGGAGTGCCTGAAGGTGCAACAGAATGGTGTTTTCACTTGATGTGGTCAAAGTCTTCATGTGAACTGTGAAAACATGTGCAGTCTAGTACAGAAGCAAGTTTGCCACAATCTTCACAAGCAGCTCAGCGCACTGAAGAGGGCAATGCTCTGAGTGAGACTAACAGTAGAACAAGCCGAGCAAATGCAGATAAAACTTTACTTTTAGATTTAATTGAGTCTTTAAATCCACTTCACCTAGAGTTCTACACATATTTTTTATTTGTGATCATTTTACGTGACTAATTGTAAAGACATATATTCTATAAAAACTAAAAACTCAGGGCTGCTCATAAATGTTAACTGCTTGTTAATTTAACTCTTGTGTACTGTTCAAATTGACTACCCTTACATTATGTTCAGGCTTTTGCACCATTGAATTCCTTTATAACGACATTTTTTGATTGTAAAGCCATGCCACTGACAGCACACACACTATGGGCCCTATTTCAACAATCTACACTGTAAAAAGTAAAGGTGCTTCAAATACCCTGTTGAGTACTCAAGGAACTTCAAAATGTATTTTAAGTGCCTCAAAGCTCTTTCTCTCAAAAAGGGGTTCCTTGAGGAACCACTGACAGTCTTTGCAGTACTTGCAGGACCCTTTTGCAGTAATTGGGATCCTTCAAGCACTTTTTGTCAATACTGAGGTTCTGGAGTCACTGTTTCCTTACACTAAGACCTCGAAGCACTTTGAAAGTTATTAAAGTAACTCAAATTGCAAAAAAGGGTTACAGTAAGATCAGTAAACTTATATAATGGTTCCTGGAGGATCTAGCTTCTAAAAGCTAGAACTTAAGGGAACCAAGAGATTTTTTTGTGATAATTAAATAGGACAATTATAGAGGCCAGAAAATGAGATGCATGTTCACTTACTTAATATTTAGTTAGTTATTTGTGCTTTTAGAATGATATAAAATTTGGTGTGTGTGTTTTTTTTTTTGTGTGGCACTCACTGTGAAAACATAAGAATATCATAAGAGTCTACATGTTAACTTAGACTGACCAGGAAATTGTGAAAAAATATGAAAATGTAAAAGTAATTTTGGAGGGTAAAATACAAATGAGCCACAACAGAGGAAAAAAGAGACAAAAACATGCACAGGCATGTAAAATTATGAAAATGATAATTAGGGGACTAGCCTAATTAAATTTTCTGTCACTTGACCTCATTAGACCCTTGAATTTTGACATTTAAAACAATAATAATTACAACAACAGCTGCAATAATAATAATATTAATAACAATAGCTACTACTATTATTATTATTATTATTATTATTATTATACAATAAAACTATATAACACAATCCTTCAAAAATCCCCTCATGAAAAATAATTAAGATATTACTAAACTTAAATATGTAGGCTATGGGCTCTGGTTTAATAATAAAAAGTATTTCTCCAGTTTGTTTTGATAAACCAACAAGGATAACTTGCTAATGAACGCAGCATTTTGTACATTTTTAATTTTCTGAATTAAATGTTTCTTCATCTGTTTCTTGGATTAATGGAATGGAATGAATTGTGTTGTCAAAAATAAAATTAACCGGGACTAATAAAATAATATAAACATGACGCGGACGCGCGCACTTGGATCTCTCTCCAGTCGTCGTGCACGCGCAGGTGGAGGCCGGAGGACTCGTTTTCAAACAGCGCTTTGTAACGGCTCCTTCCTCCATTTCATGACGGCTGTCATCTCTAACACACGGAAGGTGAGTAAGTTGGCAAAATAAATATACAAATTAGATACGATTTGCACACAAATATCTACACTTACACGCAATATTATGTTGTGTAACCTGTTTAATGAACGTCTCGCGAAACTATTGCTGTTGTGTAAGATAAGGGTATTATTTTGCGATAATAGCAATCGGCTGGATATACATAATCACTCAAATTACACGTCTACCTCACACAAATATAAATAATTTGATGTAAAATATTGATTTATGTCGAAATATTTTATTGTCACAGAACACGAAGCCTCCCTGAAAGCCATTGCAAGCGACCGTTAATTTCAATTTAAACAGATAGCGTTATACATTCATACTGCTTATTAGACGGCTTTTTTCCACAAATATATTATTTTATTTATTTTTCTTGCCTTACATATACAGTGTGTGAAAAGTGTCTTGAGGAGGGTTGCTTATATGATTGTTTTAGCCGCGATGCTAATATTCTTTCCTCATATAGTTTGTAAGTAATATTGCGCATTTGTTATTATTTGCGTTTCTGAAACAGTTACCTGTGTGACAAATTGTGTCTAAGTTATGTACTTCAATAATTTTTTTATTCATTCACACAAATAATGTACATAGCCTTTTTTCCCCCTTCTCAGAACATCCACATAAACCCTTAAATTGTTCAGTATTCTGTCTCAAACAGCCGTTTGAGTCACCTCAAATGTAAGTATTTTTTAAGTAACTGAATTGGAAATAAATTTAAGAAATACATACTTAATTTAACAAACAATATTATTTAAAAAATCATTATCCAGCTGGGTAACACTGAACTTGTAATAATAAACTTTTAACTTTTTAAGTCTAAAATCACTAACTTATTTTCTCATTTGCTTATTTCTGATGTATCCATATTAGGTGTAAATCATTGTGACAGATATGGACTACAAATCTAAAGTTTGCTGTATCAAATCCAGGTAGCAGAGAGACTTTAGTAGCCTGATTGAGACGGGTCCGACACACTTTTGCAATGCAGATCATCATTTCTGGACAGCTTTCTACTTACTGCTGAGGACATGAAAGGTTCAGTAGACTTTTTGCTTTGAATGAATGGCTATTAACATGGTGTGAAGAACAAAAGCTGATCTTTATTAACAACTGGAATCTTTTCTGGGATCATCCTAGGCTTTCCCATGCTGATAGGCTGCACCCCAGCAGTGCTGGAGCTGAATTCCTGTTAGACAACATCTCCAGGATGCTTCGTTCTGTTTGACTAGTAAGTGAAAAATCACATTTATAGTTTTTTTTACAGAGTAGTGAGTTAGTTAATACCACCTCACAAATAAACATGGTTTAAATAAATTTAAATTTTATCATCATTTACCCACCTCTAATATGTTCCAAATATGATTTTCTTTCTTAAGTTGAGCACAAAACATTATATTTTAATTAAAGCTGAAAATCTTTAATCATTATAATAAATTATAACCATTATAACAAAATTATGGAAGACAGTGGTTATAGGTTTTCTGTTTTCAGTTCAACAGATGAAAGAATCTCAAACAGGATTGGAACAAGTGAAGGTTGAGTAAATGATGACAGAATTAAATTTTTTGGGTGAACTGTCCCTTTAAAGGGGAAGTGAAGCACTCAAAGTTTACATTAATTTGTAAATTGATTTCCACTTTAGTGAAAATATATTAAACAAACTCGATTAATGTAACCATTATTGAAGAAAAGAACATGTTTTACTATAGTTTATATTTTTAGAGCTAGGGTGCAGCTATTTTGAAATATCGCTGTGTCTGACGTCACAGGGTTGGTTTCGTTCCCTTAGCTGAACAGACACAGTGGAAGTAATGGACTGAACACGGAGACTGGAAAGCCTAATTAAACACAATGCATGAAGTGTTGGATGTGCATCACAGAGCTGGTGCAAATACAAGCATTACATTTATGTCTGAAACATAAAAATACATTTATACATTTTATATTTTTCTTTTATTACCGATCGTTTGATGTGCTTTGGTCCACTCTCCATATTACGATGCCTCACTGCCCTCAATGTCTTTAACAAGATCAGGTACCTGACATAATGGAGGTGGGTACTTTCACTTTTCACTATACAGCCCCTCACTTCTGTTCATGTTTAAAGCAAACTAAGATCGGTGCGGTTTTTCACATCGCATGTTTTTTTTGTCCTTCATATTCAATGTTGAGAGATCATTTCTCAACATTGCATTAGTCTGAATGTACATCACCATGTCAGGCAGCGCTGCACCAGTGTGAAAGAGTGGACCAAAGCACATCAAACGAACAGTATTTAAAAGAAAAAGAAAAATAGTAAACGTACTGTATAAATATTTTTTATATTCCCAAAAGACCAAAGGCATGCGGTACAGGTAAATTGAGTAAGCTAAAATTGTCCGTAGTGTATGAGTGTGAAATGAGTGTGTATGGGTTTCCCAGTGATGGATTGCAGCTGGAAGGGCATCCGCTGCGTAAAACATATGCTGGATAAGTTGGCGGTTCATTCCGCTGTGGCGACCCCAGATTAATAAAGGGACTAAGCCGAAAAGAAAATAAATAAATGAATGAATGAATATCAGACACAAGTTTGTTTCTTGTATTTGTACCAGGCTCTGCGACACACATCCACAATTTCACGCAATGTGTTAAATTAGGCTTTCCAGTCTCCGTGTTCAGTCCTTTACTTCCACTGTATCTGTTCAGCTGAGGGAACGGAACCAACGCCGTGACATCAGACACATCAATATAGAGTGGAGGAACTATGAACCACCTTGTAGGCCAATCGGCTGCTAGCATAAATCTGGTTCCCTCGATAAAATCCCCATAGTATTTTCCCATAGGCTTTTCGAAGATTGCAAATAATAAGCTCTGTGTTCTAACACAGTTCATTACACTTACACGTTTTGTCCAACCCGAAAATACAACTTTTAGCACTTTTGGATCTAAAATGCAAACGCAAGAGATGAAAAGCTAACATTAGACTATAAACTGACTACAGTGCCTTTGGGGCGCTCGCCTGTGAAGTCAGCACCACCCTGCTAACGACAACTTTTCAAGCTTATTTTTTAGAAATATGATTCATGACAAAGATTTACTCTCTCGGTTTATAATCCACGCTATATATTATAAACAAATAAATATGCAAAAACACATAGACCTACATGTCTTTTGGATAGTTTTTATGTGGGAAATGCATTTTGTTTTGCTTTTACGATTGTTGTAAAAGTTTGAAAAAAGTATGTATAAATGTGCGCGCACAGTATTATCATAAGACACATTTAAATAAGTGTATCGCTTGCGTGCACACAGCCCGCTTACCTTAGTAACAGATGACAGAAATGAAGCGTGAGGGACAAGTCTATCAAATGCCTGCAAGTTCCATCAAGGACACAGAACAACATTCAATATTCTTTTTTTTTTTTGTCACAAAGTACAGCGAAAAGCAGCCCATACAGTCACATGTGCTATAAATTAAGGAGGAGTGTAAATATTGCAGTTATGACAGAGTTAAATGTTTTCAGATGAAGAAAAAAGCCTACAAAAAATCCTTTGATCACCTTAAAATGAGAGTTAATATGTATGTATTTTTTTTTTTACACATTTATTCACACATTTGCATTACTGAGAGCAGAAAAGAGACAGACTGCACTGCTAAGCAGTATCCCCATAATATCGTAATGCATAGCAACTAACGTTAGCAACTTGTTAGCAACCGTCTTATTAAAGAAGCGAGTGTGTAACTGATGTGTTTTATGTCGTAGAATAAAACGTGAAAGTATCTTGAGTTTGTGTTAGCCACGAACCTTATTTAAGCGATTTAACTGAAATCCCTTTGAAAAAACCCATTGACTTTGGGACGAGGGAACCGGAACTGCTAAAATGCTAACTCGATTCCGGGTTTTTGCATACAAATTGACGTCATAGTTCCTCCACTCTATTCCAAAATAGCTGCACCCTAGCTCTAAAACTACAGTAAAACATGCCATTTTTTTCCAAATGGTTACATTATTCGAGTTTGTAATATATATTTTCGTTAAAGTAGAAATCAATTCACAAAATAATGTAAACTTGTCTGACTGCTTTACTTTTACTTTTATGCTTTAAAAAACCAGACCCACTTTATATTAAGGCACCTTAACTATAGTACTTAAAGTTAAATTAATAATATGGTACAATGCACTTAAGTACTGTATATACATGTTTTTACATTGTACTTTTTTAATCATCTGCATGTAATTACATCTAATATTAATTTCTGTATTTCAGAGGCCACTTAAATTGAGTCCAAAAACAATATTTGACCTTTATGCATAAGTTATTTAAATTTAAACTCATATAATTTTCTCTTTATTTAATGTGTTTTTAATAAACTAATCGTTAATTTAAAAAAGCTAATAACTACAACCTGAATATAATAATAATATATCGCATATACAGTACACTCAAAATTATAGTGCATTATCTGTGTGAATGAGTGGGAAAATATGTGGGGTGCACTAAGGAAGGAGTGGTGTCAGACACAGCTTTTGTGTTGTCTTATTTCTGCTTGTACTCAGATATTTGAGAGGTTTACATTATTTGTATTTTGCCTTTATTGATGTATACGGGCATTCTGCAAGCAGTGAAAAAATCCTTTTTATATAAATTGAGACAATTTCTGACTTTATTTATGTTTCCTTTTGTTATTCAGAAATGTTATTCATATCTTTTGTGAATATGTCTTGATAAGTAAAAAAAAAGGCTCTGGGAATGTTGTGAATTTCCTTTGTTTTCATAACTTCTCAGGTTAACTACTTTTTAATTTACTTTTATAGGGACACCACCAATGTGAACAGTGGACAGCTGAAGATGTTGCTGGCTGTTATTGCTAGACATTATTTAAATTTGATTGTTTGCATTAAAATGTGTATTACGTTATTAATCATATTATGTGAATGTAATTGTGATGTATATTGATTAATAAAAGTGATTATTTATTGAAAATGTGATGTATTTTTTATCTAGATAGATAGATAGATAGATAGATAGATAGATAGATAGATAGATAGATAGATAGATATTCATGATTAAACATGCTTGCATAAACAATAAATTGGGATGGGAAAAACAAGCATTAAAAAAAATTAAATGGTGCTTCAAAGCACTCAAGGTGGTTCCTGGTCATTCTTAATAAGAGGGTTCCTCCAGGAACCCTTGAAGTTCCTCAGAGAACTGCCCCTTTTGAAGGGGTGCCTAGAGGTGCCTAGACCCTCTTTAGAGGGTTCCGCCGGTGTGGCAATGTGAGGAACCCCAAAAGGTGCCTCCAGTAACCTTTAATTTTTACAGTGATAGGCGCAAATTTCAAAGTGCAGGGCGCAAAAGCATTAAGGGCATGTCAGAATCCACTTTTGCTATTTTAAGGATGGAAAATTCTGCTTTGCGCCGCGGCGCATGGTCTAACAGGGTTGAGCTTTTTCTCTTAATGAGTTATAGGTGTGTTTTAAGAATTAAACCAATCAGAGTCTCATCTCCCATTTCCTTTAAAAGTCAGTTGCGTCCTGCCATAGAGCATATTTACATGGCAGACTTTGTAAGTTGAATAACTGAGCGCTTCACTAGCAAGAAAACAGTTAAACAGAGCATCTACAGCGTGAGAATGAGAGAATGAGCCTCTGCATTCTTTACTTTCACTTTCACTCTCTTCCGCGGATAAGGAAATGTGTTGTATGCACAGACATCCATTAGCCTATACATAATTAACTTCGTTTGTTAAGCGCAAAGATTTGTTTCAAAACTATTTTTAAATTCAGTTCTAATTTCAGCAAACAAATAAATGAACAATAATAACGAAGTGTGGTAAAAAAAAGTTATTTCCAAATACACATGCTGTGCCCCATATGATCTAAAACCTGACAGGTGGGCAAATCTAAGCTTGTTTTTAATAAAACAAATATAAATATGCATATAATAAATAATACTGCTAATAATAAAAACATTATATAAAAGCAATTTGTCATGAATAAACTGAAAAGCCCCCCTGAGATGAAGAAGGCATGAAATCAGTGGTTTTTATATTTATGTAGAAAGTAATAATTTTTGTAACATTTTAATCCTTTAATTCTTTTTTATTTGTAAAGATATTAGCGTATTGCTCTACATCCTGTGTGTATTAAGCAATGTTTAAGCGAGGCGCACATCTAACGTGCTCTGCGCTAGACTTTAGACCTTCTCTTAGCTGGTCTATTGAACGGTCTATTTTAGTTCCTCAAAATAGCAACGCAACAGCAATGCGCCTCAACACACCTCCTTTTTTAGACCAGAACGCCTATGAGCGCACATATGCAATGCATTTGCTATTTAAACAGCATGGTGAAATGACCCTTGCGTCGAAATGAAACTAGCAAACAACATTTGCGTCGCGCCTTGCACCACATTGCGCCGGGTGTACGATAGGGCCCTATATCTCATATAAAAGCCAGAAACTACAATTTTTGCAGTGTAACAAATGATAAACAGTAAAAATTACAAATCTGACCTCTTCCTGACAGGAAAAACCACACTGTAAAAAAATCCTGGTTACCTTAATTTTTTAAGGTGAATCAAATTAACTTTTGAGTCCATTGAATTTATTTTATGTTAAACTGACTTAAAACAGCTTGCGTAACTTATAAATTTAAGTTAGAACATGATTAACTTCGTTTAATAAGTTACAATGACTTAAAAACATATGCTGTTAGGACTAATTGAGCATATCCTTTTTTTACAGTGCAGCAACAATCAAGAATACGTAATAATATTGTGTCATTATAATGGAAGTCAATTGGGCAAAAACAGCCATGAACATAATGAAAGGGTAACAATTGGCCCAGAGTGTGTTGTCGAGTTTTTGAAACATTTCACAGCATTTTCCCAAAATACGTGTCAAAATAAGTTTCGTCACCAAAATTCTATCCATTTGCTGAAACAGAGAACGTTGTGGCCAAATTAAGACTCAAAATCACCCCATGAGTGGATGAACATAGCACACAAGGGTTAAATCTACATATTTTGACATTATCCTTCACAACTGCCTGGTTTTATCCATTTGTCAGCAAGGAAAATTTTGCAATAAAATAATAATAAAAATGTGTCTGATCATTTTAATAATGTGAGGTCAGAATTTAGTTTCATTTGAACACATCTAGGTAGCACTTTAGTTTAAGTAACAATTCATATAATTTACAACTGTCTTATTACTGCCTATTATTAAGATATTAACCGTTTAGCACTTATAAACTATTATCTTATTTTACATCCCTAACACAATACTTAAACCCAAATACTACCTTACTAACTATTAATAAGCAGCTAATTAGTAGTTTTAGGCCCGGTTTCACAGACAGGGCTTAATATAAGCCAGGAGTAGGCTTTAATCAGTACTAGTTAATCTAGGGCATTTAAGTACCTTTCATGAACGTAGCTTAAACTAGGCTTAGTTAGTCAGAGACTACAGAGTCCTCCAGAGAATTCCATGAGCAAAAAAGGAAATTCATGAAGGAAGAGCATGAAATGAAAATGAGAATTCTACAGGTTGAATTGCATATGAAGTTGGAAGAAAGAAGTATGATACAAAAAAAGATATAATAAGGAGACCGCTGTGATTACAAGCCATGGTGTGTAAAATATGTGTAAAAAAAACTAATAATAAACCATTTGTCATTTACATATTCATGAGTGAAAGTATTTTATTTTTCATTTTCAACCAGTATTGTTTAAGTGACTCAGTTCACAAATGGCTTTGCAGTCTTTGTGAACTATTCTACACACAGTTGCTTTACTGACACCACACAAATCACTAGTTTCACAGTGAAAGGTCCCAGATGCTAAAAACCTCAATGTGAGCAGAACTTGAAGAAAACTGGGTAAAGGCCTTCTTCTCAGAGACAGGCAGGAAAGTGTAGGTTCTAGCAACGATATTATCTCCAATGCATGATGTTTGTACATGCAAAAGTGGTCTTGAAAAGCTGTGTCATCAAAGTAATTTAATGGATCACTCCTATCCAAAAGTACTCTTGCAGGCCTCTATTGTGTGCGTGGGTTTTCACATAGATATTCCATGCTCCCTCACAAACAGTGCTAAGCAGGAGTTAAACCTGCCTCCTTGAAGGATTAATTTAAACTACAATTTAGTCATAGACTAGCAATAATCCTCTGTCTTGCAATCAGCTTTGTTTAATCCAGAATAGGCTAAATCTGTGACCATTTTAATCTATATCTGTGCAAGTCACTTTGAGTTAAGACAGCTCAAGTGGGCAGTTTAGTCTGGGACTAGGTTTAAGCCCTGTCTGTGAAACCGGGCCTTAAAGTCTTAGTTTGGTACATTAAAATAAAGTGTGACCCAAATCTGCTATACTCTTAATAAAGATGGAGCATCATTTTGACATATTTTGACATTTTATTTCCATAAAAGTTACTTTCATTAATATGCTTTCTGTTCATGAATTAAAATTTTTGTACATTTAATTTGATGTAAACACCAAAATGGGACACCTTATGAAGCCTTACGGCCCATATATGAAGAGAAAGGAAACACATTATGAACTGTTTTCACCCTGTAAGGACCCAAGATCACATTCTCTGCTTGCAACATTTAAAAGGTTTTTGTTAAGTAGCGAAGTGATCTTCATATTTCATTTTCAATTTTATAAACAACCAGTGTTTTTTTTTTTGCCGCGTGACAAGCTATGAAGAAACATGTTTTATAGAAGTTATTTTGGAAGTTGTTAATGAAGACAGAGTAATTTTTGTTTCCCAAGTAAATACGTTAATAAATAAGTAAAAAATGTAAAAAACAGTGCGCAAAAATTTTAGTACAAAATCATTTTATTACTCAAAATAAATAAATACATAAATATAAATGCAGGATTTATGTGAATAACACTCATTAAATACACACATATACATTATAACATTATAAAAACAAAATTTTATATATAAAAATGTATCCATTGGCACAAAATGAAATGTTTGACGTATGAACATCATCAAACTCGACTTCACAGGTGATCCGGGCATTTATGGTTTTTTGCTGCAAAACAAAAGACATTTTTTTAAAGGTTTGCATGATAACTTTAATAAAACTTGATCATTTTTATATTGAGTGTTTGACATTATCCCAAAATGTATTGGTGCTTACTTGGCAAGGATAATTTCAATGACCTTCTTAACCCATGGGGCAGAGGGGTCCAGACAGATCTCGTGTCCCGTTGACTTCAAGGTGGCACTGTGGAAAAACATTAGAAGAAAGTCAGTAAAAAACCTATATTTGCATCCATCTAGATCATATTGGATTCATTTTATCCTTGTAAAATGGCCGTGTTATTGTAAATACTCACATAACCTCTGTGTCTTTACAGTGTGGGCTTGGAGGGAAGAGCTCCACACTCTCTATGTGTTTTCCAATGCGTCTGCTTTCTGTTTCAATGCAGCGACAGCGTGGATCTATAGCCAGACCTCTTAGGCTCATTCCTGAAAGCAAAAATCACAGGGATAAGTTAATATCGTACTACCACATATATGCATAACTTTCTATGCTTACTGATAATTACAGCAGTATATGGTTTTGCAGGTTTACTTACCTTCAACGATCGTCAGGAATGCCAGGAAAACAATAACAAACACTGAGAGGATTTTGCTGTTCATTCTGCCTAAGTGAGACTAAGATTTAATAATAGAAAGACAAAATAAATTAAAAGCAAATCCAGAGCTTGGATTGTAGATGCTTGAGAAGCTCAGTTCAGCTGGTGAATTCTGTCCACATGTTGAAGTCGCAGCTCTTATATACTGTAGCTGTATCCTGGATATGAGTCAGAGAGAGTTGCGCAATATCCCGGTATGGGAAAGTTTTTCCTGATGTCACAAGTGAATCTCCTCAGATCACCCTCAGTTGTTCATATGACAGCAAGATTAATTAGCTTCAGGAATTTTGCAAGGGATCCACTCTGACATGTGAGTGCTTTACTTCGATTTGGAGTTTTTCAGCAACACATACAATCACATCGATGTCACATAATAAAAGTTGCACCAGATTTACAGTTTATAGTTATGAGTAAAACATATTTTTTTGTTTTATTCTGTAAAGTTTACTGATAAAATAATATGTACTGTCATCATGGCAAATATAAAATAAATCAGTTGTTATAAATTAATTTAAATAAAGAAGTTATTAAAACTATTATGTTTAGGAATGTGTTGAAAAAATATTCACTCCTTTAAACTTGGGGAATTTTTTTTTAATGAATTAAAATTTAACAGGAAGGGTAATAATTCTGACTTCAATATATATATATATATATATATATATATATATATATATATATATATATATATATATATATATATATATATATATATAGGTATACATATATATATATATATATATATATATATATATATATATATATATATATATATATATATATATATATATATATATATATATATATATATATATATATATATATATATATATATAGTTCCTTCCCTCAACATCAACACTGCGGTGAGGTGAACTCCTCCAAACACGTCTTCAAGGTGACTGCCTTACAGGCTACAACACAAGGTTTTAGCGAACTTTATCATGTGTGTATCACCAATATTCTATGTGTTTTCTTCCTTTGTAGTATAGTCTTATTCTAGCATTAGTTGACATTCCACCACTGCTGGAAGCTCTGAGATTCTCCCGCATTTTGAGGCTGGCACCCTGATGCCCGCGAATTAGATATAATATACTGGAAACGGAGGTGTTTATTTGGTTTACAGTGTGCATAGCTTCTTACTAATATTTAAATGTCTTTTATGATTAAAATTAACATTTTTCATTGCTCTGCAAAACGTTCCTCTCCAAATCCAATCATTTCATAGGGAATCATGCAAATGTTTCATGCTCTAAATTATTTAACAAATTTGCCAGAATGACCAGCAAAACCCTGATTTAAATATGTTGAACAGACTTCAAATGTCGTCTAGTTCTTAACTTCACTGCCAATGCTTTTGCAATATTGATTTAATTATTTTTTTTTTAAGTTAACTAGAAATCCCAAGTGTTTCTCTTTAGTTCTAAAGAATACAAAACCACAAACATCTGTCTCTTGAGTACATGTTTTCCCAGTATTGCAAAATGTTTGATGAAAAACCAGTCTCACTATTCTTTTTAAAACCACTGTAACCACATGGAAATGATAGTTTAAATACATATTAAAAGAACAACAGCTTGGCTTTATGTTTGCTGGTCAGGCTGCTCACAGTTAGCTAAAACCAACTGTCACAAATGATCTATTTCTTTATTGAAATAGCGCCGCAGTGATGCAATGCAGGAAGTCTCAATGTCAGCTTAAACAAAGGAGCAATTGTCACCCACCTTTCTGCAACCCTAACAAAACCTGAATCTGTCACTCCATGTGAACCAACAACAGCATCAGTTTCAAAAAAACAAAGACAACAAGGAAGCTGTATTTGACACTTCGAAGATGACAGTTTCGATATTAGTAGTTCGTAGAGGCCAGAAAGAGCTGACATGCTTTTGTATAAAGGACATGCTTTTGCATAGAGGATTTCACATGAAGAATGACACTTAAAATTCTATTTCTGTATGTTTACATGAAAGCATTTCAACTAAAAATTAAAAACTTTGCTGTTCATTTGATATTATGACAATTGGGTTTTAAGGGCCTGAAACTACAAGGTTTCGAAGTATACCAAGCTTTTGAGAAAATTGCAGTTTGCAAACTACTTGCCTTTATACAAACTACAAAAAGTGCATTTGTGAGAATTGTGACATCATGCACAAGCATATTACACAAGGGTACCTAGCACAACAAAAGGGTAACAAAAGGTGGAGTTAAGCCTGGTTTATACTTCTGCGTCAAGTGATCGCCGTAACCCACGGCGCAAGCCTGGCGCGTAGCTGTGCATTTATACTTCTGCGCGCTGTTTCTGTTTCTCTGCAATACACTTTCGAAACGCTAGCTGGCAGTAGGTGTTTATGTTCCTCTGTGTCGAGTTTCTTCGCTGGTTTTTTTGTTTTTCCTGAACACTTCCTTAATGTACAAGTGGCTCAAATTCGCTCATTTTGAGGCGGGAACCGTCGGACGTGGAACAACTTTAATCATGAGGTAAACACAAAACAACAGTCTCCATCCGGAGCTCCTTCATGGGACTCCACGCTTGTAAACACTCGCTGCATCGGGCGCGCGGCTCTCACCTCCGCCCACACTCGTCAGCGATACCAAGCCGACCAATCACAGAGCTTGCGCTACGCGTACGCGTTACATTTTTTGAGAGGTGCACGTCAACGACGCCGACGGCCACAGCGAGGGGATATGCGTCCACGCGTATGCTGCGCCGTAGCATCCGCGTGCGCTTGACGCAGAAGTATAAATCGGCCTTAAGACGTGCAGCTGAATGCTGTTGGTTTACAGAGATACATCACTCGCTCGTGTACAAGTCAGGAGAATGAAAACAAAGATAGCGTCTTTTTTAAATACACAGCCGAGACATTACACCATAATAATATATACATATTATAATGAGCCATGGTCGACCTGAGCTTAAACAAACCTTGTCATCATCTTGATGAACAGCCACAAAGCCAAGAAAAAGAGTTGAATCTACCCTGTGTTTCATAGTTGTTTACAAGGCCGTCTAAAGCACGAGTGGTTCCACTTTCTCCAGACAGCTCGCGTGCGCTCGCTGCGCGTCTATACTTGAAATAACGAACTTCTTGAGCTGATGATAATAACGTGTGCATAATTTTTGAAGTGCTTCAGTCATTCCATCCTTTCAGAAACAGACAAACGCAAGAGTGAAGAAAACAGAGGAGAAGCTGGAAAAAACAAAGGAGCAAATGATTCTTTCAGCAAACTAAAACATGAACAAACTGCCATGTTTAACTATTATCATCACCTTTTGGACTATTATGAACTCGGAATGATGGAACTTCTTTCTAACAGAGGTTACTTGTGCTGGTGAAGATTAAAGACACAGATTAGAGGTTTCCACTGTGGGCTATATGTTGCGTGTTGCTTTTAAACCCAAATAAGGACTAAATGTATGCTGTGTGTTTTTTCTGTAAATGGTAACATATCAGAGACTGTAAGGGGCTGTATGTGTTCATGTATGTTGCATTTATTCATTTAATATAATTGCAGACGTTACAGTAGGCTATTTCGCCCTATTATTGATCTGTAGTTATAATCAAATCATGTTCATAGAAAGGTTAGTAATGAACATTTATACACAAGTATTTATGTGTGTAAAGCATCTGTTTTGTGAGAAGTGTTTTTCATATGATATGTGAACGCCCCGTACAGCTTTACTTTGAAATTTCCTTGAGCAAGAATGACGTCAACTGAGACTAGGGTACCACTGGTACCCTTTTGGCAGTGGAAACGCAAGCCTGAAAGGTGACCCGTACCATCCCATACTGTATCGCACTGTACCACTCAGTGGAAACGGGCCATTTGTTAACAATAACGATCAAGCAGTAGTAAACAAATTATTGTGTCCTCTTGCTTACCAAATATATTTTAAAATAAATTATTAAATATAACATTTATAACTATGCATTTGACAGTAAATATGCAATAGAGTGTTTTCATGATGTCATTAGACTGCCACGTTGGATGTAAACAATGCCACTGAACCAAACGAAACAGCATATAGTGCAGATTACTGTTACTAAAAATGATATTTTATTGTCATGTTTTGTCCTGTAGTAATCAGTCGGACCAGATTAAAAATAGACATTTAGAGCACTAAAGATGTCAAATATTATAACAAATCAAGCAGAATAAAGCATATTAAATCGAACTTGTCAAAATATTTTTCCTGAATAAGTTCTTTCTAAATTTTTTCCATTGTTTAAACAGCATAAATAAGCAAAACAGTTCAATAGTAGATTACTGTGCAGTCCATGCTGTTGTTGACATATGAGTATCTCCATATAGAGGTAACAAAATCATAAGTGAAAACACTCTATGCACATGTCTACACATTTAAATGCTCAGAAAGAGAGTTTCATTTAGGACCTGTTAGATGGCACACCTTTTTCCTCCAAGGACTGGCTTTATTCCATCCCAGACATCTTTCAGGAAGATTTCAATCTTGATGACTGAGTGTAAACACTCTAATTACTTTTACTGATATCTCCCTTTCATAGAGATGCATTTTTTACGCCTGTCAATAAGCAAATGATGGTAAAGCAAGACTGTCTAGTGTGAACCTATGAGTAAACCATCTTATCTGATAACTGTGAGCTGCATGGGCTTTCCCACAATTTGGGTGTGTCTTCAATCAAATAAGTTAAACAATAATATATTGATTATGTATGATCAAATAAAAATAAAAAACTGTTAAGGTTTTTAATTAATAGTGCACTCACTTGCCAATGTATTAGGTACACTGTAAAAAATATCTGTTTTATATATAACATTTTTTTTGTGGTTCACAAGTGTTTTCTGTTTACTTTACAGTTGTGAATTGCATTACGGTACCTTGATCTCTGCTCTGTCGACTTCTAATGTTGGTTTTTCTATTAAAGATGTCAATAAAGTGGTGCAGTAGGTAGTGCTGTTGCCTCACAGCAAGAAGGTCGCTGGTTCGAGCCTCGGCTGGTTCAGTTGGCGTTTCTGTGTGAAGTTTGCATGTTCTCCCTGCGTTCGCGTGGGTTTCCTCCAGGTGCTCCGGTTTCCCCCACAGTCCAAAGACATGCGGTACAGGTGAATTGGGTAGGCTAAATTGTCCGTAGTGTATGAGTGTGTATGGATGTTTCCCAGAGATGGGTTGCAGCTAGAAGGGCATCCGCTGCGTAAAACATGTGCTGGATAAGTTGACGGTTCATGCCGCTGTGGTTACCCCGGATAAATAAAGGGACTAAGCCGAAAAAGAAAATGAATGAATGAATGAATGTTAGAAGAAAGATCAAGGTTCCATAATACATAATTCAAAAGCATAAATAAATGGGGAAAAAATAAAAACATGAATCACAAAATACAGAAAACTGCTAATTTAGGGATATTTGTTTTTTTATAGGGTATATCCTATATGACTGCTTGTGCATGCAAATATCAGCCAATCACACGGCAACCAAATTCAAATATTTTTTTATATATTTTAAATAGTTTCCTCCTTTTCCTGTTGTTTTAAAAATATTTTCCTTATTTTAAAAATGTCATCGTTAAATTGACAAATAATTGCTTGTATTTTGGTATTATATAACATTTTTCCGTAATGTGTAAGTTTATTCATTCATTCATTCATTCATTTTCCTTCTGCTTAGTCTCTTTTTCAGAGGTCGCCACAGCAGAATGAACCGCCAACTATTCCAGCATATGTTTTATGCAGCAGATGCCCTTCCAGACCCAATCCAATACTGGGAAACATCCATACACACTCATTCACACACACACACTTATACACTACGACCAATTTAGTATAGTCAATTCACTTAAGGCGCATGTGTTTGGACTGTGGGGGAAATCGGAGCACCCGGAGGAAACCCATGCAAACACGGGGAGAACATGCAAAATCCACACAGAAATGCCAACTAGCCCAGCCTGGACTCGAACCAGCGACTTTCTTGCTGTGAGGAGACAGTGCTAAGCACTGAGCCACCGTGTCGCCCCTGTTTATGTTTATATAGAACATTTAGTATTTACAGATCATTCTAGGTTAGCACAGTTGCCTCACAGCAAGAAGGTCGCTGGTTTGAGTCCCGGCCAGGAGATCTTTGTGAAGTTTACATGTTCTTCAAGTGTCCGTGTGGGTTTCCCCCAAAGTCATAGGGTTACAATAACATAGGTTATTTGAATAAACTATTCATTTTCTTTTCGGCTTAGTCCCTTTATTAATTAGGGGTTGCCACAGCAGAATGAACCGCCAACTTATCCAGCACATGTTTTACGCAGCAGATGCCCTTCTAGACCTAACCTATCACTGGGAAACGCCCACACACTCTCATTCACACACATACACTAAGGAAAATTTTGCTCACCGAATTTACCTTTATACAGTAATGCCAACTTGCCTGGCTGTACCGCGCCACCCTTGGATAAACTAAATTGTCAATAATTTATGAATGGTAAAGTGTGTGGGTGTTTCTCAGCACTGAGGTGTACTCTCAGTGCTGGGTTGTGGCAGGAAGTACACTTACCAGTAAAACATATGGCAGAATAATTGGCAGTTCATTCTGCTGTGGCAGCAACTGATTAATTAGGGAATAATCCAAAGGAAAATGAGTGAGATTATTCCTATATATTCAGTCAAAGTGTTTTTATTGCCAATGAAGTTAGTTCATCATGTCAGGGTTAATGTGAGGTTATTAATTCCAAAATATAGTCTAGTATTTGGACATGCAAGTACTGTAAATTATGCTTTGTTTCTTTTGCTGCTCTTTTAACTTTGTCTTGCAAATAAATGCTCATTTCATCATCATATTTAATCAACAACAGATGATTGGAAAAAGGTGAAATGATCGGTTATCATTTACTCACTCTATGAAAAAAACTGGAAACCTATATTCATTTGTTTTTCCTACTATGGTGGTATGACGCCGTTCCTTTTCACGTTACCAGCTGACCACTTACCTCCGTATGGACGGCTTTCCCGCTGTTACCATTTTGTCCAGTGGCTCGCAGTATACACCGGCGGACTTGAGACACAGAGCGGAGTTGACCGTGATGACGGTGTTCGAGTCAGGTGTAGAATAGTTCCAAAAAGCTAAAAAATAAAATAAGCGAGTAAATAACAGGGTGAGAATGTGGTAAAATCTGAAAATGTGGTAAAAATCAGGGGGCTTTTCTTTTTCTGGATTGTATTTCAAAACACTGTTGGTTGGGTCAGTGGCGGATTTAGGCATGGGCGATTGCCCAGGGCGACATCTTGCCAGGGGCGGCATGATGATCCACTTTCGTCCGTGACACAGCACACCTCCCATGACACCCCCATCCACCCCCCCCCCCTCCCCCCTCCGCGTTTTAATTTTACCCACGGACGATTGTCATTTGCCTAGAGCGCCAGTAAAGCTTGTGACGTTACTGGGTTGGGTTTAGCGAAGTGGGTGGGCACTGGTCAATCAGTGCTTTTTAAAACACTATCGGTGGGGTTTAAGGAAGGGGGTGGGCGGAGGGATCAGTCGGTTGGTCGGTCAGTCAGTTGACAGCGGCCTCTGGTGGATTTATACGAGAAGAACAGGCGGGAATGGCACTCACCAGAGCAATTTGAGATCTCAAAAAGTGTAAACAGCGGCCTCTGGTGGATTGGCGAAAACAAAAACTGGAAAAAAACTTACCTTACCTTCTGGGACATATTTGGCGCTCTCTAGAAATGTATATTGGGCTACATTTTCAGAATAAGCCCGGGTTGCAATGGTTACAGCTTTTCAGCTTTCTTTTGGATTTAACAGAAGAAAGAAACTCATTAAAGGTTTGAAACCATTGGAGGATCAGTAAATAGTGAGTAAATCTTCATTTCTGGGTAAACTATCACTCGTTCTCTCTTACACTCAGTCAGTTAATCAATAAATGACATTTTGTAATCTATTTAAAACCCTTTTCTTGTTAAATGTGTTTTTTCCCCCAAAGATTTTACTGTAAGGAAGATGTGGATGTTTTCCCTTATTCCTTCATCCTCACAGGAGGAAGTGGGAAATTTCTAATGGACTAAACAAACTGCAGATTCAGATAAAATGAGTCAGATACATTGTTTAGTGTCAGGTGAGTGTGTGTGTGTGTGTGTGTGTGTGTGTGTGTGTGTGTGTGTGTGTGTGTGTGTGTGTGTGTGTGTGTGTGTGTGTGTGTGTGTGTGTGTGTGTGTGTGTGTGTGTGTGTGTGTGTGTGTGTGCGTGTGTGTTCATGGACCTAATAGCACTTTTTTGTCATCAGCATGATAAATGTGCACTGCACAACGTGAGAACGTGCAGTTATTCTGTACTAACTGTGGATCTTCACAATTACTTTAAAAATAAGACACACACCTCAAGAGTGAAACCCTAAGGCACATTTTCCCTTAATGGTATTAAAAAATTACAGTCTAAAAATTGCTTTGTAGGTGTGGGAGCATTTTTCTGATGGTGAAGAGCAGCACGTGTGCTTCAGATGTTTACCTGTATGACATTGAGCACATTTAACCACTGCAGTCTTTTTAAATGCAATTGCGAAATCCTGGAAAATTTGTTTGGGAGATTTTCATACGTGCAGTTTTCAAATGGTGAAGTGATACTGGCTCTTATTTGATAAAGAAATGTCATCATTTCTCCTGGATTAATCAAAGTTATGTTGTGCGTAAAGTAAAAAGAATGTTTTTTTTTAATATACACATCTTCATTCAGAAACAGGAGGCATGGGGTCAGTGGCTCTGTGTGTTATGAAATGATATTGTGTGTATAAAATTAAAAATACTAGACTATTTAGTATGATTAAACTGTATTATCATATGCATATGATTTAAAGTCTTGAAATGAAAGATCAGATACATACATTCAACTCTTATCAGGAAATATTGGGTCATCTGGCTACTTTTCAGCTACTGTTTAAATAGTGCTAGGATTTATAACACAGTTCAGGCATATTCAGGTATATGGCAGGTTTGTCCCTCAGCTTCATATTGGTTGAAATGCTGTCAACCCTGAGTAAAGTCTACTATATATCAATCACACAATACTTTTTAGGTCCAAGGTATTATATAATGTCCGCATTAGGAATAACAGCATCATTGAAATGGTTGTTATATCTGGTTATTTCTGTATTGTGATTCTGCAGAAAGAAAGCTGCAAATAAATTAAACAGAAGAGCTCTTCCTGTAAACTCTTATGCCAGTGTTTACTTGATCAAGGCCAAGAATTTAAAAAGTGTTATTCCAGTTAGCTGGAGAGAGAGAAACAGAGAGAGAGAGAGAGAGAGAGAGAGAGAGAGAGAGAGAGAGAGAGAGAGAAAGAGAGAGAGAGAGAGAGAGAGAGAGAACTTATTTATGAAAGCAAATTTATGGCTTTTAAATTTTACTGATTATATCCTCATTTGCTCTTTTCGTAAGTACTTACCTAGTAAATGTTTATTTAACTAAAACAAGCTTTTTGGGTTTGGAATGGTCAATGGAAATACTTGGGCATATGTAGTGAAAGCTGTCTGTATTTCATTAATTTTCCTTCAGCTTAGTTCCTTTATTCATCAACGTAATCAACCGTCAACTTATCCAGCATTTGTTTTACACAGCAGATGCCCTTCCAACTGCAACCCAGTCCTGGGAAACACACTCATTCACACACATGCACTACGACCAATTTAGTTTGTTCAATTCACCTATAGCGCATGTCTTTGGACTGTGGGGGAAACTGGAGCACCCGGAGGACACCCACTCCAACATGAGGAGAACATGCAAACTCCACACAGAAATGCTAACTGAACCAGACTCGAACCAGCGATCTTCTTGCTGTGAGGCCACAGTGCTAACCACTGAGCCACCCTGTCGCTGCTATCTGAATTTATACTGATTCATTTATTCATTCATTTTCTTGTCAGCGTAGTCCCTTTATTAATCTGGGGTCGCCACAGCGGAATGAACCGCCATCTTATCCAGCACATTTTTACGCATGCGGATGCCCTTCCAGCTGGACAATTTAGTCTACCCAATTCACCTGTACCGCATGTCTTTGGACTGTGGACACGCGAACACAGGGAGAACATGCAAACTCTACACAGAAACGCCAACTGACCCAGCCGAGGTTCGAACCTGCGACCCAGCGACCTTCTTGCTGTGACGCGACAGCACTACCTACTGCGCCACTGTGTCGCCCTATACTGATTTATGATTTAGTGATTTAATGTTGTTTAATGCGAAATCAATGTTTTATTTACACCGTAGAGCAGGGTGCGAATTATACATTGACGATCGGGGGGTCAAGTTTTTCAG
This sequence comes from Danio kyathit, assembly GCA_903798195.1. Lineage (NCBI taxonomy): Eukaryota > Metazoa > Chordata > Actinopteri > Cypriniformes > Danionidae > Danio > Danio kyathit. Next base: position 20,952,370 of record LR812519.1, on the reverse strand, counting down.
CTATATTCGGTAATATGCCGAAGTGAACCAAATTTATATATTTAATTCAATTACATCTAATTTATTAATCAAACTTGTTATTATGTTTGCAGTGTTTTGAGGGATATTGAGTGGTTCTCAATGACATTTGTGATATTAAATAAACGGTGAGCGGTTTGCTTTCCTGCACCTATTAACCCATTTGTGCCCAATTTTTTCAGATGGTTTCATGTAAGCTTGTTAATAGCGTCCTATACGAACAAGTTTTGCATTTATTTTCTCCAGATCTTTACATTTTATTCTAGAACATCGTATTTGAATATGCAGCAACTCAGTGCTTAATTTGTGAATTGCGAGGTCCCGGAACAGATCGGGATAACCTGTTCTGTCGATTTGTCCTACCTTGTCAGATTGTCCTACCTCCCATTAAAAAAGTAGGTAGCACATTTTGATGACACAATATGCTACCCATCAGATTTTGCTACCAGTGTAAATTTGAATGTGGAGCAGTGGAATATGAAGCCGTAATATCGCCCTAACCTACCTAATCCCTAACTCCAACCTCAGAACCATTCAAATAAACTGTTGGTAGCCTATCTGATGGGTAGGATAAAATGTCAGGATGTTACCCGAGGATGTAGAGGTGTCGCGCACGAAAGAGGAGAGCGGAGGGAGGGGGTTTGTCGTGAAGTGAAGAGGATTGGGCCGGGTAGTCGTGGAACAAAGTGAAAGTAAACAGTGGACGGGGGAGGAGGGCGGTTGAGGAGGATCGGTAATATGAGGTGCACAAATTAAGCCCTGTAGCAACTATAGTTGCCGGTGGGCAAATATGTTGTAAGAACCCTTCAATGTAAAATTTGCATAGAAGGAAAACATTTGGCTTTCTAACTCAAAATAACTGCCGTTAACAGTAAAATGTAAAACATTTATTATGTTTAAAACTGGAAAACCAATTGACCCCCCTCCCCCAATAATTATCTATCATATAATGAAAAATTTGGGCGACGCAGTGGCGCAGTAGGTAGTGCTGTCGCCTCACAGCAAGAAGGTCGCTGGTTCAAGCCTCGGCTGGGTCAGTTGGCATTTCTGTGTGGAGTTTGCATGTTGCATGTTCTCCCGGTGTTCGCTCTGGTTTCCCCCACAAGTCCAAAGACATGTGGGACAGGTGAATTGGGTAAGCTAAAATTGTCCGTAGTGTATGTGTGTGAATGAGAGCGTGTGAGTGTTTCCCAGTGATGGGTTGCGGCTGGAAGGGCATCCGCTGCGTAAAACATGTGCTGGATAAGTTGGCGGTTCATTCCGCTGTGGCGACTCCAGATTAATAAAGAGACTAAGCTGAAAAGAAAATGAATAAATAATGAAAAATTTCATGATTATGAAAACATAAAGAACTAATTCATTTGTCTTAAAGTGATAAAACACACTCTAGTTACCCCCAATAAACTACTGTGTGTCAAAAAGATAAATTACATAAATATAGATAAATAAAGATAAATAAAAAAGTTATATAATTATTAGTTAATAAAAATATTAATATATTACAAATAATAAATAGTTGACAGAAAAATAAATAGTTGTGGGAGTGGAGGAGTGGGAGATGTTGATTTTACTCTGAGGATTTTGCTGTGTATCAAATTGTGTATCAAAAAGTCTACTTTAAAGTAAAGATATCAGTTAAACGGTTAAGTTATTTTTAGATGGGGTAATATGAAAGCAAAAAAACATAAACAAGTCCAATAACTTGATTCATTAACTTATTAACATTATTCCCTAATTTCTCATGATGTATGTACTTACAAGATATTTGTCCACCGTCAACTGCAGTTGCCACATGAAGCTTTGACAAAGTATACAATAAACTATAGATCTCCTGAAAGATTTGTTTTGTTTGGATGAATCTAGAGACCTTCATTATTATGTTGATATACATTTGTGAACAAAAAATTATTTTTAGGAACATGAAAATTACCTTTATTTCGGAGGGTTTGCCTCCATTTTGCATCCTGAAATTAGGGGTAGGAAGCTGAAGGCCTCACGTGACAGGAAGTAAATAAATTCCTTTTTTTTCTTTCATGAAATCTTTTATTTGGTTGTTTGCTTACATGTCATTGAGAAATTAAACATGGATAACATGAAGAAAAGTACTCATAAAAGGAAAATGGCAACTATGAACTTTGGCAACTATAGTCGCCGGTGGGCTTAAATGGGTTAATGGATGACCATGAAAGACTACACTTTTTTTTTTTTAAATTTTACTTCCAGATGCGAGCCAGTGTATAAAATACAAACTATGCATATTTTATAGACACCATACAAACACCCTTTTTAAAGAAACATGTTTTGTGAACACCTAGGAGAGCGCGGGGCACAAAGTAACGCGGGGTTAAATGTAACACAGAGTTTTAATGTATTTGCTCAGGGTTAACCATGGCATGCTTCCGAGGTTTTCACCACATAACATTTATACTCCTGGCGCTTTTGGCAATACTGCACAGAAACCATATAGGTCCGGCGATCATAATTCCAGTGCTCATTTGTAGGAGAGGCTTGTGTGTTGTTGGTAAAAAAAAATATATAGTTTGTCTAACCCCATTACTTTGCTTATTTTTTGACAAAAACTAAAAAGTGTTACTCTGTGCCCCGCTCTCCCCTACATTGTCTGTCGGTGTCTCTAGATTTGCCATAGCTATTACCCATATAGGGGTGGTCAAATGTATAGTGAAGTTATCTATTATTTTAATTATTAATATTATTTAAGATACAGATCAGAGCAAACTATTTCTTAACTATTAAAGAGCAGACCTCCCCATACATACATCTTGTTTTGATGTCCTTTAGGGGGGATCGTTAATTAGGGGGGTCAGACCACCCCCAAACCCCCCTGTAATTCGCAACGTGCAGTAGAGAGGCTGACAAGTGGTAAAATTGTTCAGCTATGCTGTCATCTATTCTTTTCAGAGCTCTCCACAAAATTGTAATGTTGTGTTTGCGTGTTAGTTTGTTTTCATTACGGGGAAATGTGAATACAAATGTAGCAAACATAAAATGTTAATCATATCTTCGATGAACTCTATCTGACCTCAGCGTCACATTCATCCTAAAGCAAATTTTCATTGTATGAGAGATTCCAGATGACAAATGTTGAAATTTTAAGCTAAGAAATGTACTTAACAAAAACACATTTTAAAACATTTAAAATTGAACGTCCACAATTGACTACTAGATGACTATTTTGTGAACAAAATGGCCTGTACAGCAGCGCACTCTTGTGTATAGCATGTAGTAGTGCAGTAAGAGATTTCATCTGCTCAAGTAGGCATGCGTAGAGAATAGAGATGCCAGCTGGAGATGTGATGATGCGTCATAACAGTTCTGCGCTCGGGCATCATATCGGTATTGAGGTTATAGATTCTTGTGTTGAAAGCAGCGACGTCTAAACTCGCTCCTCGGGGGACATTGTGCAGCAATTATTATTATTTATTTTTTAGCTCCAACCCTAATTAAACACATTATAGCTAAATAAAGGTCTTGGCTTGGTAACTTTCAGACTGGTGTGTTGAGGCAAGTTGGAGCTATAAACTTTGCAGGACAGTGGCTCTCCAGTTTGGACACCCATTTTTTAAAGATTCAATTCTTCACTAAATTGTCCAAATAGACTACTAAATTGGTTTAATTAATTAATTAATTAATGAGTTTATTTGATTTGTCCGTTAATTTAATGGCTATTAAATATTAAATTATTTAGTGAAAAAAGATCTAATAATAAAAAGATTTAAGATTTTTATTATTGGGGAAGCAAGGTGGCTCAGTGGGTAGCACTTTCGCCTCACAGCAAGAAGGTCGCTGGTTCGGGCTGGATCAGTTGGCGTTTCTGTGTGGAGTTTGCATGTTTTCCCCGTGTTCGCGTGGGTTTCTTCCAGGTGCTCCGGTTTTCCCCACAAGTCCAAAGGCATGCGCTATAGGTAAATTGGGTATAGGCTAAATTGTCCGTAGTGTATGTGTGTGAATGAGAGTGTAAGTGTGTTTCCCAGTGATGGGTTGCGGCTGGAAGGGCATGCGCTGCGTAAAACATATGCTGGATAAGTTGGCGGTCCATTCCACTGTGACGACCCCAGATTAATAAAGGGACTAAGCAAAAGAAAATGAATGAATGAATAATAATAATAATGATAATAATAATAATAATAATAATAATAATAATAATAATAATAATAATAATAATAATACCAATAATGGGCAACCCAGTGGCGCAGTAGGTAGTGCTGTTGCCTCACAGCAAGAACGTCGCTGGGGTCGCAGGTTCGAACCTCGGCTGGGCTGGGTCAGTTGGCGTTTCTGTGTGGAGTTTGCATGTTCTCCCTGGGTTCGCGTGGGTTTCCTCCGGGTGCTCCGGTTTCCCCCACAGTCCAAAGACATGCAGTACAGGTGAATTGGGTAAGCTAAATTGTCCATAATGTATGAGTGTGAATGTGTGTGTGGAAGTTCCCAGAGATGGGTTGCGGCTGGAAGGGCATCCGCTGCGTAAAATCGTGCTGGATAAGTTGGCGGTTCATTCCGCTGTGCCGACCCCGCAAGGGACAAAGCCGACAAGAAAATGAATGAATGAATGAATGAATAATACCAATAATAATTAAAAACAATAGTAATACCAATAATAATAATAATAATAATACCAATAATAATTAAAAACAATAGTTATACCAATAATAATAATAATAATAATAATAACAATAATAATTAAAAACAATAGTAATACCAATAATAATAATAAATATACTTAATAATAATAGTAATAATAATAATAGTAAATATTAATAATAATTATTAACAAGAATACTAATACCAATAATAATAATATTATTAATAATCATAATAATAATTAAAAACAATTATAATAGCAATAATAATAATGCTACCAATAATAATGATGATAATAATAATTATAATAATAATAACAATAATAATAATAACAACAATAATAATAATAATTATTATTATAATTAATAATAATTTAAAAGAAGAATACCAATAATAATAATAATAATGATAATAATAATAATAATAATAATGTTAATAATAATAAAAACAATACCAGTAATAATAATAAACATACTTAATAATAATAATAATAATAATAATAATAATAATAATAATAATAATGTTAATAATAATAATATTAATAGTAATAAAAACAATACCAGTAATAATAATAAACATACATAATAATAATGTTAATAATAATAAAAACAATACCAGTAATAATAATAAACATACTTAATAATAATAATAATAATAATAATAATAATAATAATGGTAATAATAATAATATTAATAGTAATAAAAACAATACCAGTAATAATAATAAACATACATAATAATAATAATAATAATAATAATAATAATAATAATAACAATACCAGTAATAATAATAAACATACTTAATAATAATAATAATAATAATAATAATAATAATAATAATAATAATAATAATAATAATAATGTTAATAATAATAATATTAATAATATTAAAAACAATACCAGTAATAATAATAAACATACATAATAATAATAATAATAATAATAAAAACAATACCAGTAATAATAATAAACATACTTAATAATAATAATAATAATAATAATAATAATAATAATAATAATAATAATAATAAAAATTATAATTAATAATAATAATACAAATTATAATTATAATTAATAATAATAATTAATTAACAAAGGCGATGCAGTGGCGCAGTAGGTAGTGCTGTCGCCTCACAGCAAGAAGGTTGCTGGTTCGAGCCACGGCTGGGTCAGTTGGCGTTTCTGTGTGGAGTTTGCTTGTTCTCCCTGTGTTCGCGTGGGTTTCCTCCGGGTGCTCCGGTTTCCCCCACAGTCCAAAGACATGCGGTACAGGTGAATTGGGTAGGCTAAATTGTCCGTAGTGTATGAGTGTCAATGAGTGTGTGTGGATGTTTCCCAGAGATGGGTTGCAGCTGGAAGGGCATCCACTGCGTAAAAACGTGCTGGATAAGTTGGCGGTTCATTCCGCTGTGGCGACCCTGGATTAATAAAGGGACTAAGCCGAAAAGAAAATGAATGAATTAAGTAACAAGAATACCGGGTGACGCAGTGGTGCAGTAGGTAGTGCTGTCACCACACAGCAAGAAGGTAGCAGGTTTGAGCCTCGGCTGGGTCAGTTGTCGTTTCTGTGTGGAGTTTGCATGTTCTCCATAGTGTTTGAGTGTGAATGAGAATGTATGGGTGTTTCCTAGAGATGGGTTGCAGGTGGAAGGGCATCTGCTGCGTAAAACATGTGCTGGATAAGTTGGCGGTTCATTCCGCTGTGGCGACCCTGGATTATAAAGGGACTAAAGCTGAAAAGAAAATGAATGAATGAATGAATGAACAAGAATACCAATAATAATAATAATAATAATAATAATAATTAATAATAATAATAATAATTAATATTAATATACCAATAATATTACCAATAATAATTATAATAATAATTAATACCAAAGATAATAATAATAATACAAAAAAAAATAATAATAATAACAATAATAATCATGAAATACAAATTCTAATGTACTGAAAGTACATTACTTTTTTTTTTTTTTTTTTTTTAATATCCATAAATGTAAACTTTCTTCATTTTTTAATTGTACAAAATTTGTATGTAAAAAGTGACAGTTTTATCACGATTTACCTTCCGGAGCGGTTAATTTTAATATGCTTTTACGCGATCAATTATCATTTGACCTCATTAATAATATTATTGCCATGGCGATTTATGAGGTATGAATACGAAAACTCTACAAGTGCATGATATTTGAGAGGGCGGGGCATGGTTTTGAAAGGGAGGGGAGAAGGGGGCGAGGTGCTGCTGTATGCAAACACGTTCAAGAGAGAGATGGCAACGTCAACGCGCATAATGATGAACCCATGGAACCATCGGATGTGAACGCGCTTCTTCCTCCCGTTGGTGATCATCGACCCCTTGGTTTACATATCTGATCATCAGACTCTGATCGAAGCATCTGACTTCGAGAGACCAGGAACCGAAGCAGAAGCTAAGAAAAAAAATCTTTCAAGTGCTCTCCTTTTGGTCTACAGGAGGGACGAGAGAGGAGACTGACTGCGCTTCCCCGCATCATCATCCTCTTCCTCGCGCTGCCGATTCCCCATCACAATGGCTCTGACCATCTGCACCAGATTCACGGACGAATATCAGCTTTTTGAGGAGCTCGGAAAGTGAGTGCTGGGTTTTCTACTGCATTGCATTCCTGTGCGTTTTGTTATATAATACGCACGCTTGAGGTTTCTGAACGCACAATGAAATGATGCGTCTTGCATTTGACAGCTCCGCTAGAATTGCAGCGCTTTTAATAATAACCTTGCAGTGAGCGCTTGAACACTTGAGTTGCATTGCTAGCAGCCAAACCAGACAGCATTCACGTACATCTCGGGCGCATTTGGAACGGTGCATATCCAAACGCGATGCCCAAAAATGCAGCGTATGTGGGCACCGTTCTAGGTTCTGTGACGCGGCCATTGTGATCATCACGTCAGATACCCGAACAGCTGGTATAATGTACATTTTAAGGGGGGTGGGGCTCGGGATTTTTCCCCCCCGGAGACAGAAATACTCATGGCAATGCGACAACAGTGCAGACACGCATTCCCGTGCCGTTAATTATCGCGTTGGGGATTCCTTGCGCTGCGTTTGACCGGGGAGGGGGGAGGGAGCGCAGCAGAGGCCAACATCGGTGGTCCCGATCTGTACGCGTTTGAGGAGATACCCTTTGAGCATGTAATACATTTATTCCGACGTGCTTATGCGTTCAGATCTAAAATGACCCGGATCGAGTCCGTTTTAAGCCCGCTGTGACCTTATTGAAATCACTGGAATAACGTTGCGTAAAATATGATGTTGTCGAAGCGTCTATGCGCCATCTGCGCGGTGGCATCATGTATGAAGAATAGGCAGCACGCGTTGGCTTCCACTGTTGCATATGCATTTTTTCATAAAATATATAGGCTGATATTGAGCGAAATCACCGAAACCACAGGTCGACGGTCGTGCATGAGTTATGCATACATGCAGTTATTGAATATACATATATATTTGACCACCAGATAATTTTCAGTGTCTCTGCATTTGCTTAGAATAAATTTGAGTACAGTGAGCTCCATAAACGTCTGATCAATTTTCTTCAAAATTTTAAATAAGTAAACAAATATTTGATTTTCTAAGTAAAAATGTTCAAAACCTAAAACAAATATCAGTCTTTCATTTTAATCAAACCGATACCTTTTTAAAAATGATATTCAAAGGCATTTTAAGTAACTATTGTAGCAATGTTTCCAACCAACATTTCACTACAGCACTGAATTAAGATGGTCAGAGTACACTAGATAGACATTATTATGTATTATGTCACTTTCACCTGAAGAGGAGGTTACTATAGCAACAGTATGCTGCTGGAGCACATTCCATTAGGATCATCACATCCACTAAACAAGAGGTCTCCGTTTCAGCTCTTAGTTCTCTGAATTTAGGTGCTTTTGTTTTATGCAAACTATGTAATGGCATTTTTTTTTTCCATATTTAAAGTAAAATGCTTTCATTTAGATAATGTTTATATTAATTTTTTAGACAACACAATATCATGTTTTTACTTTAATAGAGTTAGACATTAGATATTTGGTGGAATAACCCTGATTTTCAACAAATTGTGATTGAAAACAGACGTTTTTATTCTGATCAGTTATCATTTTTTGGTTAAAAATGCTTTAAACGTCTATCTTTTTATTTGGGATTTGTAAGAAACGTTTTCAGACATTTATAAAATGAACAAATGAATCAAAATCACGTCTATTTTTTACATTTTTAGATTAGATTCAACTTTATTGTCATTACACATGTACAAGTAAAGGCAACGAAATGCAGTTTTGGTCAAACCAGGAGTGCAATAGCAGAAAGTGCAGGAAATATAAGTTATAAAGTGCAGTTATAGAAAAACTATGGTGATATTTACAAATGGATGTGCTTTAAATACCAATAATAATACCAATAATAATAATAATAATAATAATAATAATAATAATAATAATAATAATAATAATAATTATTATTATTATTAATTCCAATATTAATACCAATAGTAATAATAATAATAATAATAATAATAATAATACCATAATAATAATAATAATAATAATTAATTACAATAATAATACAAATAATTATAGCAATAATAATAATAATAATAATAATAATAATAATAGTAATAATAACAACAACAACAACAACAATAATAATAATAATAATAATAATAATAATAATAATATTAATAAATGAATCAAAATGTGGATGGATGTGAGCATTATATACAGGTTATATTAGCTATGAACAGAGATTAACAATAGAAGAATATATGTACAGGTTGCTATTAATAATCAGAAGTGTGCAGATAGATATGAACATGATTACAAATGTATATGTACAGTGGGTATGTACAATTCAAAATGAATTGAATGAATCAGTGCAATAAATATATGTGCACTTTTAAATGCGCAAATGTTAAATAGTGCAGTGATCATGGGGAGTATAAGTTATGCGGAGAGTGTGGGGGTGTACGAGGGGGCAAAAGAGTCAGCGGAGGGCAGAGTTCTAAAGGGAGACAGCTCTGGGGAAAAAGCTGTTCCTCAGTCTGCTGGTTTGTTTTTGTCTTTACAGTAAGTTTGTATAGTTAAAGGCCATGTTTTGCCTTTTAATCTTTATATTAGGTGTATTATTTAGTCTTTAAATTGAATTACTATGTACTTATACAGTAGGAAAAGATTCATATGTGCACATGTATTTGTGTTCATGCTTGATTGCAAGTGGTTTCTGTTGCTCTTAACGTTAAATACAGTCAACACTAATAACAGGTTTAGTGGTATGAGGATGTTTAAGGGTTGTTTAAGAACTAGGGTTTGGGTAAACCATGTAATCATGTAGTCATATTTACATACGTAAATTACATGTATTTACATCTGTAGGTAGTATTAAACATGAGTACAATGTAAATTCATGTATCATCATAATACTGTAAGTGTATGCTATGTTTAATGGTAGTTAATGACAATTAATTTGAAGCAAATTCTACATATTTACAAAAAACCTGCATCGCCTCGTTCTATATATCAGAAGAACAAAAGCACATTTAAGGTGATACATAATTAACCCCCTCATTTCTTACAAGCACATAGACAGATTTGGTGTGTGCATGTGTTCAGCGAATATGCTAAGCAATTTTAAAACACCCACACACGCTCATCAAACACACACGGACAAACAACCGTGGAAAATGGTAGTTGTGTAACCTTGGAAGTGCTCAGGCTGTGCCTCCATCATGGCACAGATTCTGCTCTCCATGCCATATGCTCTATCTGTTCGGCATCAGGGCCTCGTGCCCATTTTTTCCCTCACTGTCTTCTCTTTTTTCCCTCTTCTTCAGGGGCGCGTTCTCTGTCGTGAGGCGATGCGTGAAGATATCATCCGGCCAAGAGTATGCGGCCAAAATCATCAACACAAAGAAGCTGTCCGCCAGGGGTAGGTGATTTTTATTTAGTGGGCTCCTGTCAGGTGCGGGGCAGGTTTGAATACAGGCAGTGGAGCGTCTAGTGAGGCCGAACATGGCAACATTCTGCTTCACATCCGGTTAAACCAGGATAGACTTTGCATCTGGGTCTCATCTGGAGCTCCGTGCGTGTGTTCTGACGTAACGTTTGCTTGTGTCTAAGTGGAGCTGTGAAGAAGCTGAAGGGATTATATGTTCGAGAATCACATACATCCACATATCAGTCTGAAAAACTGCAGATGTATGAGTCTGGATTAAGGGTTTTGAGTGCCTGTGTATGTCAAACCATTATTTCATCAGTATAACACACTAGTGTCTGTTTGCATCCTACTAATGCTTATTTGTTTTACATACTAGTGTATTTTTCATTTCCACAAGGGGTTATGGAAATCCTAAATCTTTTTAAAATATCTTAAAAGTATTCATTATAAACTAGGGCTGTGCAATGCTGGAAAAATATTCACTATTGTTGTTGAGTATTGAGATAACACAACGCAATCTCACGGCAATTCGTAACTTTTTAATTTAGTGGCTAATTCGTATGAATTTGTACAATCTTATCCATACAATTTAGTATAATTTGCTCATCACCCAATGACGGTTGGGTTTAGGGGTGGGGTTGGGTGCCACACCTCATTCATTCATTCATTTTCTTGTCGGCTTTGTCCCTTGCGGGGTCGCCACAGCGGAATGAACCGCCAACTTATCCAGCACAATTTTACGCAGCGGATGCCCTTCCAGCCACAACCCATCTCTGGGAACTTCCACACACACATTCACACTCATACACTATGGACAATTTAGCTTACCCAATTCACCTGTACTGCATGTCTTTGGACTGTGGGGGAAACCGGAGCACCCGGAGGAAACCCACGCGAACCCAGGGAGAACATGCAAACTCCACACAGAAACGCCAACTGACCCAGCCCAGCCGAGGTTCGAACCTGCGACCCAGCGACGTTCTTGCTGTGAGGCAACAGCACTACCTACTGCGCCACTGGGTTGCCCCGTGCCACACCTCCTTTTTTTAAAATCTTACAATTTTGTACGGCGTAACTCATAACTCGACGTAATACGAATTAGCCACTAAACTGACAAAACGTAAAATACCTCACATTTTCTCGTGAGATCAGGCTGGATAACGATATATCTTTATGAAATTTACACCGAAAAATGCTATTTTTTATTAGCTATGATTTTAAACCATTTATTTATTTAATGATATTGAAATAAAAATATTTTTCAAATTTAATTAATTCTAATTCGGACTAAAAAACAGTGTCAAGGAGCAAACATTCAGTCTTTAAAACACTATGGGCTCTATCATATATATCATATCTATCACATATATATATATATATATATATATCAATAAGGGGCAAGGCATGTTTGCCCTGACGTGTTGCTATTTTCAGACCAGTGCAACCTTAATTTTCCCAGTTTCCACCATGTTGTTTAAATAGGAAATTCATTTGTGCCACTTTGTGGACTCATGGGTGTTCTGGTCTAGAAAAGAGGTGTGTTAAGGCGCATTGTTGGCGTGTTGCTATTTTGAGGAACTAAAATAGAGAAAAAAAAATAGCAGGTCTAAAGTCAAGCTCAGAGCGCCTCGCTTACACATTGCTTAAAACACACATTATATGCATATTTATATTTGTTTTATTAAAAACAAGCTTAGATTTGTCTACCTGTCAGGCTTTGGACCATATGGTGCATAGAACGTGTGTTTAGTTATAACTAATATAATTGTTCATTTATTTGTTTGCTGGAAATTAGAACTGAATTTAGTAATAGTTTTGAAACAAATCTTTGCTCTTAACAAATTAAATTAATTATGTATAGGCTAATGGATGTCGTCAATGGAGAGCGTACAACACCGTTTCCTTATCCACGAAAGAGAGAAAGTGAAAATAAAGGCCGATTGGAGGAGGCTCATTCTCTCATTCTCGCGCTGCAGATGGTCTGTTTTCTTGCTGGTGAAGCATTCAGTTTATCCACTTACAATGTCCGCCATGTAAATAGCAAATATACCATGGCACGACGCAACTGACTATTAAAGGAAATGGGAGATGAGACTCTGATTGGTTTTTTTCTCAAAACACACAAATAACTCATTAAGAGAATAATCACAACCCTGTTAGACCATGCGCCGCGGTGCAGAGGGTATTTTTCCATCCTTAAATATAGCAAAAGTGGATTCGGACACGCCCTTAATGCTTTTGCGCCATGCGCTTTAGACTTTGTGCCTAGATCGTTAAAATAGAGCCCCTATAAATGAGTGAAAACCTCAGCAGATATTCTGACTCTGATTGGCTTGTCCTGTCTTGATTTCAGCCATTAGTATCTATTTTCAGCTCCGGGTTCACCTTTGCACCCCTCCAGCAAGTACTGGGGAGATGGGGATAAAGATAGTAAGGCTCCATCTGATTGGTCAAATAACTAAAATAAATGTAATTTATCACACATGATACATATATTGCATTTCTATTTTCACGATAACAATATACTAGCAATATATTTTGCAGCCCTATTAGCCGTGGTACATATTCATTAGATACCTATAAAGAAGGTACTATATTCATTATATACTACTACCTATTAATCAGATACTAGTATGTAGTCCTTATACTAGAATTTATTTCAGTAGTGGCTAGTAACAAATAAATATTTTTGCTATTCAGGGGTGTTTCCGAAAACCATCGTTAGCCAACTAAGGTCACAAGTTCCGTCGTTACAAACATAGTTCATTGATTTGGCGTTTCCCAAATCCATCATTCCACTGAACATTCGCAAACTGCATCGCAAACTTGTACACTTGCAACTACACCTCTAGAGCTGTAGTTAGAAGCATAGTTCCTGACTGTGATCTATTCTCAGTTACCCCCCTATGCCCTATTCATTTAGAACATTCTAACATTTAAACTTGGAAAGATTAAAAAAAAAACATTAAAGTCATCACTCTTAGGTGTAATTTGCTTTCAAAGTATTTTTACAATTCAGTTTTAGTGATTTTTATATTGACAATTGCGTTTTTCTTAGTAGTGCACTTTGAAAACATTGATGTCATTTTGAACACAGCTGTGGCTCATGACGAAAGCTAAGGGTGACCTATTATTTAAAAGCGGAATTTATGTTACGTCTCCAAAGCTTGTGAAAACAAAAAACATAGCATACGTTAATGCTTTTAATTTATAGTAGGTTATTTATTAAGAATTATTATCTGTACTGTATATGACATGGGCCTGTTGGTTAGAACATCTCTGCAGTGGTTTGAATGTGTCAAAACTGTAAAAGTAGACTTTTCCAAAAAATAAAATCCTACTTAATTATAGGATTTATATATGATATTAGAATGCGTGTTAGCTTAGCTTCTCTAAAGAAGTAGTTACTCCACCCCATTTAGAGCATCATTATGGAAGTTTTACGTTATAACTAACGTGGTTCAAAGGATGGATCTGCGACAGAGAAACTACGGGTTTTGGGAAACACTCGTCACTACATCGTTCTGTTTCCAAACGATGCATCGTACTATGATAGTTCAGCCGCCAGTTACGTTGTTGTTTGGGAAACGCACTCCAGTTTACTGAAACAAGTACTAGTGTTTATTTAACCGGTGATGTTATCTAATAAACCAAAACTAGTATCTAATGAAAACGTGATTGTACCTTTAAAAAAATACCAGTAACTAAATAATAATCTCTAGTATTGTACCTTTAAAAATACCAGTAACTAAGGAATAATCTCTAGTATTTTACCTTTAAAAAAATACCAGTAACTAAATAATAATCTCTAGTATTTTACCTTTAAAAAATAACAGTAACTAAACAATAATCTCTAGTATTGTACCTTAAAAATACCAGTAACTAAGGAATAATCTCTAGTATTTTACCTTTAAAAAAATACCAGTAACTAAACAATAATCTCTAGTATTTTACCTTTAAAAAAATACCAGTAACTAAATAATAATCTCTAGAATTATACCTTTAAAAAATAACAGTAACTAAATAATAATCTCTAGTATTGTACCTTTAAAAATACCAGTAACTAAGGAATAATCTCTAGTATTTTACCTTTAAAAAAATACCAGTAACTAAATAATAATCTCTAGTATTTTACCTTTAAAAAAATACCAGTAACTAAATAATAATCTCTAGTATTTTACCTTTAAAAAATACCATTAACTAAATAATAATCTCTAGTATTTTACCTTTAAAAAATACCATTAACTAAATAATAATCTCTAGTATTTTACCTTTAAAAAATACTATTAGCTAAATAATAATCTCTAGTATTTTACCTTTAAAAATAACAGTAACTAAATAATAATCTCTAGTATTTTACCTTTAAAAAATACCATTAACTAAATAATAATCTCTAGTATTTTACCTTTAAAAAATACCATTAACTAAATAATAATCTCTAGTATTTTACCTTTAAAAAATACTATTAGCTAAATAATAATCTCTAGTATTTTACCTTTAAAAATAACAGTAACTAAATAATAATCTCTAGTATTTTACCTTTAAAAAATACCATTAACTAAATAATAATCTCTAGTATTTTACCTTTAAAAAATACCATTAACTAAATAATAATCTCTAGTATTTTACCTTTAAAAAATACTATTAACTAAATAATAATCTCTAGTATTTTACCTTTAAAAATAACAGTAACTAAATAATAATCTCTAGTATTTTACCTTTAAAAAATACCATTAACTAAATAATAATCTCTAGTATTTTACCTTTAAAAAATACTATTAACTAAATAATAATCTCTAGTATTTTACCTTTAAAAATAACAGTAACTAAATAATAATCTCTAGTATTTTACCTTTAAAAAATACCATTAACTAAATAATAATCTCTAGTATTTTACCTTTAGAAATACCAGTTACTAAATAATAATCTCTAGTATTTTACCTTTAAAAATAACAGTAACTAAATAATAATCTCTAGTATTTTACCTTTAAAAAATACCATTAACTAAATAATAATCTCTAGTATTTTACCTTTAGAAATACCAGTTACTAAATAATAATCTCTAGAATTGTACCTTTAAAAATATTAAATAGGGGATAATCTCTAGTATTTTACCGTTGAAAATATTAAATAGGGGATAATCTCTAGCATTTTACCTTTGAAAATACCACTAACTAAGGAATAATCTCTAGTATTGTACCTTTAAAAATAACAGTAACTAAATAATAATCTCTAGTATTTTACCTTTAAAAAATACCATTAACTAAATAATAATCTCTAGTATTTTACCTTTAAAAAATACCATTAACTAAATAATAATCTCTAGTATTTTACCTTTAAAAAATACTATTAGCTAAATAATAATCTCTAGTATTTTACCTTTAAAAATAACAGTAACTAAATAATAATCTCTAGTATTTTACCTTTAAAAAAATACCATTAACTAAATAATAATCTCTAGTATTTTACCTTTAAAAAATACCATTAACTAAATAATAATCTCTAGTATTTTACCTTTAAAAAATACTATTAGCTAAATAATAATCTCTAGTATTTTACCTTTAAAAATAACAGTAACTAAATAATAATCTCTAGTATTTTACCTTTAAAAAATACCATTAACTAAATAATAATCTCTAGTATTTTACCTTTAAAAAATACCATTAACTAAATAATAATCTCTAGTATTTTACCTTTAAAAAATACTATTAACTAAATAATAATCTCTAGTATTTTACCTTTAAAAATAACAGTAACTAAATAATAATCTCTAGTATTTTACCTTTAAAAAATACCATTAACTAAATAATAATCTCTAGTATTTTACCTTTAAAAATAACAGTAACTAAATAATAATCTCTAGTATTTTACCTTTAAAAAATACCATTAACTAAATAATAATCTCTAGTATTTTACCTTTAGAAATACCAGTTACTAAATAATAATCTCTAGTATTTTACCTTTAAAAATAACAGTAACTAAATAATAATCTCTAGTATTTTACCTTTAAAAAATACCATTAACTAAATAATAATCTCTAGTATTTTACCTTTAGAAATACCAGTTACTAAATAATAATCTCTAGAATTGTACCTTTAAAAATATTAAATAGGGGATAATCTCTAGTATTTTACCGTTGAAAATATTAAATAGGGGATAATCTCTAGCATTTTACCTTTGAAAATACCACTAACTAAGGAATAATCTCTAGTATTGTACCTTTAAAAATATTATCTAAGGAATAATCTCTAGTATTGTACCTTTAAAAATATTAACTAAGGAATAATCTGTAGTATTGTACCTTTAAAAATATTAACTAAGGAATAATTTTTAGGGCAATGCGGTGGCGCAGTAGGTAGTGCTGTCGCTTCACAGCAAGAAGGTCTCTGGTTCGAGCCTTGGCTGGGTCAGTTGGCATTTCTGTGTGGAGTTTGCATGTTCTCCCTGCTTTCGTGTGGGTTTTCTCTGGCTGCTCTGGTTTCCTCCACAAGTCCAAAGACATGTGGTACAGGTAAATTGGGTAAGCTAAATTGTCCATAGTGTATGTGTGTGAATGAGTGCGTGTGTGTGTTTCCCAGTGATGGGTTGTGGCTGGAAGGGCATCCGCTGCGTAGAACATATGCTGGATAAATTGGCAGTTCATTCCGCTGTGGCGACCCCAGATTAATAAAGAGACTAAGCTGAAAAGAAAACGAATGAATAATTAAATAATGAATAATTTCTAGTATTTTACCTTTAAAAACACTGGTAGCTAAATAATAATCTCTAGTAATTTACCTTTAGAAAAGGAATAATCTGTAGTATTGTACCTTTAAAAATACCAGTAATAAAGGGATAATCTCTAGTATCGTATCTTTAAAAATATTAACTAGGGAATAATCTCTGGTAATTAACACTAGTAGCTAATGGATGAGCATTAGCACTTAACAGAAAGAAATAGAAAAAAATAGATATTATTACAATACATACTGTGTATAAAAGCAATGTAATAGATCATGGGTTCATATATATATGTATGTGTGTGTGTGCTTTCAAAGGCTTTGGCTGGTCTTATCCCCTGTTGGAATATGTGGGCATAGAGCGACCCAGTTCTTTCAGATCCGTCAGTATAATTGTTGCTGTTGGCCTGTTTGCCTGCGGGCTCTGCCGCTATAGGGCAAAACAACCAATCGGCCCCCTTCCCACTTTCAGCACAGCCAATCATTTTGCACCTTACACAGCATCTCTCCTGCTCAGAGCCAATCCTATGGCCGCCTTTTTCTCTGCAACAATTCTTTCTTTTGGCTTTAAAGTTTCCTTTTCCAAAGTGTGGATTTGGGAAGGCAAAATGAGATTATTTTCTGGATCATTAGGATTGAATTACACCCCCCCCCCTCCTTTTGTGCGCAGTGGGATTGAAATGGACACCTAGATTTGGGGATCAGTATCAGTGCACTGGTGCATGCTGGGATAGCGTTTCCAAAAATACAGCATTGGGTGGTGTGGCAGTGTATGTTGTGTTAATATCTCTCTCTCTCTCACACTGGTGGAGGACTGCAGTGCTCTGCTGCACTGGATGCTGTTTAGTGTAGAGATGGTCTTAACCTCTTTCTGTGATAAGCCCAAGAACTGCAATACCATGAGCACACGCAATGTACTGTATATAAATGCCACTGCACACAGACACTCACATACACACACACTGACACTAGCGGCTTCCTCGCTAGTGGGATCATGACCTCCAGTCCGAGATTAATGCAGAGCAAAGGGTGACATTTAAGGAGGCGAGGTGATTACTGACAGGCCAATATCCTGATGGTGTTCATTATAATACTTGGAATTTCAATTTATATATATATATATATATATATATATATATATATATATATATATATATATATATATATTGCATTGAAATGTACACTTATTGGCCACTTTATTTGGTACACCTTGCTAATACTGAGTTGAAGTCCTTTTGCCTTCAGAACTGGCTTAATCCTTTGTGGCATAGATTCAACAAGGTACTGAAAATATTCCTCAGAGATTTTGGTCCATATTGACATGATAGCATCACACAGTTGCTGCAGATTTGTCAGCTGCACATCCATGATGCAAACCTCTCATTTTTATTAGTATTTTCTCTTTTTCTGACTATTCTCTGTAAACCCTTGAGATGGTTGTGCATGAAAATTTCAGTAGATCAGCAGTTTCTGAAATACTCAGACCAGCCCGTTTGGCACCAACAACCATGCCACGTTCAAAGTCACTTAAATCACATTTTTTCCCCATTCTGATGCTCTGTTTGAACTGCAGCAGATCATCTTGACCATCTCTACATGCCTAAATGCATTGAGTGGCTGCCATGTGATTGGCTGCTTAGAAATTTGCATTAATAAGCAGTTGGACAGATGTACCTATTAAAGTGGACGTTGAGTGTATATACTTCCATTGAAAACTGCACTGTAAAATGTTTTTGGTATATTTTTTTTGACAAGAATACGCCATGAAATATATTTATTTTTAAATTTACATTTATTGAAATTACATTTTTTTTAGTATAAAACATTAATTTTTTTCACCCCAACATTAAACAACCACAACCAAAACCTATTTGCACTTGACACGTTTACTGGTTTGAGGGCAGGGCAACCTATCACTCACATGAGTTGGGCAATAGCAGAGAACAATGAGCTAACGATCTAGTCAATTCCCAATGGACAAAGTAAAGTAATACAATGTTCTTCTTGTTTCGAGAAGTCAGTCTAGTAGGGGGGAAATTAATATTTTTCACTAACGCAAATAAAGCAAAATCTCTAAAGTGACCACAGTCCTAAAGATAAAGCCTCCAAAGAGAGTTTCTGCAGTGATGTCATAGAATAACTACTGTATATTTGTTTTCCAAAAGAATATTTAAGTTAAGAGCATTTTAGTAACAACGATTTTCTATTGTGTAAAGAACATTTGATCTAAAGAATCATTTTCCATTGTAATTAACTGACTGTGGATTGGAAAAGGGGTGTCACGGTGACGCAGTGGGTAGCGATGTCGACTCACAGCAAGAAGATCGCTGGTTTGAGCCCCAGCTGAGTCAGTTGGCATTTCTGTGTGGAGTTTGCATGTTCTCCCCGTGTTGACGTGGGTTTCCTCCGGGTGCTCCGGTTTCTCCCACAAGTCCAAAGACATACGGTATATGTGAATTGGGAAGGCTAAATTGTCCGTAGTGTATATGTGTGAATGAGTGTGTATGGATGTTTCCCAGTGTTGGGTTGCAACTAGAAGGGCATCCGCTGCATAAAACATATGCTGGATAAGTTGGCGGTTCATTCCGCTGTGGCGACCCCAGATTAATAAAGGGACTAAGCCGAAAAGAAAATGATTGAATGGATTGGAAAGCGGTGGTTCTGTGCTGTTTAAAGTTGTATAATCTTCTTTAAGGCTCTACCTGTTTCCACAAATAACCTTTATTTTGTGCATAAATGAGTCAGCGTTTTATAATAATAAATGTGCTATAAAGAACTATTTAAAATTGAGGAATATTTAAACTTTTAGCATCTGAATGTGCTTTTCTACTATATACTGTAGTAGGATTAAAATCAGTCTGTGAGTCAAGTATTATGTCCTAATTCATATTCATCAGTGGTGAGGGACCTTGGTGTATAGGGTGGAACTCAGTTCTTACTTCTAAACAAAAGTACATAATTTTACAGCACTTGAGATAAAAAAGATGCAAATTTCAGCAGATCAAAACTAAATTATATTTTTATTCCCCCTGAAAAACAAAATGTGAAAAGTATGAAACTAAAATTGAAAACTAAATATGTGCAGTGGTGTCCATAGCAGAATTCAAATATACTTGTTCATTCATTCATATTCTTTTCGGCTTAGTCCCTTTATTAATCAGGGGTCGCCACCGCGGAATGAACCACCAACTTATACAGCATATGTTTTACGTATCGGATGCCCTTTCAGTTGCAACCCATCACTGGGAAACACCCATACACTTCCATTCACACACACACACACACTACAGACAATTTAGCTGACCCAATTCACCTATAGAGCATGTCTTTGGACTGTGGGGGAAACCGGAGCACCCGGAAGAAACCCACTCGAACACAGGGAGAACATGCAAACTCCACACAGAAATGCCAACTGACCCAGCTGAGGTTTGAACTAGCAATTTTCTTGCTGTGAGGCGACAGCGCTACCCAGCCGAATCTCACGAGGAAACGTAAGTATTTTACGTTTTGTCAGTTTAGTGGCTAATTTGTATGAATTCGTACAAGTTGATTCGTACGAAAATTTACGATTTTAAAAAGGAGGCGTGGCACACAACCCCGCCCTTAACCCCAACCGTCATTGGGTGATGAGCAAATCGTACTAAATTGTACGAATTAGATTGTACGAATTTATACGAGTTAGCCACTAAATCAAAAAGTTACGAATTGTCGTGAGATTGTTACGCTACCCACTGTGCCCCCGTGACGCCCAAAACACTGTTATAATTTGCCTAATTAACCTAGCTTGCTTAGTTAAACTTAATAATTTAGTTAAAATCAGATTTAAAAAAAACAAATACTTTTGTCAGTTTTTACTTTGTGAGAAGCCGCTTTTTTGAGAAGTATACTTTTGGCAATATTTTCACTTGTCTATTTTCACTGTTAAGTGGTGATTCCTAACCTCTTTCAGTATATACCCATCGGAAAAGCACTCATCATAAACACCAAACCAGAAATGTGTTTGTTAGCTGTGAAAACAGGTCTTCCACACAGCTCTAAATTTAGTGGGAATAAAGAAGCGATACAAATCTGACATTAGAATTAAAACAAATCCACTTCCATTACCCTCAGGATAAAATGTATTAAAATAAACATTTTAATATCATGATACACATTTTGTTTCTCAAGTAAATGCATCTTTGCATTAAGATTTTTTGATCTGTTACTTATAAAGCTTTTTTTCACAAAATGGCAGATACTGATTAATCAGATTTATTTAGCGTAAAAATAGAAAAAGAGAGGAGGATAAACAACAGAACTGAAATAAGATAACAGGCAAAAGAGAGGTCAACAGACAAGCCGAGTACAGATTGCGTATTACGTAAGACAAATGCCATGCACAAGAACGGAGGCAACTAAATAGAGAAAAGAACAGCAAGAAGGAGGATGGTGTTGGAGTTGATGAAGGAAAGGGAGAGGATGCGAAAGCAGAAATGCAGTCTGACAAAACCACCAGATGGTCATTGTCCATGTTGATGGTGCTCATGTATGTGTTTGTGTTATACCAGATGAACGCTGAAAGAAAAAATCTGCTAGTTTGTTACGATTGAGTCTCTTGATGGTGGAGATTACTGAGGGGAAAAAAAACAGATCTTTCTGACTTTGTCTGTCCTCATTTAGTACTCAAGAGTATTGAGAAGCTGTTCTCAACTGCACCTCATTTTATAATCATTGCTTCCATTAAACTGACAGACACTAGTTCGTGTGATATGAATTTTTTCTTTATATTTATATATGCTCATTTTCATTAAAGTCGGCATGCAACGAATGTTAAGATTGTTCTTTTCCCCCAAATTGTGACGTACATCCAATTGTAACGATCCTAAAATAAAGGAAAAAAGTAGGGCGGTGCATGATTTTGTCCTTTGGGAACTGATTGGATAGTTGGAAGATGGGTGTTGCTAACAAAATGAAGGAAGAATGATGAATGAACCATCGATACAGTTGAAAGCAGAAGTTTACATACACTCTAAAAAAAGGAACATAACCATTTTTACAAAAATGTCTGATGGTAAATCATACTAAACGTTTACTATTTTAGGTCCTTTAGGATTGCCTAAATCATTTACATTTGCTAAATGCCAGAATAATGAGAGAAATTTTTTTTTGAGAAATTTTAATTAATTTTTAGACAGTCAAAAGTTGACATACATTTCCTTGGTATTTTTTTAGCTTTGCTTTTTTAATTGTATAACTTTGGTCAAATGTTTTGGGTATCCTTCCCAAAGCTTTTCACAATAGTTTGCAGGAATTTTGGCCCACTCCTCCTGACAGAATTGGTGTAACTGAGTCAGATTTGTAGGCTGTCTTGCTCACACAAGCTTTTTCAACTCTGCCCACAAATTTTCTATAGGATTGAGTTCAGGGCTTTGTGATGGCCACTCCAAAACATTCTCTCTGTTGTCCTTAAAGCAAATTTTAACTAATTTGGCAGTATGCTTAGGGTCATGGTCTGTTTGGAAGACCCATTTGTGGCCAAGTTTTAATTTACTGGCTGATGTCTTGAGATGTTACTTCAGTATTTCTACATACTGTTCTTTCTTCATGATGCCATCTATGCTGTGAAGTGGACCAGTCCCTCCTGCAGCAAAACAGCCCCACAATATGATGCTGCTGCCCCCACACTTCAAAGTTGGGATGGTGTTCCTAACCTTGTAAGCTTTCCCCTTTGTCATCCAAATGTAACGCTGGTCATTATGGTCAAACAGTTCAATCTTAGTTCCATCAGACTACAGGACATGTCTCCAAAAATGATACTTTTTCCCAGTTTAATTTTGCAAATTATAATCTGGCTTTTTTGTTGATTCTGGCTTGTTGATTTTCCCATGTTGTCACACAAGGAAGCAGTGTGTTTACTATTCTACAGTTGTGCCTCCAATTAACTCAATTTTTGTCAATTAGCCAATCAAAAACTTCCAAAACCTTGACACCATCATCTGAGCTTTTTCAGAGGCATAATAATCTTATTGTATGTAAACTTGACTTTCAAGAAAGTTATAACAATTTCTCAAAAAATATCTCTCTCATTATTCTGCTATTAAGCATAACAGAAACAAATTTGATAATCCCAACTTACCTAAAAGAGAAAAAGTTTAGTCACATTAACATCTGACTTTTTTTTTTAATGGTTATGTCCCTTTTTATACAGTATGTAAACTTCTGGTTTTAACTGTATTTACACTAGATTCTGAGCATGCGACAATACTGCCGCCACATTTGTACAGTGCTCCCAGGACAAACGTCATTCAACTGCACTAGTCAAGACTAAAGCCAATGTAAAGATGCTGGACTTTTGCGCTGCGTACAAGTGTAGTAACAAGCAAACAAATAAACAAACAAACATAAAGGCAGAACATTTCATAGGTAAGATTTCATTTTTTTTTACATTTTTATATGTTACGAACTTTTTGTGCTAAACAAGTAACGTTATTGATGATAGTACAGTCACTTACTACACTGACCATAAGAAAAAGTAGCACCGACTTGCACTAAATACTAGGCTTACTGTATGCTAGTTTTGTTGAATAAAATCAGCAAACAATGTAAATGAAATATGACAACAAGACGCTGCAGTGCCAGAAACTTGTATTATTGTCAGGGTGCCTGATAACATAACAGTGCCTGCGCCTTAATGTGCGTACTGTCCACCCTAAATTATTGAATATTTCAAATGTTATATACCATATATATCGTAAATGTGGATGTGCACATTGAGACGTGGGGATTTCGATGGTCCACGAGTTGTTCATAACGAAGATTCATTCAACGAATCGTTCCCTCTATTAGAATGAGAAGTGAAAGCAGGAGAGGGGGTGTGTTTCAGGGCATGGATTAGATCAAATTTAACAGGGGGGGAGAATAATACATTTTAATGCACACAAATACACGCTCTTTGTCGGCAATGCCCGTGCAGTCACTTATCTATCGATGTAGAAAAGTGATGTAAGATTATAATTTTCGTAATTTAAATAAATATTTGTATACTGACCACCGGGAAAACTCCCGATATAGATATAGATATATGTGTATATGTTTACATATCTATGGCTCTGGATGGCCAGTCCTCCACTGTACCTTGGTCCCGCATTCATTTCAAAGAGGCGCTACCCTGTACTAAAATGGCGGCTCTATTGTCGCATTCTTTCCAATAGACATCAACATGGTAGGCGACATCTAATGTAAATATCTATGGAATAGACAAAATTAGGGCAGAAACATGACACGCCCTAATAGTCCCGCCCTAAAGGCATTCCATGTGACCAACAGTGAAGAAAATTAATTTCAATGGGGGAGGGAATGTTATGGCATTTGATAAAAGATTATAAGGGGAAACTAATTTTAACAAAATAATGAAGTAAACAGATACTTCATTTATGACAAGCACTAATATAAAAATAAGAAGAGTACATTTTCATTTCATGCCGACTTTAATAATTTTGTCAATTTAATTTCGAATTGCATTTCTTTATTGTTTTAATTAAAACAACCCTGATATGATGTTTCTTGATCTAGAATAGTTTATTATAATTTTTATATATTCTATATTATTAAAATGTTTTGAGGGGCGGCACAGTGGCTCAGTGGTTAGCACTGTCGCCTCACAGCAAGGTCACTGGTTCCTTGTAGTGTAAAGTAACAAATTACAAATACTCAAACTACTGTAATTGAATAATTTTTCTCAGAAATGATAATTTAGTAAGTCATTTTAAAAATGTGTACTTTTACTTTCCCTTTAGTACATTTTTAGGTCAGTATTGGTACTTTTACTACTTTTCTTTAACCTGCAGTCACTACTTTATTATTTATTGTCTATGGAGGTTAGAAAAATCAGTCCTGTGATTCCTGTCCAATCAAATTGCATCAAAATGAACTACCTCAAGACATGGGAGATTTATAATGGCAGCAAACTGTTTGGAAGCATTAAAAGTGTCCATAAAGATGTCCAAAATCTTTACACACATTTACCCAGAGACTGTTTAGATGTATGTCACTGATGAGAAGATGACAGATGTTTACTGTATAAAGACCAAAATGGCCTTAAACACCCAGCAGACACAAGATGTCAACATGATGTCAGATTGACATTATACCTTAATGCTTTGGGGACATTGCATTTTGTTTGGAAATGAAAATCGGGTTGAAATCAGAACCCAACGTCAGGCTGACGACGTCAATGTCCAACCTAAAAACAACCAAATATCAACATCTAATGATGTTACAGCTTGACGTTGTGTGGACGTTACCACTAAGACGTCTATCAGATGTTGGATTTTGGTTGCCATACCTGTCGAATAAATGTCAGTATTTGACGTCAATATGACGTTGGATTTTTGTCACTTTCTAACACAACCTAAAATCAACCAAATATCAACATCATTTGATGTTGTTATTGGGCATCAAAATAATGTTGTCATTAGATGTTGGCTAGATATTGAATTTTGGTCCCCTGACATCACAACCTAAATCTAACCTAATATTAACGTCTTATGATATTGTGTGCCTGCTGGGCAATAAATAAATGCACTACAGAATGTTACGTATACACACATCCACAAATTACATGTAATTTACAGCGTAATACTCGCTTCTCACTACTCTTGAGTACCTCAAGGTTTAAAAAGTTACTCATACTTTGAGAAATATTTAAAACAGATACTTTTACTCTACTTGCACTATATTTTTAGGCAATTAATGGTACTTTTACTTAAGTATGATTTTTCAGTACTCTTTCCACCACTGCTGGTTCCAGTCCCGGCTGGGGGAGTTGGCATTTCTGTGTGGAGTTTGCATGTTCTCCTCTTGTTCGCGTGGGTTTCCTCCTGGTGCACTGGTTTCCCCAACAGCCCAAATACATGCGCTATAGGTGAATTGGATAAACTAAAAAGTGTGAAACATATGCAGGAATAGTTGGTGGTTCATTCCGCTGTGGCGACCCCTGATAAATAAGGGACTAAGCCGAAGGACAATTAATGAATGAATGAATGAAAAAGTTTTGAAAGAAGAAAATGCAATTTAACAAAAGAAGAATGCTTTGAGTTGAAAAAAAAAAATGCAACATCCTTACTGTTCTATAATAAATTACAATGGGAGGCTCTGGAGTCAAAAAGGTTGGGAGTCACTTGGTATCTTTATTGACATTTAAAAAAAAAAAAAAAGATAAATTGACCACTGCTGATAGAAACTATGCTTGGTTTTCATAATTTCCGAATTGTTATTAATAGAATTAAGAGTGCAGGAGTATTTTGATATCAGTTCTTATGCAGGGTCTTAGTTTGGCAGCTCTAATTTTGTGGAATAAAAAAAATTGTTGTCTCAAGTATTGATTTCCACACCTTCTATATAAAAAAAAATCCCACATGATTATCTAACTCTCTTTGCGGCAAGCATTTTTAGAGCTGAGCATTTCACATTTCAGAGGTGTTTTATTCCATTCAGCTTGGCAGAGCAATCTGTTCAGTCGACCGCATATGCCATATTTAGTGTATTTTTCACTCATAATGAATTCATACTTTCACAAAAAGAGGGTAAATTGAACAATCCAGCAGGAATATAGAAATATCTCTGACAATAATTTAATTGACAAGCGGATTTAACTGAGAATTCAGGTGAGCTTTTTCAGAGCTGCTTTTCAAGACCGAATGTTCACTACCTCTGAATCTCCTTGACCTGCGTTGAGTCATTCACTCATGGTGAGAGAGAGAGAGAGAGAGAGAGAGAGAGAGAGAGAGAGAGAGAGAGAGAGAGTCAGAGAGAGAGAGAAAGAGACTACAATCACATGAGAGGCTGTGGTGCTGCAAAGCTAAAAATAAACTCACTGGTTTCTCAGACAGCACCTCCTCATACGTGCCTATACAGTACACACACACATAGAAGTATACAATTGGCCTTCATAGTCAAGAAGCAAGTAAATGAATCGAATGCGGAATCTACTATACTAAATCTGATGCAGTAAAGTATTGTAAGAAAGTGGAACGCCACACTTGTGCCCTAGTTTAACTCTTGCACACACAAATACAATTATTGAACCTTCTTATTACATACAATTACAGTATGTTTATGCTATATTGTGCTGTTGTTTTTGCAGCATCTGAAAAATTGTTGTCTGTATTATGCCTGCAAAGACAGCATTTTTTATAGATATCCTACTGTATTTGTTCATGTGCAAAACTAGCAGGTCAGTGTTTAGATGGTGTAAAATAGCCAACATAGGCTCATTCTGAAAACGTAGCCCTATAAAAGTTTCTAGAGATCGCAAATTATGTAGCCAGAAGTTAGTGAAGGGGGTGGGCTCTGGTCAATCGGTGCCTGTGAAAACACTTTTGGTTGGGTTTAGGGAAGGGGGTGGGCGCTAGTCAATCGGTGCCTTTGAAAACACAATTGGCTGGGTTTAGGGAAGTGGCTGGTTACTGGTCCATCGGTGCCTGTGAAAACACTATTGGTTGGGTTTAGGGAAGTGGGTGGGTGCTGGTCGTTCAGTGTCTTTGAAAACACTATTGGTTGGGTTTAGGGTAGGGGGGGGGGGGGGCGCTGGTCAATCGGTGCCTGTAAAAACACTTTTGGTTGGGTTTAGGAAAGGGGGTGGGCGCTAGTCAATCGGTGCCTTTGAAAACACAATTGGCTGGGTTTAGGGAAGTGGTTGGTCACTGGTCCATCGGTGCCTGTGAAAACATTATTGGTTGGGTTTAGGGAAGTGGGTGGGTGCTGGTCGTTCAGTGTCTTTGAAAACACTATTAGTTTGGTTTAGGGTAAGGGGTGGGCGCTGGTCAATCAGTGCCTGTGAAAACACTTTTGGTTGGGTTTAGGAAAGGGGGTGGGCACTGGTCAATCTGTGCCTGTGAAAACACTATTGGTTGGGTTTAGGGAAGGGAGTGGGTGCTGGTCATTCGGTGCCTTTGAAAACACTATTGGTTTGGTTTAGGGAAGGGGTGGGCGCTGGTCAATCTGTGCCTGTGAAAACACTATTGGTTGGGTTTAGGGAAGGGGGTGGGTGCTGGTCCTTCGGTGTCTTTGAAAACACTATTGGTTGGGTTTAGGGAAGGGGGTGAGCGCTGGTCAATCGGTGCCTGTGAAAACACTTTTGGTTGGGTTTAAGGAAGGGGGTGGGCGCTAGTCAATCGGTGCCTTTGAAAACACAATTGGTTGGGTTTAAGGTGGGGGGTGGGCGCTGGTCAATCGATGCCTGTAAAAACACTTTTGGTTGGGTTTAGGAAAGGGGGTAGGTGCTGGTCAATCGGTGCCTGTGAAAACACTTTTGGTTGGGTTTAGGGAAGGGGGTGGGCGCTAGTCAGTCGGTGCCTTTGAAAACACAATTAGCTGGGTTTAGGGAAGTGGCTGGTCACTGGTCCATCGGTGCCTGTGAAAACACTATTGGTTTGGTTTAGGGAAGGGGGTGGGTGCTGGTCCTTCGGTGTCTTTGAAAACACTATTGGTTGGGTTTAGGGAAGGGGGTGGGCGCTGGTCAATCGGTGCCTGTGAAAACACTTTTGGTTGGGTTTAAGGAAGGGGGTGGGCGCTGGTCAATCGGTGCCTGTGAAAACACTTTTGGTTGGGTTTAGGGAAGTGGCTGGTCACTGGTCCATCGGTGCCTGTGAAAACACTATTGGTTTGGTTTAGGGAAGGGGGTGGGTGCTGGTCCTTCGGTCCTTCGGTGTCTTTGAAAACACTATTGGTTGGGTTTAGGGAAGGGGGTGGGCGCTGGTCAATCGGTGCCTGTAAAAACACTTTTGGTTGGGTTTAGGGAAGGGGGTGGGCGCTGGTCAATCGGTGCCTTTGAAAACACAATTGGCTGGGTTTAGGGAAGTGGCTGGTCACTGGTCCATCGGTGCCTGTGAAAACACTATTGGTTGGATTTAGGGAAGTGGGTGGGTGCTGGTCGTTCAGTGTCTTTGAAAACACCATTGGTTTGGTTTAGGGTAGGGGGTGGGCGCTGGTCAATCAGTGCCTGTGAAAACACCTTTGGTTGGGTTTAGGAAAGGGGGTGGGAGCTGGTCAATCGGTGCCTGTGAAAACACTATTGGTTGGGTTTAGGGAAGGGGGTGGGTGCTGGTCATTCGGTGCCTTTGAAAACACTATTGGTTGGGTTTAAGGAAGTGTATTGGGTTGAATATAGCACGGATACACTTTATTTAGTCATTTATTTATTGGTTTATAATTAATCATTTGAGTAATAATAACATGGTTGACCTAAAAAAAGAACAAAGGGATGATTAATAAATGCTGTCCCAAGTCAGCAAAGAGCCAAAGTATGGGTTTAAGAGTTAAAGTCCACATGAAATCAAAATTGATTTTTCTTTTTGATGTTGGTGTATTTACTATAAATGATTCATAGTACTATTTCCTTCTCCTTCCCTTGACATCACTTCTCTGATGATGTGTTCACTGGGGATTCAACGATCCAATCAGTTCACAATGAATGAAATCAAGTCCTGTCCTAGATTTGTTTTAGTCAAGAAGCAGCTTCTCTCAGATATACAGTACATCACAATGGGAAAGAAAGGATAGTTGCAAGGTTTATTTCATGCCAACCCATATAGTAGTCAAGAAGTAAGTAACCAATGCTATTTGTTCAAACTACTTGTTTAAAATGAGCTACAAAAACAATTCTTGAGGTTTTTTTTGGGAAAACGTAATAGTTTTGTGTTTGTAAATGTTAATACGTTAACTTAATTCCTTACTTAATTCGTCTCAGCACAAACTGATTGTGTGGAACCCAGCTTTTTACAATAAAGGCAGTTTTCAGATGCAGGTGAAAATCTTCTGATTACATAAAGCACTTGTGTTTGTGAGATATCATGCTCTCATTCAGCATCCAAACTCTGAAGCAGCTGCATTGTTGCCCATATCACACCTGCAAAGACAGCATTTTTCAGTTTTTGAATACACCCTGTTTCTCTGTTCGGGCTATGTGCAAAACTAGTAGGTCAGTGCTCAGACTGTGTGGTGTAGCACACAGAGAACTCAATGCCCACTTTAATAAACTAGGCCATGGAATTCTGAGGAGAGATAGCTAGGGCACTTTTAATTAGAGACACATTCTCTCAGTTCCCCGTCTCCCTTTTTTTGCTCTTTGACCAGTAGTTCAGATTTTCTTATGTCTGAGGGCTCCAACTCTCTGGAGCCCGTGGTCTCGTTGGAGCCAAAGGGTCACTTGCCTAAGAGACACGGAGGTCTCTTGCTGTCCGCTGTCCCTGAGAGCCAGAGGAGCAAAACCTCTTCGCAGTTTGCAGAATAGTCTGCGTAACGTTTCATGCCGTGCCATGTTTCTATCTATCGAGAACTGAATGTTCTTTTCCAAGCTCTCCTCTGAGTGGTTGAAGTTGTACATCATCACTGTGTGTCCTCAATTGTGAGTATGCGATATTCTGACAGGTCAAACAGTTTGGATTGAAGGCTTCTCTTAGCTAGAGTGAAGGACTTATAAATCAGCCGTGTCAATAAATCAGCCATTTTGAGTTTATTGGCCCCGCTTGGCCAATTAACAGAAGTAATAGCTCTCCCTGATGTCCGCTTAATGCCTCTTCTAGTGTCGGTTTCAGAATCGACTATCATAGTCAATGAATAATGGATGACTTCTGTTTATATTTTAGTGTTTTTTCAGGAGCCACTCATAGTGCTAGTTTACAATAAAATAAACTATATATAGCCTGGGGCGATGCAGTGGCACAGTAGGTAGTGCTGTCGCCTCACAGCAAGAAGGTGGCTAGTTTAAACCTCGGCTGGGTCAGTTGGCATTTCTGTCTGGAGTTTGCATGTTCTCCCCGTGTTCTCGTTGGTTTCCCCCACAGCCCAAAGACATGAGCTATAGGTGAATTGGGTAAGCTTAAATTGTCCGTAGTGTAGGAGTGTGAATGACAGTGTACGGGTGTTTCCCAGTGATGGGTTGCAGCGGGAAGGGCATCCGCTGTGTAAAACTGTGTGCTGGATAAGTTGGTGGTTCATTCCGCTGTGGAGACCCCAGACTAAGCCGTAAAGAAAATGAATGAATAAATAAATATAAATCCTGTAAAAGGGGCGTCGTGGTGGTGCAGTGGGTAGCACGATCGCCTCACAGCAAGAAGGTCACTGGTTCGAGCCTCGGCTCGGTCAGCTGGAATTTTTGTGTGAAGTTTGCATGTTCTCCCTACGTTCGCATGGGTTTCCTCCGGATGCTCCGGTTTTCCCCACAGTCCAAAGACATGCGCTATAGGTGAATTGAATAAGCTAAATTGTCCGTAGTGTATGGGTGTTTCCCAGTGATGGGTTACAGCTGGAAGGGCATTCGCAGCGTGCTGGATAAGTTGGTGGTTAATTCCGCTGTGGCGATCCCTGATAAATAAAGGGAATAAGCCGAAAAGAAAAATGAATACCCTGTAAAATATCTGTAATTAACATATTAGCTTCCATATTTTGTGGTTCACAAGTGTTTTTTTTTTATTTATGGTTGTGAATTGCATCATGGAACCTTGATCTCAGCTCTGTCAACTCTACAGTTTAAAAAAGTGACTTTTATTGACATTTTAGTAGTTTGAAATAATATAATGTATAAGAAATAACATATAGAGAAAAAAGTGTGTAAAGTAACAGAAAATGTACTAGCAGTTTATTACAAGGTTTTTGTATCGTAATATACAACACGTTCCCAGTGTTGGGTTGCAGCTGGAAGGGCTTCCGCTGTGTAAAACATATGCTGGAGAAGTTGGCGATTCATTCCACTGTGGCGACCCCAGATTAATAAAGGGACTAAGCCGAAAAGAAAATGAACGAATGTATGATCTCATTCGTACATTTTAGTAGGATTTGCTTATCCCCCAATGAGGGGTAGAGTAATGGGTGGGGTTTGTGAAATGTATCCAAAATGAACATCTGTATTTACAACAAGACATGCAAATCTGCCAGAAAATATCATGATATTTTAAATAAGAAAATAAACTAGACACCCCTTCCTCTGACAGTAATGTAGTCAGTCCAACACTCCATTTAATTACATCATTTGCAAGCTAAAAGCATTATAAAAAGCCAGACTATGCTAAGTCTTGTACTTTCCTTAAGCATGCATAACCAAACCTTCAAACTGACGACAGAAGGTCTGAATTTATCACAGTTCTCATTGGCCAAAGACCACCCTAGAGACCATCTGACCCACATGTAAAGCAACCAATCACAGTGTGTTTTGGTCAGTATTATGTTTAGGGGAGTGAAAGCTTTAAGCAGATCTAGCTGCAATAAAGTGAAGTGTACAGTATACACTAAATGTCTTAAGACAAATATTCTGGGGTGACATATGTTTGAAAAACACAGTGTTTAGTTGATCCTGAAAAGAACTCTAGTACTATAGCCAGCCTATTGAAAGGGGTGGCTCTTTTATCTTAAAAAGTGAAGCTTTTTGCAGTTATTCTCCTCAATTTCTATTAAATTATGAGGTTCAAATACTGCCTTTTAGTGACATTTCAAGCACTATTTTTTGCTGCATTAGCTTGTTAAATTGTGATCATAACCACAGATTTTGATGCAGCAAAAATATTTAATAAGTGCTTAGCTTACCTTACTCTTTTACCACAAAGTGTTTATTTAGAAATGTGCATTTAAACTGTGAGTTATTACAGTTTTATAAATAATGTTATGAGATTAGAATTTAAAATTAAACATTTTGAATAAAGAAGTATGAAAAAATACTTATTTTTAAAATAATAAACATATTTATTATCATACATCCTTAAAAAAACAATTAGGAATCTCTTAAAACGTATTAAAAACCAGATAAAAACATATTAAAAACTGTAGCCTGCTGGCCAGCTCATTTCCTCAGTCAGAATTTGTAAATTTGAATAATTAAAAATTACATTTTGTCTTATAACCCTATTCAATCAGTTATTTTCACAATTTATAATGGCACACTTTCAAAAATGGGACCAATGAGCTCATATAGGGGCCAAATTCTGGACTCAGTGGGAGGGTGGGTTTTTCGGACTACCCGAAACCTCCCTGGCTATGGACCTGTGAGAGTATCTCTTCCATGAGGGGCTTTGGCAGTTTCTAGACAAAGTGTTAAAAATCACAACAGGCATTTCATGAAAATCCTATAGAATTTAACCAATGAGATTTCAACTTCTAAACTATGGAGTGCTTCACATTGTTTTGTAACATAATTTGTCAACATAATGACTAAGACTTCTTCGTAAGAATGTTTGCTGTACAAATTACATAACAAGAACAAAACGGGTTCCTGTGTGCATCCTGGTGCACCCTGATGATGTCTTTTCATATGACAGAATCATTTTGACTTTTCCTTATTTTCATTCATTCATTCAGAGTCCCTTCATTAATCTTGGGTCGCCACAGCAGAATGAACCGCCAACTTATCCAGCATATGTTTTACGCAGCAAATGCCCTTCCAGCTGCAACCCATCATTGGGAAACATCCATACACACTCATTCACGCACATACACTACGGTCAATTTTAGCTTACCCAATTCACTTATACCACATGTCTTTGGACTTGTGGGGGAAACCGGAGCTCCCGGAGGAAACCCACGCAAACACAGGGAGAACATGCAAACTCCACACAGAAATGCTTCCACACAGAAACTGACCCAGCCGAGGCTCGAACCAGCGACCTTCTTGCTGTGACCTCGATCTTGCTACCTGCGCCACATTATTTTATTTTATTTGATCTATTTTATTTATTTTATTTTATTTTAGTTTATCTATTTTCTTTTCTTTGTTTTCTTTTCTTAGTTTTTTTAATTTCATATAATTTATTACATTTTATTTGAATTTACTATTTCTTAATCTTTTTTTATTTAACCTAACTTCATTATTTGTTACAATTGTTTAAGTCATTTTTTATGATTTCCTAAAATAAATCACTAATTCATTATTTCACCAATTTTGCGTTTACAAAAAATAATGATCATATTTTATATACTTAATTTTGAACATTGTACTATGTGCAAATTTTTTTGTTTTCTAGTTATCAGAATCAGCATTGGCACTGATCAAATTTGAAAACACTATCGGCGAGTTAACATAAAATCTTAAGTGTGCAGTGTCCTTTGTGAGACTTGGGAGTGGGAGTTTTAGCTGCAGGGTTAATGATAGAGTAAGTCTGTGAGTAATCAAGTTCAAGTTGACTTCCCAGTTGCTAGGAGCAGTAACTACCGTGATTTGCAAATGCGTTTGATTTGTCAGACTATATGCATCATGTAATACAATTCAATACAGTTTGCAAATGTTTTAGAATTTACATATACAGCCCTTCCAACGGTTTTCCTTTCTTTCAACATGTGCTGCATGTAAATTGAGCTGTATCTGGATGATGAAAAGTCACTGCATGTGATGAGTTGCTCTTGCCTGCTCTGAATATAAGCAGCTGGTTTCAGATCAGAAGATTGTGACCCTTCTTATTTATTTATTTATCACACATGATTGCTATACTCAAGGCAACGGGTTTGGTCATTCATTCCAGAGGTTTATTGCTTCCCTCTCTTTCTCTCTCTCTCTCTCTCTCTCTCTCTCTCTCTCTCTCTCTCTCTCTCTCTCTCTCTCTCTCTCTCTCGCAGATGATCTCAAATCTCTCATTAATCTCCTGAAAAAGCAGCACAAAACATGAAGGAATACTCTTTATCTCTCTCTCACATACACACACTCTCACACACACATACTGCTGCAGTGCGGAAGGCTTCAGATAGCAAGTAAAAAAGAGAACAGCAGAAAAAAAAGTGGGGAGGAGGCTGTCAAATGTAGGCCTTTCCCTGTTACTGACCAAAGTGCATTTTACACATACTGTAGATATGGTGTACACACCGCTCTACTACTGTCAAGCCTGATTAAAAAGAACCTACAGCATATAGTCCAGCAAATAATACTTCATGCATAGTCTACTCTAAATATAAATGTCAGGATCCACAATTCTGCTGTCATTTCACAAAATACTCAGCGCATGGTTTTTGGTTTAGATGAATAATTTTTTCTCTCAGATGGATGCTGCGATTGATAGCCCTTTATATATATATATTAAAAAAAACATGCCGGTGTTAGAAGTGCATGTAAATGTCTGACTCATTTTTGTGGCATTTGATGATTAACAGCACCATAACATGTTTGACATTTTGTGAATATATTAGAGGTGTAACTGTACATTTATTCGTATTGAAAATATAGATTGGACATTTAAATAAATTTTAACATTTAAATTGGACATTTTAATAATCATTTAAAACTTTTAGTGTAATAGAGTTTGCTTATAACTCCTTTACTGTCACCCCTACTTTTTGAACATGGACGTAAAAATTACTTGTACAACCTAAATGATTGCTAATATTAAATGCTTTGGTGCATAGATTTAAGCTTGGTCTCATTTAAAAGAAGGCTCATTTTGAAAAAGCTAATTTAAAAAAAAGTTATGTGCCTTTGAGTTTAATAAAATAATAAAACAACAAATGTATATTTTATTATGTTACATAAAATATGTATTTTTACAAAACCTGTTTTAGCCCAAATTTGACATAATTAATTTATTCATTCATTTTCTTTTCGGCTTAGTCCCTTTATTAATCCGGGGTCGCCACAGCGGAATGAACCGCCAACTTATCTAGCACATGTTTTACGCAGCGGATGCCCTTCCAGCTGCAACCCATCTCTGGGAAACATCCATACACACTCATTCACACTCATACACTACGGACAATTTTAGCTTACCCAATTCACCTGTACCGCATGTCTTTGGACTGTGGGGGAAACCGGAGCACCCGGAGGAAACCCACACGAACACAGGGAGAACATGCAAACTCCACACAGAAATGCCAACTGACCCAGTCGAGGCTCGAACCAGTGACTTCCTTGCTGTGAGGCGACAGCACTACCCACTGCGCCACTGCGTCGCCTTAAATTTGACATATCTAAGCTAAATATCTGAATAAATAATAATCCAAATTTGAAGTTATACCTCAAAAACAGGCTTTCAGTAAATTTTGGTTGACTGCAGTACCAGACATGACCACCAGTTGACATTCAGTTTCCATTGGTGACCAAATGAGAGCGCCACCTATTTTTGTTTATGCTTTTTGAGGAATATGAATCATATTGGCGACGCGGTGGCGCAGTGGGTAGCACGTTCACCTCACAGCAAGAAGGTCGCTGGTTCGAGCCTCGGCTGAGTCAGATGGCATTTCTGTGTGGAGTTTGCATGTTCTCCCTGTGTTTGCATGTTCTCCCTGTGTTTGCATGGGTTTCCTTCGGGAGCTCTGGTTTCCCCCACAAGTCCAAAGACATGTGGTATAGGTGAATTGGGTATGCTAAAATTGTCCCTAGTGTATGTGTGTGAATGAGTGTGTGGGTTTAACAGTGATGGGTTGCAGCGGGAAGGGCATCCACTGTGTAAAACATATGCTGGATAAGTTGGCGGTTCATTCCGCTGTGGCGACCCCAGATTAATAAAGGGACTAAGCCGTAAAGAAAATGAATGAATGAATCATATTTTTTTCATAGTTTTGAGAATTTTTTCAAAGTAGATATCAAATTCTAAAGTAGTCTGTGCAGTTTGATTTGCAATTTGATTTGAATTTAGCCTCTAAAAAAACTCTTTGGAGTTCTCTATGATGTGACGTGAATGATCACTGTATGGACACCACATCATTCTTCCCCTTTGAAACTAGTTGAACATCTCATGAACATCTCACATCCCATCTAATCACTCAGTTGGAGACAAACAGAGCATCAGAATGGGGAAGAAAGGTGATTTAAGTGACTTTGAACATGGCATGGTTGTTGGTACCAGACGGGCTGGTCTGAGTATTTCAGAAACTGCTGATCTACTGGGATTTTCACGCACCACCATCTTTAGGGTTTACAGAGAATGGTCTGAAAAAGAGAAAACATCCAGTGAGTGGCAGTTCTGTGGGCACAAATGCTTTGTTGAGTCTAGAGGACAGAGAAGAATGGCCAAACTGGTTTGAGCTGATAGAAAGGCAACAGTAACTCAAATAACCACTCGTTACAACGAAAGTATGCAGAAGAGCATCTCTGAACGCACAACACGTCAAACTTTGAGGCAGATGGGCTACAGCAGCAGATAACCACACTGGGTGCCACTCCTGTCAGCTAAGAACAGGAAACCGAGGCTACAATTCGCATAGGCTCACCAAAATTGGACAATAGAAGATTGGAAAAATGTTGCCTGGTCTGATGAGTCTCGATTCTGCTGTGACATTCGGATGGTCTGGTCAGAATTTGGCATCAACAACAAGAAAGCATGGATCCATCCTGCCTTGTACCAACGGTTCAGGCTGGTGGTGGTGTAATGGTGTGAGGGGTATTTTTTGGCACACTTTAGGCCCATTAGTACCAATTGAGCATCGTGTCAATTATTATTATTGAGTATTGTTGCTGACCATGTCCATTCCTTTATGACCACAGTGTACCCATCTTCTGATGGCTACTTCCAGCAGGATAACGCGCCATGTCATAAAGCCAGAATCATCTCAGACTGGTTTCTTGAACATGACAATGAGTTCACTGTACTCAAATGACCTCCACTGTCACCAGAGCTCAATCCAATAGAGCACCTTTGGGATGTGATAGAACGGGAGATTCACATCATGTTTGTGCATGCAACTGCGTGATGATATCATCTCAATATGGACCAAATTCTCTGATTAGGGTTAAGGCAGTAAAAGCGGGTCCAACCCGGTACTAGTAAGGTGTACCTAATAAAGTGGCCGGTGAGTGTACATTTAAGCGTGATCAGGCTGTATAAAAAAGATTGAAATGTGTGTGAATGTGTTTGCATTTCTCTATTTGTTCGATTCAGAACATGAATGCAGCCATCCATAATTCTGGTCTGCCGCATTAATTGTTTCATAGCTGTTGTCCAATAATGCAAGTGTTATTTATGACGGTGGTTGTTCTTGGTGCGCAGCCAGATTAATAGCACTGATGTTGTTCAGTGTATGAATAAGCCATCTGCTCCGTTGAAGATCTGAGCTCGTCTTGGGAATGACATACTTATCTGCGCATACTTCTTCTGCTGCAACATTCTTTTTTCGATTAAACATAAAGTAAAGTGAAAAATATGCAACCTCTGTTATTATGTTGAACTGTCTATTGACATGTAGCCGCATTTGTATGAGCTGCTAAAGTTTGGTGTCAAAGTTTTTGTGCTGTGATTTGCTGGGGTTCTGTGGGATCCAGAGGGTTCCTGTATTTGCATGCAGGGCTGGTTCCACTGCAGAGAGGAAGAGAGGTCTTTGCTTTCTGATTGGTGGAGGAGTTGCTAGACAACAGATGTCTGGCCGGTTGGTAGGTGGGCTACCTGTGGAGCTGGAGGTGGGGGGAGTTGATTTGTGACAAAGAGAAGAAAGATCCACAGATAAACCTGCTGAAACTGAGAATAAACGACCAAAACTGTGATAAACCGCAATACGCAGATGTGTAAAAGAGGAAAAACAGGAAACTCTGCTATTTTATCCCCCTCGCCTCCTTCAAAACCTAATTTATTCCCTCCATCTGAACGAAAATGTGAGAAGGGACTAAATGTGGCCTAAAGCTGCATGAGCACACATGAGCTATTCATTTATGATCCCAATTCAAATTCAAATGAATCACATTTTCATATGATTCACCCGGCTTCATTTCACTATGAATCAGCTGTGACTATGGAGACATGCAGATTGCATACTTGCAGGCTTTTCATGCTATTTTTGCAGGGTTTATAATGTGCACAGAGCATGCACGAAATAGCACATCTGCCTAAATGTGCAGTTTGCCTGCGTTTTATCCTGTATTTGAACATGTCCTTGTTAGTATGTTTGTCAAACTTAGTGTATTATATGTGTAAGTACAGATTAATGTTAAATCATGTGCTTACTGTAAGGATGAGATTAAGTTAGGTCTATTGTAAACACATGCATTGAATAACAGGGACACTTTTACACAAACAAAAGCATGATTTTCATTCATTTTCCTTCGGCTTAGTCCCTTTATTTATCACAGCCCTTCCAGCTGCAACCCAGTAAACACCCATACACTTTCACATTCACACATATACACTACGGTCATTTTAGTTTATTCAATTCACCTACAGCGCATGTCTTTGGGCTGTTGGGGAAACCGGAGCACCTGGAGGAAACCCACTCAAACAAGGGGAGAACTTGCAAATTCCACACAGAAACGCCAGCTGACCTAGCCGGGACTCAAACCTGGAATCTTCTTGTTGTGAGGCAACAGTACTAACCACTGCACCACCGTGCCACCTCCAGCATGATTTTATAAATGCTAAATATTTTTATTGGATGATATTTCATCACTACTAATTGAATTTAGGGCGTCACAATGGCGCAGTGAGTAGCACGATCGCCTCACAGCAAGAAGGTCGGCATTTCTGTGTGGAGTTTGCATGTTCTCCCCATGTTCGCGTGGGTTTCCTTCAGGTGCTCCGGTTTCCCCCACAAGTCCAAAGACATGTGGTATAGGTGAATTGGGTAAGCTTAATTGCCCGTAGTGTATGTGGAATATGAGTGTGTATGGATGTTTTACAGTGATGGGTTGTAGCCTGAAGGGCATCCGCTGTGTAAAGTAAAACATATGCTGGATAAGTTAGCGGTTCATTCCACTGTGGCGACCCCAAATTAATAAAGGGACTATGCTGAAAAGAAAATGAATAAATAATGAATAATTGAATAGCATGCAATGTATTGAGGTTTACATGAGAGCAATGTATTGTAGCATGCTACACTTTGAAGGATTTATCATGGCATATTGTCCATTATGCAGTAAAGAGTATAGTATTCATGTATTTTCATTTATTAATTTTTTTTTCGGCTTAGTCCCTTCATTAATCCGGGGTCGCCACAGAGGAATGAACTGCCAACTTATCCAGCACATTTTTACGCAGCGGATGCCCTTCCAGCCGCAACCCATCTCTGGGAAAATTCCTGTATTTTATCATACACATTTTATTATGAGTTATACTTGGCTTTAAGATGTCCTTGTTGGTATAATTATACACCTAAAGGTGTAGTTCACCCAAAACTGAAAAGAGTTTATTTTATTTTATTGAACACAAAAGAAGATATTTTGAAGAAAGACGAAAACCTGTAACCATTGACTTTCATAGTAGGAAAAACAAATATGGAAGTCAATTGTTACAGGAGTTAGGCTTTCTTAAAAATATCTTCATTTGTATTCAACAGAACAAAATAATAAAAAAAAACTCTTATATGTTTTATATATATAATATATTAAATTTATTATATATATTATATGTTTTAATCTTATACGTTTATAATATATATAATAAAACATATATGTTTTGATATAGGTTTTTAATATATGTGACCGTCATAGACTGTAAAAGATATGGACGTAGTATCCGTGACGTCACCCATAGGTTTCTGAACACTGCAAAAGAAGCTACAAGTAGGTGCGGCCAACCGTCGCCATTTTGTTAGCGCGTCATCGCACCAAACGCGGGATACCAAATAAGGGCAAAGAGGCGGAGAGTGAGCGGAGCTACAGACGCATGCTGGATTCTCAACATTTTGCTTAGACCTGGCTTAGACAGACTTTTTTACTTCGGAAGAACGTTTAATACTTCATTACCTGCGACTCATTTGTGTTCTGACCACATGTGCTTGGTTGTACACTATATCAATAAAGTGTTTAGACTTTTATAAACACTGTTGTAACACATTGAGCCACTAAATATTGTTCTTATGACGTTTTTCGACAGGAGGAAAACGCGAATGACTATCAAACACTTCAGATATAGTCTGTGTTAGTAAATGCAAGGCTGTTTATGAAATCCAGGCATAACACTGTATGACAACGCTTCAGATGACTGCTCTATAGCCTACAGCTAATCAACCTGTCAGATTCTGAAGTGCATTACAGGTCTAAAGAACATTTAAATGATAAATGATCTTAAATAAAACAAATACATTTATAGAGATGGTATGTAAGTATATAATATCACTCACCTGGGAAATGGAGGCAACTTGAACGGTTTGTAAGCACATTTAAGTCCACACAGCATGCCATATCATCTGATAATTGCAGGAAATAATTCCAAAAGGCAAATGACGGTGTAAAGAAACATTAATCAAAACAAAAATACGATGAATATGCCGAATTCAGCGGCTAATTAGCCAGAATCAGCTGAGGTGAAGAGACAGCGACCAGCGAGGGCTAGCTGTCACTCAAGTGGCCACGCCCTTAATTATGCAGACGTAATATAACTTAATAAAAACGAAACGGATCACAGTTGTCATGAAGGGTAATCATGGCTATATGCACCAAAGCCATCGTTTGTACCAGGCTGTAAACATGTTTTTAGCAGCTGAAAAAATGGCCAATTTACCAATGCAGAAAGAAAGCACTTGGACTTCCTGGAGGCAGCCCCCCAAGGCGAGTCGATGAATTGCCGTTTTAGTTACTTACGTATTGACTTCCCGAGGGAGTGCGGGAGGTTGCCGCTTGGTGACCGTACATAAAAATATGAAATTGGCCGGTTTCCTATATTATATGCACATATATGGACATGTAATAAAAAAACGGCTAATTTTACATATGTCACATAAATTAAAAACCTATATCAAAACATATATGTTTATATAGGTTCTTTCCGTGTGGGCTCTTACTTATTTGCCATAGTTAAATTCCATAGCATGCCAATTACATGTGATACCAATTTCAAGTGTTCACACATACATACGTTTTTTTGCATTTTTTTTTTAGTTCTTAGTTATTGCCTTGATAATAGAAAATATGAGCAAGGCATCATGTATGACAGTTGCCAAAGTGAGATATGAGCATATAGGAGACATATCTTGTATGTACATAGGGCTTATATGTGGATATAAAGAAGCAATACAGGAGACCTGTATGGCCTGTATATGCACATACAGTTGAAGTCAGAATTATTAGCCCCCCTGAATTATTAGCCCCCCTGTTTATTTTTTCCCCAATTTGTGTTTAACGGAGAGAAGATTTTTTCAGCACATTTCTAAACATAATAGTTTTAATAACTCATCTCTAATAACTGATTTATTTCATCTTTGCCATGATGACAGTAAATAATTTTTTTACTGGATATTTTTCAAGACAATTCTATACAGCTTAAAGTGACATTTAAAGGCTTAGCTAGGTTAATTAGGTTAACTAGGCAGGTTAGGGTAATTAGGCAAGTTATTGTATAATGATGGTTTGTTCTGTAGACAGTAAAAAAAAAAAATAGCTTAAAGGGGCTAATAATATTAACCTTAAAATGGATTAAAAAAATTAAAAACTGCTTTTATTCTAGCCAAAATAAAACAAATAAGACTTTCTCCAGAAGAAAAAAATATTATCAGACATACTGTGAAATTGTCCTTGCTCTGTTAAACATCATTTGGGAAATATTTAGAAAAATAAGAAAAATTATAAAGGGGGCTATTAATTCTAACTTCAACTGTATATGCAGCTCAATTCTGCCCATATGTGGCATATATATATACACGCATATATGCACTGTATATATTATCATATATGTGCATACAGTTTATACTGCATATAGGTTTCATACAGTATATGCACATATATCCTCATATAAGTTTTTTTCCATGTGGGAAGGTTTAAAACCACGTGAGGAGGAGTACTTAGTACATTTTCATTTAAGTGTAAACTATTCCTTAAAATATGTTAAGTACTGAGTAATATACATATATAAATAAGCGGTTTGATTTGGCATAAGGTTAATTCTGCATCATTTGCTGCTATTGTTATCGTAAATACATGTGTAATGAGGGCAATTTAAAAAGCAGTGTAACTAAATGTCTACACTGACAAACCTTAAGACATTTTACAAAAACATGATTGTAGATATGCTAATAATTTTTATGAGATATTGTTTCACCAGCACTTGAATTTAGCATGCAACATAATGAGGTCACATGACAGCACTTTACACTATATTTTAAAGCTTTTATCACTGCTTTCAGCACGTTTTTACACAGCCAGCAGTGCTGTATATATCACACATTATGCCATAACAAGCATGTTTGAAGTGTTATTTCCCTTTCATATCATCCAAATTTCTTGTGCAATCACTGTAGTTGAGTACTTAAATTGTTCTAAAGTCACATGTTACATGATTCTTTGGACGATTGTGTTTTTCTGTTTGCCAGTTAAGTTTAGTATGTTTTTTTTATATATCGGATTAGTACAGAAGAGAGAAGAGCGCATGTGGTTATTTATAGTTTCCTGCAGGTCAGGGTGCCATCTGCCCCGCATACACCCTCACAGGCAAAACACTGCCCTCTGGTGGAGATTCAGAGATCTGCAGAGCTCTCACAGCAACACCAGCCTTGAAAATCTCGGTGTTAGGAGCAGAATCAAACCGCAGTACCATATCATAATTTAATCATATCATATCGTTTTTTTAATATCATAAATTCCTATAATCTAAACAAATACTTTTGTGTGTTTCAGATCACCAGAAGCTGGAGAGAGAGGCCAGGATTTGCCGTCTCTTGAAACACCCGAATATTGGTAATGGACTTGTATTTTTTTCCAGAGACATTCTACCAGAGATTTGTATGACCTAATGCTAACTATAGACGGAACAAAATTCTCTTTGTAGTTCGACTGCATGACAGCATATCGGAGGAGGGCTTCCATTACCTCGTTTTTGATCTGTAAGTATATATTAGCTTAATCTTCTCTTTTTCTCCACAGGCTTTTTTTCTGTCATTGCTTCCTCAGAGTCTGTGCAGATCACATTAGACTGCCCCATTTACAAAGTGCTACTGATATTTATGTGATAGCAGGACAGCGCCCAGAGGGCAGCCTTCGGCAAACCGCTGAGCCAATGAGCCCACTTTCAGAATTACTTTTAGAACTGACTTACGGAAGAAAAAGACATTTTTGGCTATGTTTACGCAGCAGCTGAATACTGTTGTCAATCTGGTTTTATGAGTGTTGAAGGGATAGTTCAACCCAAAATTTAAATGTACTGTTAGTTGACCTACC
Organism: Danio kyathit; assembly: GCA_903798195.1. Taxonomy (NCBI): domain Eukaryota; kingdom Metazoa; phylum Chordata; class Actinopteri; order Cypriniformes; family Danionidae; genus Danio; species Danio kyathit. The sequence goes on along the minus strand of LR812519.1, from coordinate 20,908,044 downwards.
TAGACTCATTGCAGATTTCTTATTACAAATTATCATTTTTTTTTCCAATTTAAATTAAATAATGAGAACTCAAAGTTTCTATTACATCGACTTTCGAAAAGCAGATCCTATAGAAGTCAATAGTTACAGGTTTCCAGCATTTTTCAAAATATCTTCTATTGTGTTCAACAGAATGTCAAATTGGTTTGAAACAAGTGAAGGAAAAGTAAATAATGAAAAAAATTTTTTTTGTGTGAACTATCCCTTTAAATTTTTTACCAAAAAGCCAAAATTTAGCCTTATTTTAACCAAATATTAGATGTCTATTAAACACACACACACACACACACACGCATGTTTGTTTTTGTGAAAAGTGGGTACATTACATAGACTTCCATTCATTTTATACAGATCAAACCGTATATTATATTGCCCTCACCCCACCCTACCCCTAAACCCAACCATCACAGGAGACAGTGTACAGCTTTACTCCCTGAAAAAACTCATCCTGTGTGATTTATAAGCTTTTTGAGAAGTGAGGACGTCACCAATGTCCTCATATTTCACCTCCTTTTTGTAATACCTGTGTCATACCTATGTCATTATACAGATTTGTGTCCTGATATGTCACAAAAACACGTACACACACACACACACACACACACACACACACACACACACACACACACACACACACACACACACACACACACACACACACACACACACACACACACACACACACACACACACGATGCCAATCCTTAACAATGGCATCAGTTCAGTGCCCACACACGTTTATAAGGTATATGAGCAATATCACACAAGTAGCAGTGCGATGTGGCTGTATATCGGCACTGGTGGGAGGTGTGTGTTGGCTTCAAGCTGCAGGCCGAGTGCCTTAATGTCCACCAGTGATGATATGAAAAGAAAATCAAACATGGGGAGTCTTAAAAACCCTTTTGTATGAGGAACTACTTTCTTCCGCCATTCATTCACATCTGCAGCTGACGTCAGGACAGCAGAAATGATTCTCTAGCATAATGTCTAAAATGATGACAAAACAGGTGATGAAATACCATCAGTCTACAGAGATTTCCCAGTATTTCTCTGTTGCAATCGGGATTTCACTATGATGAACCCAAAGCAAAGCAAACACTGCCAGATTACTATTGTATAAACAAAGCACTACAAAATACAAAAGAGAGAGATCGACTTAGAATGTCACTTACCTGTTCAGCTGTAGTTTTAAACATAGTTAAGCAAAGAAAATACAGTTTTTTTCCCCTAAGGACTTATTATGCGGTCTTTGCTCAATGACAGGCTAATGGCCACCGACACGCTGAATCTCAGAAATTATAAATATTTAAAATAGGCACTATCCTTATTAATAAACTGCATAGTTGCAATCTAAACAACAACATTTTCAACTAAAAATGCCTTAAAAGTACATTATGTTGTCCAACAGCAGCAATATTTGTCAAACTGTAGTGAGTTTATTAATCTGCTGTCATTCTATGTGTGCGGAGTAATACAGAAGAGTGAAAAGGCTGAACGATCTGCCAATCAGATTCGAGAACCAGACAGAACTGTTGGATAAAATATAATAAACTCCTGTAGTGTTATCTTGTATTATAAACATGGAATTATTATGATATTATGCAAATTAAAGCAACATAAATGTGCTAAGAGTACACTTTCATAACTGTTCTTAAATACTTATTTAGATGCTTTAGAATTGTCAAAATGTAGGATTGGGAGACTCGTAACATTTAAAGTTAAAGTATTTAAATTGTATTGGTTTTAGAAGATGGTTTTACTCACACAAAACAATACTTTAATGGGAACTGATGCTATTCAGCAACAATGGCATCGGTTTAGTTCTATCACACACGTTTATAACCTATAATATAGTAACCTCCTTTTGTGTTGTACTCAAGAGAGTAATTCAATCTTGGATGACCTGAACGTAAATTAATTGCAAATTTTCATTTTGGGGTGAACTATTTTTAGGGTTAATAGTAACGTTCGCAAACAGTTCCATTATAGAAATGTGACAACCCCAGTTTAATCATGTTTTAATCACTGTATGAATGGGAAAATTCAATATTTGCACCTGTTTGTGAATATGATTTTTTCAATTCTGAACACCAACCGTGTGAATGTAGCCTTAAGAATAGCGCAGACCAATGGATTATGCTGACTTCTGTCTGCTTGACAAAAAATGGCTTATGATGTAGTTCTGCTCGTGGCTGTTGGGGAAAAGGCAGACGAACAGATAGGAGAACACAAGGACAGGCAAGCAGAGACAAACAGGGAGAGAGACACAAGCTGTCATATTCAGTAATATTCAACTGTTTGTGACCCAGATTCGCACAGTATGACAACTGCTTGCACTGCTATTTTTGAATACTGTCAGATTTTGTATGAATTTTATTAGATTTTTTTTTTTTTTTAGATTTTTTAGTTTGTTTAGGTTTTGAACAGAGCACAACACCACACACTTTATCATTGAACTACAGTAGATTCTATAAGCTACCAACCAAACACAGAATTCAACTATTCAGAATTCAACCAATCAGATGACAGAAACTCCCAAGTGTTTAATCGGCTTGTTGAGTCGTGACGTATGGAATACTGTTTCCGGGTCCAAGCCGCTACTCATTTGAATTGAGAAAATGTTCATTTATGACCACTTTTTAGTCATATCACACTTTAAAGTGAATTTTATATATAATCAAAGTGTTCACAACAGTCTCTGGACTTGCTGCAATCCAAATATCAAAATTTTACCAATTTATAAACAATTAATCACTTTCTGGCCATCTGATATTAGGCATGGATATATATATATATATACAGTTATTAGCCTCCCTGAATTATTAGCCCCCCTGCTTATTTTTTTCTCCAGTTTCTGTTTAATTTCTAAACACAATAGTTTTAATAACTCATTTCTAATAACTGATTTCTTTTATCTTTGCCATGATGACAGTAAATAATATTTTACCAGATATTTTTCAAGACACTTCTATACAGCTTAAAGTGACATTTAAAGGCTTAACTAGGTTAATTAGGTGAACTAGGCAGGTTAGGGTAATTAGGCAAGTTATTGTATAATGATGGTTTGTTCTGTAGACTATCGAAAAAAATATAGCTTAAAGGGGCTAATAATATTGACCTTAAAATTGTTTAAAATAATGTAAAACTGCTTTTATTCTAGCCAAAATAAAACAAATAAGACTTTCTCCAGAAGAAAAAATATTATCAGACATACTGTGAAAATTTCCTTGGTCTGTTAAACATCATTTGGGAAATATTTAAAAAAGAAAAATAAATTCAAAGGGGGGCTAATAATTCTGACTTCAACTGTATATTGCGATCGTGATTTTCGAAAGTATTAAATCGATTTGTAAACGTTTATTATTACCTTTTGATGTGTCTCCCCATTCAGTTTGATAGAGTGCTTGGACCTGGAAGCCGCTTTGCGTGACGTCACACTTAACAAGCTGATAGTTTAAATGACTTCAAATCTTGAGTTGAAATGTTTTAAAAGACTAGTTTAAATACTATAACATATCCTCTGAACTAATGCAAATATGTGGCAGCAATTTTTCACAACACATGCAAATAGCAAAGAACACAACAGAAATGTTTCAAGGGGACCCAAAAACATGACGGACCCAGTTATGGTTATTTAAGGGTGCATTTACACCTAGACTTTTGTTTTGGAATCTGGCGCATTTCCCCAATTAGCGGGGTTCATTTGGCATATGTGAATCCAGCAATCATGCTTGGATCTGCACCAAATCAATCGGTCCGAGATTGCCTGAATGAGGTGGTATATCACAGTGTGTTATGGATATGTAATAGGCATATGGCTATATGAAGAGAGAATTATGAGTAGGGCGGGATGTCATCCTACCGATAAATGTGCGCTTCATGTCAAATACGAAAGTGAAAGCATGCTAAACTAATAACGAGAGCTGTTTGTCCGTTAGGAAAACTGACAGAAGCTCGAACGGCTAAGTATTATTATATATGATTTATATTTGGTGACGATGTCTGTGGGTGTCACCATTCAAAATGAAAGTGCAGCTTTTTTTGCTTATAATGTCCTATTGCACATCGTAATAAATAAAAAAAAAGTGCGCATGACAGCTGAGCGAGACTCTGAAAAATAAATCGTAGAACTCTGATCAATGTCAGAAGAGTTTACTCGCACATGACTTGTTTGGTCCGTTTAGAAACTTTGATGTGTGAAGAACACAAACAACATTGTAACGATTTAAATCCATGTTTCGGAACAAAACAATCGATCTACAGGTGGGAAAGCACCCTTAAGGCCCGTGCACACTGAGATGCTTTTTGCTCTCGTTTTCCGTTGACGTTTAACACCTCGTGATTAAATAAAGGGCACCAATGTGATCGTGCACACCAACGCGCAAAACGCCAAGCGTAAAAGGATCATTTGTTAAGAAACGCCTCATGCTCGTTTTTTTTTGTTATGACACACTGCGTCAAAACCTTCTCCACCAATCAGATTGGCATTTTTGTTCACATGCACAGAGCTGCTGAAATTACAGTAAACAGCACTTGGAGGCGTTCACTGTCAATGCAAGTGCACATTGAAGAAGATGCCCAGAGGCGATATGAACGTGGAGCTGCTTATTGCACTGGTCAACAATAATCATTTCTTCTTAGCTAGAGCTGGAGCTGTTACTTGAACCATCCATGCTTGTTCTTCTTCTTCTGAAGTTTTATCTGGCGGTTGGCAAACCAACTTTAAGGTGCATTTTCCGCCACCTACTGAATTGGAGTATGGAGCGGAACATGGTTGGAAATCTTGAGGGATTAGTAAGGAATACTACATGGATTTACTATTAAATAGATATAAATATGAATATTAAATATATATTTAAAAATATATAAATACATATATTATAAATATATTTATTTATAAATACATTAAAAAAAAATAATAATAATAATAATAACCAAAATAAAACAAACACATACATAAGGGAAACCTATTATATCCTATCCATTAAATCTATCCATGCTTGTTCAAATCGCCAGTAACTTTAACAACAAGCGTGTCAACTTTCTGACTTTTTCTTCTGTGTTACAAGTGGGTGACAGAAGTTGTGTAGCGCCATCTAACATCAAGGAGTGACTTTGCATACTCCTCTGCTCAACGCCTGTGAAAATCGCTTAGGTTTGAATCCGGAAAAACGTCTCGAAAAACGCTGACGATAAACGCAATTGAAAAGCGTAATAATATACAAAAGACAAGGTAATCAGGATGTTAAAATAAACAAAAAACTCACCTTTGTCCATACCTGCCAACACTCCCGTTTTTCCCGGGAGTCTCCCGTATTTCAGGCTCATCTCCCGTATTGTTCTGTCTCCTGGAAAACTCCCGGAATTCCAACCCCCCCCCCCCCCCCCCCCCCCCTCTTCAGTTCGCGCGCAACCTCCCCGCTCTACAATTCGTGCGCCTCAATCTGCCCCCCCCCCTGCTCTTCAATTCACGCGCATCTTAATGTGTTTGTGTTGTGAGGATTTGCAACACATACGCTGTCAAACAGATGAAGATCGTTTAATACTTTGCTGGTGTTTTTTGTAATTGTATTTTCTTAAATTGCAGCATGCTAAACTCTCTCGGCCACCGTAGTATTTAGTAATAAATCTTGATTTTCTATAGCTAATGTACTGTAAGTACATGTTGTAGACTACAAAGAAAAGAAAAAAATTACAGTAAATATTGAATGTTACCTAGTATTATACAGTAATTCAAATTCTTAACGTATATAAAAAATGTGGAATAATTGTAATAAGTTAAAGGAACGTAAAAGACTCGTAACATTTAAAGTTAAAATATTTTGAAGAAAATAAATTTTGATGTGTTGACTAAAATACATGTGTAGTAGTTTATGATTTTAACTGTTGCTCAGTGTTACTTTAAAAGATAAAACACGTACAAAAATGTTTAAATACAAATACATTGTAAAAACGTATATACAAGCTTTAATAAAAAAAAATCGTTAAATATAATTAGTTTATCATCAGGGCTTGACATTAACACCCGCCAACCCACCAAATGCTGGTAGAGTTCAGCTGTGGCAGGTTAGACAGCCGCTCCCACTAGCCACTTTGGCTGGTTGAAAATAATTTTTAAATTGCCAGTGCTGCCTTGTCACTAAAGATTAAAATTTTTGTTTAAGGACATTTGTCAATATGCATCCAAATGTAATCTTGGAGTCAAGAAGCAGCTCAACAAACTGTTAAAATAGCTGTTCGTTCAAGCAAAAGAAAGCATACCGAATGAGAGGATGATCACATGTACGGTGAGACACAGGCACGGTCGCGTTACCTTGCACGAAGCAACTGTGCGTGGAAACCTAACTGATGCTATCGCTTGTCTTTAAAATAGACAGGACAAAAACCAATGCTCATGCACCCACTGTCCTGCTGCTTTCAAGAGCTCAAGATTTTTTGTAAGCAGCAGCAGTTGCTGCTTTCACTTTAACCATTCTTTGAATAGATTATTAATGGGCCTAACGTTAACTGATCATGCACATGATCGTCCTTTCATTATCTCACATGGTATGTGTTTCACCTGCTTTCTTGCTTACAGTTATTTTTAGTATTGTTTAATTATCATCGTTTACTTTAACATTGCTTTAATAGGAGATTAACTCTCTATTTATGTATAGTTAACTGGTGATCTGGGACTGTTATCCTGGACGAAACTATGCATAGTTTTAGATACATGAGGAAAATTTTTACATAATGTCAATTTTTAAAAACATTTTTGTTGAATAAAGTGTATGTACTGTATACAGCTATATTTTGCTTGTTTTGAAACATTATTGAACATTTCTGGCAAGGAAACAATTAGTTTGGTTTTGGCCAGAGAAAAATTTGGTAAATCCTTAGTGACGAGCCCTGAAAAGCCACACTATGAAAGCACAACCCATTTGCTCATGCTCATTGAGCGAGGTCACAACACACACAAAAAAGTGAAATGAATGAGGAGGCATGTGGACCTAACACATAATTTAAATCAAGTAATTTTAGCATGCCAAAGTCAAATTTATGCATATAAAATATATTTTCCCAACAGCAAAATTGTGCTAGTGAAAATGGAATGTTGGAATACTACTAGCCACAGTGGCTGGTGATCAAAAAAGTTAATGTCAAGCCCTGTTTCATAAATGTTGCACTTTAACCAAATTTATTTTTTTTTTTAAAAGTGGAAGTTTACAAAATTGTTAAAGACACACTTTACTAAGGCACACTAAGACATGGGTGTCCAAACTCGGTCCTGGAGGGCCGGTGTCCTGCATATTTTAGTTCCAACCCTAATTAAACACACCTGAACCAGCTAATCAAGGTCTTTCTAGGTATACTAGAAACTTCCAGGGAGGTGTGTTGAAGAAAGTTGGAGCTAAACTATGCAGGACACCGGCCCTCCAGGACTGAGTTTGGACAGCCCTGCTTTAAGGAGTCAAAAGCAAATTGCATTTAATATAAGTCTGAAGTATAATACATTATGCAAGTGCATGCAATTAAATGTCCAAAAATATCACATTCAGTACAAGTAATAATAATAATAATAATACCTTTGATTTTTAGGCGCCTTTCAAAGCACTCAAGGGCACCTTACAGCAGATCACAAGCACATCATAAAAATACAAGCAGTAAAAATAACAATCAGCATAATATTAAACCAGCAAATCATTAAAGGTATCCTAGACAAAAACGTTTTTATCTGAGATTTAAAATTGGAAATAGAGTCCATCTGGCGATTGTGCAAAGGCAGGGAATTCCATAACTTTAGTTTTAGTTGTGTTACAGTAATCAATCCGTGATGTAACCAAAGCATGATCAAGCACTTCAGTACTTTGTTGAGATAGTGAAGGGTGAAGTCTTGCAATGTTACGCAAAAAAAAGGCAGAACGTGAGATATTACTAATATGAGAACCATGCCATCCAGTATAACCCTGAGACTTTTCACGTGGGTTGAGAAATTGACTAGGGAGTTATCAATATACAGGGTAAAGGATTGAGCTTTGGATAAAACAGATTTAGAGCCAATCAGAAGGGTTTCAGTTTTACTGGCATCTAACTTTAAGAAGATTAGTCAACCATATATTAATCTCATGTAAACATTTAGTAAGATCAGAAGGGGGGTGAGATGTTGTGGGTTTTGTGGAGATATAAACTTTTGTATCGTCTGCATAAAAATAAAAATGTATGCCAAAAGAACCAAATATATGACCTAGAGGTAAGATATAAATAATAAATAAATTAGTGTCAGTATATTCTTTTAAGGTATAATATTTGTGTAATACTTGTTAAAGTGCACTTCTTTTTCAGAAGGAATGTCTTTGCCTTTGCTGTAATTAGGTTGCTCTTTTGATTGAAAGGTCCTTCCTACAACCACCATAATGAGCGTCGGCATAATTATCTGTCCACCCCCAACAAAGTCTATTGTTACTCCACTCTAACTATCTACCACTGGTTTGCAAAAAAATAAAAAAGGCACTTGCTGTTTCTATGGGAACAGTGACTTCTCAGATTAGTGAATCTGGCTTCAGGATGTGCAGAGAAAACACTATTTTCAAATTCTGTCATTTATGGCTTTCATGTTGAACTGCTTAAAGATGCCTTTGATATTGAGTAACCTTGAACTTTGATTCCAGGGTCACTGGAGGTGAACTGTTCGAGGACATCGTAGCGAGAGAGTATTACAGTGAGGCTGATGCCAGGTAAGAACATGCAGACTGACACATTACAACAGCAGCACATTAGAGCGTTCATCAGCATCAAGTTCGTTCCACATAAAATATGCTTACAGACAGTTCTTTTAGGTCACACGACTCTTTTGTTTCACTGCGCGCAAGTTATTTATACTGATGATAAATTATACACTGCTTCCCTCCACAGCCTCGCCTCCTCGGGTGTAATTTTGCATGTGTAAAGGAAAATGTGCATGTGTGTCTTTGGAGCTGGACAAGAAAATGTGCAGCATGTTATTTATAGAGGATTAATGCCTGCTTGTTTTTTAATGAACGTATAACTCCATATTCAATCCTGCACAACTGCATTCTTGCTTTCAGGCTGATTAAGTCCCTGTTGTGTCTATTTTCCTCTAAGATCCCTGATTCTACTTGATTTGTGTTTCCTTTGGCCTGCATTATCACACTTTCCCTCAGTCTTACCTTTCTCTTTCACTGTTTCTTTCTCTCTCTCAGTCACTGCATTCAGCAGATTTTGGAGAGTGTTCATCACTGCCATGTTAATGGGATCGTCCACAGGGACCTGAAGGTCAGGACACATACACGCACACACACTTGCGCCTCCCCAGACAGTGGCGCTCGATGTAGCACAGCCCGAGCCAAATTTAGCACAGTCTGACGTAGCCGGATCTTGTATTGTCTATCAGAAAATAGCCCTGCTGTGTCTGAGAATCTAATATTTTATCCCTTTGTCTGCTGAAATCTTCACAAAGCCTTTTAGCTAGTGATAATCAATCCGCATTTGTGTGGATACAATTCAGACTCTGACAGATTTAGCTTTTTTGTTCTCCGTCCAAAGTGTCTTTCAACCTGCTGAGGAGGAATGAGTCACCCTCGGTGGCGGCTGCTCTTTTATTCAATAAATAGCTGCTTTTAGAAAAGCCATTACCTAGGGGAGAATTAAGAGCATTTAGTGACTTGCTTGTGTGTCTGTTTGCTGTTCTTAAAGCCTGAGAATCTGCTGTTGGCCAGTAAGATGAAGGGGGCGGCAGTTAAGCTTGCTGACTTTGGTTTGGCCATTGAGGTCCAGGGTGATCAGCAGGCTTGGTTTGGTGAGTAACACAAAATTAAGAAGAGGAAACAATGGTTTTATTCACTTACATCTGTGAAATAGTGTTTTCTGGCAGGAGGTCCTGTACTTATATATTCAAGTTTTATTTGGTAATACATGGAGTGCAGAATTATTAGGCAAGTTGTATTTTTGAGGATTAATTTTATTATTGAACAACAACCATGTTCTCAATGAACCCAAAAAACTCATTAATATCAAAGCTGAAAATTTTTGGAAGTAGATTTTAGTTTGTTTTTAGTTTGAGCTATTTTAGGAGGATATCTGTGTGTGCCGGTGACTATTACTGTGCATAATTATTAGGCAACTTAACAAAAAACAAATATATACCCATTTCAATTATTTATTTTCACCAGTGAAACCAATATAACATATCAACATTCACAAATATACATTTCTGACATTCAAAAACAAAACAAAAACAAATCAGTGACCACCAAAGGTGAGCCACCTTTCTTTGCAAGGACCCTCAAAAGCCTGCCATCCATGGATTCTGTCAGTGTTTTGATCTGTTCACCATCAACATTGCGTGCAGCAGCAACCACAGCCTCCCAGACGCTGTTCAGAGAGGTGTACTGTTTTCCCTCCTTGTAAATCTCACATTTGATGATGGACCACAGGTTCTCTATGGGGTTCAGATCAGGTGAACAAGGACGCCATGTCATTAGTTTTTCATCTTTTAGACCCTTTCTTGCCAGCCACGCTGTGGAGTACTTGGACGGGTGTGATGGAGCATTGTCCAACATGAAAATCATGTTTTTCTTGAAGGATGCAGACTTCTTCCTGTACCACTGCTTGAAGGTTTCTTTTAGAAACTGGCAGTATGACTGGGAGTTGAGCTTGACTCCATCCTCAACCCGAAAAGGCCCCACAAGCTCATCTTTGATGATACCAGCCCAAACCAGTACTCCACCTCCACCTTGCTGGCATCTGAGTCGGACTGGAGCTCTCTGCCCTTTACCGATCCAGCCTAGGGCCCATCAAGACTCACTCTCATTTCATCAGTCCATAAAACCTTAGAAAAATCAGTCTTAAGATATTTCTTGGCCCAGTCTTGATGTTTCAGCTTGTGTGTCTTGTTCAGTGGTGGTCGTTTTTCAGCCTTTCCTACTTTGGCCATGTCTCTGAGTATTGCACACCTTGTGCTTTTGGGCACTCCAGTGATGTTGCAGCTCTGAAATATGGCAAAACTGGTGGCCAGTGGCATCTTGGCTGCTGCACGCTTGACTTTTCTCAGTTCATGGGCAGTTATTTTGCGCCTTGGTTTTTGGTTTGGTTTTCCACACGCTTGCGACCCTGTTGATTATTTTGAATGAAATGCTTGATTGTTCGATGATCACGCTTCAGAAGCTTGGCAATTTTAAGAGTGCTGCATCCCTCTGCAAGATATCTCACTATTTTTGACTTTTCGGAGCCTGTCAAGTCCTTCTTTTGACCCATTTTGCCAAAGGAAAGGAAGTTGCCTAATAATTATGCACACCTGATATAGGGTGTTGATGTCATTAGACCACACCCCTTCTCATTACAGAGATGCACATCATCTAATATGCTTAATTGGCAGTAGGCTTTCGAGCCTATACAGCTTGGAGTAAGACAACATGCATAAAGAGGATGATGTGGTCAAAATACTCATTTGCCTAATAATTCTGCACTGCCTGTATATGGAGAGAGAATTGTTTCGTAATTCCAAACAAATATAATACGATCTACAAATAAACGTGAAGCGTTTGACAAATACCAAGTATATTCACAAAAAAATACAGTGAGATCCACAAATAAATCTTAGAGTTCCACAAACATGAATTATATTCACAAGTAAGTAAAATTAGATTAGCAAATAAAAACATACTCACACATATTTTTTTTTATTCTACGAAGACAATTTTGCCTGACATTTATATGTGAATTGCGTCCTGTGCATTTGTAGATTAGTGTGCATTTGTGGGTAGCTCTCTGTGCAACAATAATTTAAATAATGAAAATATATAGCCTATCCCAATCTGACATAGCTGCATTTAAACAGCACAAACACTTCATATAATAACCCCTTAATGGTTATGCCATAGGCTTTATTAGACGGTTCTGTATGAATAACTGAAGACTAATGCATTCACACTTTATGTTAAATTAATTTAAATTACACATCCCATCCATACCCAATCTTAAATCATACCTGAACACTTTCCCCCGGTTTCACAAACAAGGTTTAAGGTTAGTCAAGATTAAATTGCATTTTTGAGCGATCTCAACTCAAAATAACTTGCAGTGAGATGTCTTAAAATACATCAGTGTCATTTTTTTTGTCTCCAGGTGCACACCAGTAATATATTTTTCTAAGGCCATTTTATAAATGTGGCTTAAATAGCCTAATTTATCTAAGGCCTAGTCCTGGCTTAATCTAAGCGCTGTTTGTGAAACTGGCCTTTATGTCTAACAATTCCAAGTAAACTGTTTTGTGTGACATTCTCATAAAATCTCTCTGGTTTTGAAACTAATATCTTTGCTTTTAATTGTCTTTAGCCCTGGCAAATATGTTTATCTATTTTGTATTATTATATTATTTCCTCTCCTGTTTCTCTTACGTTTATATTCTTTAGCAGTCAATATAATAGTTTACGTGTATGGAAGAATGAGTTAATAAAGATAGAGAATGTGTAACATCATATTCGTCAAAAGACGGTTTATGTGCATGTAACCCCACCGGTCCGAGCAGGGCGCAAGCCGGCGATACCGACATGGGAGACAAATGCTCTGAGGAGGCTAAAGATTAGAGAACAACGTCTGTTGCTGGATCCGAGGAGTGAGGTTTACGGTTTATGCGATCACCAGCTGGCTTCCGTTACATAGGGCAAATATAGATGACCAAAACATCATTTACTCATTTTACTCATGCTCATTTTATTACTTATAATGTCCAAGACTTTGATATTAATATTACATGCTACTTTTGTGCCTTTACTGGGTTCAAAATCTTAAATTATTCCATCTCCACCTGTGGTGAAAAAGCAGCTGGCGATCTTCAATCTGCAATCTGTTGCTTTTCCTGCAGTTCCCGGATGTAATGTCGAATTTTAACAGTCGAATTTGAACCACTGAATTTATGGAAACGAATATTTGAACTGAAATAACATGAACTGAAAATTTTGAAAACTTTTGAATATTATACATCGTATTTTTAGAGGGTATTGAATATTTTGTAAGTGAAATCTGGAAATTGAATATGAATGATTGAATTTACTAGTATGAAAACGTGTTTGAAATATTTTTTTGTTGAAATATTCACAGCTTAAATAAACAGATATGTTAAATTTCAGGACCTAAAAATACAAACTCTGGAATTCAATTCATTAAAATGCAAGAACTTATTAATTCTGTGGATTATTTTTTTTCAGTTTGTGCTATTCAACAAGCTTTTTAATTCAATACTTTTGGCATTGATTTTGTTCCATACAGTATAAGCACTGATCTATAATAGATAAGTGATTACAAGTCGCGCGGAGCAATTACAAGTTACAACACACAATTAAACACAAATTTTGCAAACTACAGAAAACAAGGCAACAATTTTAATTACACTTACATGTTATGATCCGGAGGAAGAAGAAACTGGTCCATATGAACTGCAACAGTTACTGACAAAGTCCCTGTTAAAGTCTGACAAAGTCCCTTACATAATAGTCTCTGCTGCTTCTTCCTTTAATAGCAAACGGCCAACAAATCCCGCGCTGCAGTGTAGGTTATTGTATCAAAAATCAGTAAAATGACAGAAACACACACATCAGTAGGTTGGCTATACTGTGGTATTGTTGTGAAAATGAATTTTAACTGTTTATTCCCCGCAGCCGAATCTCCATCTTCGTGTCATGATCAGTCCCGTGATCCCCTGTGCTCAAATAGTGTCTGAAGGGAAAGGCACGTTTATGTTTTACCAAATCCAGCACTTTATATTTGGTGATGTACCATGTCGATGTCGATGCAATCAGGCAAAAGATCCGAACCCAACGCGATTCATTCATTCAACTTTGAGTTGACTATTTCGTTAAAGCATCAATAGTTTTAAACACGGTGCACTTTCAGATTTAAACCTCAGCTGGATGTTTTCATTCACTTAGTGCTGTGTTACACACTGCATGGAAGGTCATTTTCAAAAACCCATAGGGGCTCTTTAATATCTTAAAAAATAACTTTAAACTGTAAAATAATATGTACTATCATCATGGACCAAATAATTATTTTTAGAAATTAGTTTAAAACATTTAGATTTACAAATGTATTGCAAAATATTCTCTCTGTTAAATATTTAAAAAATAGAATAAATAATTTAGCCTTTAACACAGCCTTTAAAACATTTTAAATAAAAACTGCCATTTTTTTGTGAATTTGCTCCACAATATGTGTTTTTACTGTATTTTTGATCAGATAATATTTTGTTTAGCATAAGAGGTGCCTTGCAAAAGCATTAAAAAGTCAAACTGACCCCAAAGTTTTAAACAGTACATATGAGCATTTATAACACTTATAATGCTGAGCAATGTTGTAATGTAGAGTATTTAATGAAAACCAATATTCTACAAACACAATTCACTTTTATTTGGAACATATTTGGGACCAGTAAAGGATAAACAGGGAACACTGCTTTATTAATCATTTTGCTGTTTACAATTTTGCATGACTATGCTTTTTCATGCCAATTTGGCCAAATAAACTGCTGTTTTATTGCTCTCAACCACTTTCTCTGTTCAGGTTTTGCTGGTACTCCAGGGTATCTGTCTCCAGAAGTGCTGAGGAAAGATCCTTATGGCAAACCGGTGGACATGTGGGCCTGCGGTAAGGAATGAATGGCCCACAGAAATAGCAGCTTTATAAGTGAGCCGGTGGGATGGATGTCACTGTTGAAGCTCATTAACCGATTATTAAATTACTGCAGACTGAGTTTTTAAGCAGCGTTGAATCTAATCAGCTAAATGGAGTGTCCCGGGTAAATTGTCTTTCTGTTTTTAGGCTTAAAACGAGTTAGTCCAATCCAAGCAGTTGAATGAATGTTTCAATTTAGTCTTGATGTTAAAAGGATTCCATAATTATTAAATGGCAGTTGGATAGTTGAAAATTACTGTAAGGACTGATACTAATATCATGGTACTTTGGGAAGTACACTCTGAATAATGCAGAATGATTACTATTTTTATGCACACATACAAGAGACAATGGTTGCATTTATTTTATTTTATTTTCATTCATTCATTCATTTTCTTGTCGGCTTTGTCCCTTGCGGGGTCGCCACAGCGGAATGAACCGCCAACTTATCCAGCACGATT
Organism: Danio kyathit; assembly: GCA_903798195.1. Classification (NCBI taxonomy): domain Eukaryota; kingdom Metazoa; phylum Chordata; class Actinopteri; order Cypriniformes; family Danionidae; genus Danio; species Danio kyathit. The sequence continues at coordinate 20,892,877 of LR812519.1, read as the reverse complement.
TTACGCAGCGGATGCCCTTCCAGCCGCAACCCATCTCTGGGAACTTTATTTTATTTTATTTTATTTTATTTTGATATAAGTAAAATTATATCATATTTTTTTTAATGACAATTACCTGAACTTTAAATAAATATACAGCACAAATATTATCAAAAATAATAATAGTAAACAAAATAAATTTAATTACAATAACAACAAATAACTTGGGCATAGATATCAATTTTAAACAGAATAAAAATAGAGAAACAGAAAATTCATTGCAAACATAACATAATCAGGAAGATGTATGGGAGCTTTTGAATGATACATCTGTTTTGGCATAAAATAAAATAAAATAAAATAAAATAAAATAAAATAAAATAAAATAAAATAAAATAAAATTTAATTTAATTTAATTTAATTTAATTTAATTTAATTTAATTTAATTTAATTTAACTTAATTTAATTTAATTTAATTTAATTTAATTTAATTTAATTTAATTTAATTTAATTTAACTTAATTTAATTTAATTTAATAACTTCTAGTTGATCATATGGAAAAGTGGCAGAAGGTAGATTTTTCAGATGAATCATCTGTTGAACTGCTTCCCAATCATTACTACTGCAGAAGACCTACTGGAACCTGCATGGACCCAAGATTCTCACAGAAATCAGTCAAGTTTGGTGGTTACATTCAGTATGGGAGTGTGCGAGAGATCTGCAGATTGGATGGCAACATCAACAGCCTGAGGTATTAAGACATTTGTGCTGACCATTACATTACAAACTACAGAAGAGGGCAAATTGTTCAGCAGGATAGCGCTCCACATACTTCAGCCTCCACATCAAAGTTCCTAAAAGCAAAGAAGGTCAAGGTGCTCCAGGATTGGCCAGCCCAGTCACCAGACATGAACATCATTGAGCATGTCTGTGGAAAAATGAAGGAGGAGGCATTGAAGATGAATCCAAATAATCTTGATGAACTCTGGGAGTCCTGCAAGAATGCTTTCTTTGCCATTCCAGATGACTTTATTAATAAGTTATTTGAGTCACTGCAGAGATGTATGCATGCAGTCCTCCAAGCTCATTGGAGTCATACACAATATTAATTCTTTGTCCACTCTACCATGACTTTATATTCTATACTGTACATTATTTCTGTTAAGTGACAAGACGATTGTCTAAGCAAAGTCAGACCTTACTGTCCTAATCAAATAATTAAAAATCAAGGCATGATCATATTTTATTTTGGTAAAAAAAGCGTAAACTAGAGGCCTTTGCCTTTCATATGCAGTAAGCCACTTCTGATACCAATTGATCAACTAGAAGTCAAGTTTTTATTTGTTCTTCCTGAAACTTGGATAGGTGACAGGACTTTTGTCAGGTAGTGTAGCCTACACATTTAATAAAAATGAATAAATAAAATGTTTAGCAGTGAAATTAAATATTTTGTATAGATAATTTGCTCACATCACATAGCTGCTATCAAAATGTGGGCTACTTTTTTTTTAAGTGTATGTGTTTTTACTTTTTTATTTTTTGAGAAAGCGCATATTCTGTATATACTGTAGGGTTGGATGGTATTTATGGCAGATTTCACTGTGGTAGCAGTATTGTGCTCTTTAGGAAATATGTTAATGAGCCTCAGAATACATTGAACATTGCCACTGTAGGCACTATGTACAGTAACACTAGTAACACTGGCTTTTGTAGCAAGTCTACTGCCTATATATGTTAACTGGTGTTGATGAATGAAAGTACAAAAAAATATTTGTTACATATATACTGCCTTTGAAGTCAAAAAGAAACGGAAGTTAAGATGTCCTTTTTTTCCATATCGTGGCGTACATCTGATTAAAACGTTCCTAAAATGAGAAAAATTGGAAGACGATTGGATCGTTGGAAGATGGGTGTTGCTAACAAAATGAATGATCAACGAATGGACGAAAGCAGGGCAGAAATGGGACACGCCCTGATAGCCCCGCCCTAAAGGCATTCCATGTGATCAGAAGTGAAGAAAATTTGTTTCAAGGGGGAGAGATGGTTATGGTATTTGATAAAAGATTATGAGGGCAATATAATTTTTTACAAAATAATGAATTGCACAGATACAATGTTTATAACAAGCACTACTATGTACACATAAAAATAAGAAGAGTACATTTTGATTTCATGCCGACTGTAATGACCTAAAAATCTTGATTTCATCACACTCTGTGCATGAAGATAATTTTGAAGCTGAATTTATTTGAAGTATTTGCTGGGAAGAAGTTTCCTCTTTCAATGTTGTCATAACAGGAGCTTTCTGGTTCTCACAGGTGTGATCCTCTACATTCTGCTGGTTGGATATCCGCCATTTTGGGACGAAGACCAGCATCGCCTCTATCAGCAGATCAAGGCTGGTGCCTATGATGTAAGTCTGAATTTCTAAGATTTCTCCTGCAACGTGTTTACACCATATAAGAACACACTGTTAGAGCTACATATCCAAAATATGATGAGATTGTTGATAACCATTGGGCAACACTGATGATAACTTGATATCTTGGGTTCCACAGCATACACATTGATACTAAATAATGAAACAGTGCTCAATTGTGTTGTTTTATCTCCAAATGCAGTTTCCTTCTCCTGAGTGGGACACCGTGACCCCTGAAGCTAAAGATCTGATTAATAAGATGTTGACCATCAATCCCTCTAAACGTATCACAGCTGCTGAAGCCCTCAAACACCCCTGGATCTGCGTACGTTTTTTTTAACACACAAACACACACTAATATACAAGCGTTTCTATACACAGTACAACAAAGGACTGTCCTAATTTTTACTAATAACTAGTCATTTTTCTGTCATCTTTCTCTTCCTTCAGCAACGCTCCACTGTAGCCTCAATGATGCACAGACAGGAAACCGTGGAGTGCTTGAAGAAATTCAATGCCAGAAGGAAACTCAAGGTTAGTTTTTATTGTCTGATCTTCTACAGTTTTCTACTTTTGACCAATCTTTAGCTTTCTCCACACCTTCAGAGTTTACTTCGCAGAGCTTCACCACTGTGCACTTGCTTTTTCACTAAATCCGAGTCACATAGACCCTGTTTACACCACGTATTAAGATGCATTTTTATCAGTGTAATTACAAGTGGATGAATCAAAGGCCTGGTTTCACTACTACTCACACTATGCTATCCGAACCATGCCCGAGCTTCTTTGCCGGTTCATTTGACAAGTGTGAGTGCTCCGAATTGGGCCCTGGCCCAGTTGGAAGAGGTGTGCCAAAGCACGGTTCAATTAGATTTTGGCGCAGTATGCTTGTAGTGTGAGCTCAAAGCATGCCTGAGCACGAAACGCTCTGGTTACTAAAGTAACCCTCGTTCCCCGAGGGGGGGAACGGAAATGCTATGTGGAAAAACTTCCACTATGGGGATTTCGTCAGAATCCAATCATCTGAAAGAGTAAAAAAACGGGCCAATGAAATGCCAATGAGTTGGCGGCGTCAGCGTGCACAGCTGTCTTGAATGACAATCAGCCTGGCATAAAAGGCTAGCATGTGCTCAGCAACGCCATCCTTTTCTAGCTGAAGAGGCTTTCACACTCAACAGCTAAGGGACAATCGTTGTGGCGAAGGAACATAGCATTTCCGTTCCCCCCCTCGGGGAACGAGGGTTACTTTAGTAACCAGAGCGTTCCCCTTCGGGAGGGGAACTTCAATGCTATGTGGAAAAACTTCCACTATGGGGAAATTTATGGAAAGCGCCACAACGAAAGAACCTTACCATGTCTCCAGTGAGGGGTGCGCCACGCAGCAGTACGAGCGCACCTGCATCGCTGGAGACACAGTCCTCCAACGTGTCCCCTGGCCCTTACTTACCTTACTTACCTTTTCTGGTTTAGATATATTTTTCGGGGAGTCGTAAAAATACACCTAGTTAGTTTCTAGGAATTTTAAAATACGACAGTACGTTGGGAAAGCGTTCAGTCCCGATAGTGAGGACGCTGCGGAGGCTACCTGCTGCCCGGAGGGGGAGACCTGGTGGCAAAATAGCATATGGACTAGCCCTGAGAAGGGGGAGTGCACATATGAAGAGGTGGTTAGCGGGGAGGGAAGACACGAGCCCGCCTAGGAGGGGGGACTACATCGTGGCTGAGTGAGCGTATGTGATCGCCAGCGGGGATCGCACATAGCAGGCACCTATACCCAGAACGCGGGATGACCAGCGGGCATACTTACAACGTAATGGGCCAACATTTGACTCCTCCGCTGAGTCAGATGCTGGGGGCCTCGGAGGAACTCTGCAGGGTTCGCCGAGTGGGGAACTCAACTGACAAAGCGAGAAAAGCGCATGTATCTCTGTGTTAGAGAGAAAGGCGCAGCAAGCGTTTCACAACACCTAACTGAATTTCCTCATTCACCGCTCTTGAGGAAATCAGTTCACTCGAAGATAAAATCTCACAAATGCTCAGGTGTCGCCCAGCCCGCAGCTCTACAATGTCTGTTAGAGAGGCGCCGCGTGCTAACGCCCAAAAGGATGCGCGCTCCGAGTGGAGTGCGCTCTCACTCCTGGGGGACACGGCTCGCCCTGGCTCGATAAGCGAGGGAGATGGCATTCACTGTTCAGTGGGCCAACCTCTGTTTAGATACGGCACTTCCCTTCTGCCGATCACCGTAACAGATAAAGAGCTGCTCAGAGGATCTAAGCTCTGAGTACGGTCCGTATAATACGCAAAGCGCGAACAGGACACAGCAATAATGGGCTGGGTCTGCCTCCTCCGTGGGCAGCGCTTGCAGGTTCACTACATAGTTAAACGAGCGCTGTAGGAACCTAGGGCACCTAGGTGGGCCGGGGTCTCAGGTAAACGTGAGAGTGGGCCGGCCCAAAACGCTGGCACATTTCGCTGACCGAAAATGCCTCCAGATACCCGCCCATTTGACCGATGCCAACGCGACCAGCAGAGCTGTCTACCTGGACAGAAATCATATAGATACTGAGTCGAGTGATCGAGCAGACCTCTCCTAAGAGAGATCTTCAAATGGGTAAGAGAGGGGACAGGATATATATCCACGTCTCGCGCCTCTGGGGACTGGATGATGAGGCGATGCTTCCCCAGCGCGCCGCCATCGCCGCGTCCTCAGAGCGGGGATGATCGCAACGCCAACCCCTCAGTGCGGAGGGGACAGCCTTGGCTCCAGCCAACTGAAGGAGGATAGCATCACACTGATCTGGCATGTTTGGGGTTTCCTTCTCGGAGACAAGTACACCACACAGCGAATAGACTCCACATCAGGGCATAGGCATGCCTCATAGAGGGTGCTCTAGGCCTGAGTGATGGTGTTAACCACCTAACGGTAGGTCACCTAAGTCCTCCGCGCTCCATCTATGGGCCACACGTGATATCCATAGATCTGGGCGCGGGTGCCAAACGGTGCCTGTCCCCAAAGAAGAAGTTTCTTCCAGGGGACATGCCAGGGAGGGGCCATCACGAGGAGAGAGCTGGAATACAGGTTTGATTGGGCCTGAGAGGCGCAATGCATAAACCTGTTCCTCGTCCTCCCTGACTTTACACAGCATCTGTGCGAGTAGGCTCACTGGAGAAATGCGTATTACGCACGCCCCGGGGCCAGCTGTGTAGCCAATGCGCAGAACGCACCCATAACAGCTGGACAGTCGGGGGTGGAGCCTCCATTCTCCCAGGCGAACTGCCGTGAGAGCGCAGCGGCTGCACGGTTGAGCTCGGCGGGGAAAAAATGGAATGCAGCGATTGCGCCGCGTATGACTCCGGGGGAGCAGACGGCGAGCGAGCTGAGACATGCGGCGACAGCGAATGTCTCCCTTGCGGTTGACATACACCATCGCCACCGTGCTGTTCGTCCTGACCAGCACGTGTTTCCCTTCTAACACCGGTAAAAAACGGTGCAGCGTGAGATACACTGCCAACAGCTCCAGGCAGTTAAGATGCCAATGCAACCAGCTTCCTACCACGGAACCACAGCTGCATGCCCGCAACACACGGCCCCCCAGCGCGTACTGGAAGCATCCGTCAAACGACGACATGCCTGGACGCTTGTTCTAGAGGCCCGCGGGCCTGTAGAACCCAGGGTCCATCCAGAGGCTGAGGGCGCGGCGACACAGCGGAGTGACAGTCACCCGGTGCGCGCTCGCGTGCCATGCGCGTCTAGGGACCCGATCGTGAAGCAAATGCCGAAGTGGTCTCATATGGAGCATCCGAGTGGCGAGACCGCGGCTGCGGATGTCATATGCTCCAGGAGCCTCTGAAATAATATCAGTGGGACCACATTTTCCTGTCGAACTCTCTCAGACAGGCCAGCATCAGCCCGGCGCGCTCTCGGGGGAGGCGCGCCGTCATGGTGATCGAGTCCAGCTCCAACCCGAGAAAAGAGTTGCTCTGCACGGGGGCGAGGCTGCTCTTTTCTCGGTTGACCTGAAACCCCAATTGGTCGAAGTGCCGAAACACCCTGTCTCTGTGCGTAATCAATTAATCCCGCGAGCGCGCTGAAATCAGCCAGTCGCTAGAGATAATTGAGTATGCGGATGCCCGCAAGCCGAAGCTGGGGCACCCTCCGCGAGCTTGGTGAAAACCCGCGGAGACAGAGAGAGCCAAAAGGGGAGGACTTGTACTGCCAGGCTCGACTTCAGACGCAAACCGCAGGAAACTGACGGTGGCGTGGAAGTATGGAGACATGAAAGTATGCGTCCTTCAGGTCTACTGCTGCAGACCAATCCCGAGGACGAACGCTCCGGAGGGTGCGCTTCTGCGTAAGCATTCTGAACGGCAGCTTGTGAAGCCAGCGGTTCAAAACGCGCAGATCGAGGATTGGCCGTAGCCCACCACTCTTTTTGGGTACGATGAAGTGCGGGCTGTAAACCCGCTCTCCATCACGGCTGGAGGGACCGGTTCGATTGCATCCTTCGCCAGGAGGACAGCAATCTCCTCTCGCAAGACAGGGGCGGACGCAGGGCTGACCCTGGTGAAATACACACCCGTGAACTTGGGAGGCCGTTTCGCGAACTGAATCGCGTAGCCGAGTCTGATCGCGCGGATGAGCCATTGCGATGGGCTGGCCCACGCTAACCAGGCAGGCAGAGCCCTCGCAAGTGGCTTCCTCCGCACGATCGCTGACGTACCAGCGGTGGGGCAGCGCGGAGTGGGTGGGCTCAACCGGGGAGCACTGGGGTCCCACAGGAGAGCAGGAGGCAAGAGCTTCACTCTTGTCTCGCACCCGTACTCCGGAGGTGGGGCTGGGAGGGAGAGAGAAAGGAGACCGTTCTCTCTCGCTCCGCGAGCCACTGGCGAAGTGCACCGATCCTGCGAGCTGGAAAGCATAGCGTCCCAGACTGGCAGTGTTCGGGCTGTCACATCCGGGGAAGGGAAAAATGCTCTTTCTCTGAGGTTTTGATAGCGTTTTTTAACGCTGTTTAGAAGAAGAGCCCCGCCCTCCAGCGGGGAAAGAGCAAATTTCCTCCTCTCCAGATGGCCCGTCTCAGGGACGCTTCGCGGTTCGTTTACCGAACTTAGCGGCGCCCTGGGGCGGGGAGCGCTGGTTGCCTGCGAGATGCTCGGCGCAGCCGCTTGGCCAGAGGCGCAGGCGGGGGCGACCGAGCAAAGCCGCAGGCGGGCGCTCTCGGCGTGAAGCAGTGGATGTGGATGGCTCGGCGGGGAGGAGGGGTTTTACGATCCCGCCGAGAGATGGTATTACCCATCGCCTACGACTGCTCGCTCACCGGCGTGAATTCCTGGGCGAATTCACTGACGGTGTCGCCGAACAGGCCAGCCTGGGATATGGGTGAGCTAAGAAAGCGAACTTTGTCAGCATCACGCAGATCACCAGGTTTAGCCCGTGGTGGCGTTCCTGGGCCACTAATGTGACCATCGTCCTTCCCAGGGGCACATACAGCCGACTTTCAGTCGATTGCTGTGCGGAGCTCATGCTCAGTCCTGGGTCGGAACCATCCCCGCGCAGCTGGGCCAGCGCCTGCACTAGGGAGCGCTGGTAGGTGGCCGTAGCATGCATGGTGAGGGCGGAGGCGCACGCAGCGCACTGCGTGGGCTTCCTGTGCACATCCAGGAAGAAGGGGACGTGGAGGCTTAGAAGGTCTTGCCTTCTTTATCTCCTCCACATCACACCCCTCTAGTCGGTCCGTCCGCGGGGCTGGGGGATAAACCATCTCCAGACCCACGGCCGAAACAGCCTGGGAAGCACGGCTGCAAAGTCTGCTTCTGGATTTGACGCCACGCTCATCATCCCGGAGGGAAAGAGCGGGTTCGAATCCTCATCAGACAATGACAACCAACCCTCCAAGGATGGTGAGGATGAAAGCGCACGCAGATCGGGCAGAAAAAAGTGCCCTCCAAGACTGCGTGAGCTTACTGCGCACTTTCCGGGAAGAAGGGGACGGAAGGCTTAGAAGGTCTTGCCTTCTTATATCCTCCACATAACACCCATCTAGTCGGTCCGGCCGCGGGGCTGGGGGATAAACCATCACCAGACCCACGGCCGAAACAGCCCGAGAAAGCACGGCCATCATGTCTGCTTTTTAGATGCCAACACCGTGCTCTCCACCCCGGAGGGAGGGAGCGAGCGGGTTCGCATCCTCATCAGACAATGACAGCCCATCCTCCGATGCAGCGATGGACATCTGATCCTCGGTGTCATCAAGTGAGAGGGCGACCACCCGAGGATGGAGCGCTTCTCTCACCTGAAGCTTGGATGGAGCGCGTGGAGGAGCGAGAGGTCCGCGAGCCCGAGGGCGGCGGATTTACTCCCACTGAAACCCTCAGATCTGCCCGAGTGCCAACCGCAGTGCGGGGGACAACTGGGGTGGGTCGCTCTTTTGCAAGAGCGAGCCGCGATCTTAACTGCGCAGCAGACATGACATCACAATGATGGCATGCACTGCCCGCGAGCACCGCATCAACATGCTGGACCCCCAGACATGAAACGCAGTGCTCGTGCCCATCATCCGGGGACAGGAAACCACCGCAACCAGAAACGCACGGTCGGAGCGACGTCTTGAAAAAGACGCGCTGCACAACCGTGTTGCTCTTTTAGGAAACTTGCTTCCTATATACATACCGCTCTTGGAGGACCGGACCCAAAGGACGCCAGGCAAGGGAGAACAACCCAGCTCGACCATCTGCCACTGCGTATACGCGCTCTGGACCGGGAGAAGCTGCTTCTCGATCTCCCTCTGTAGACACAGGTTGGAGATACCCTCATAGACTCTCTCAGAAGCTCGTGAAAGGCTCTGAAAGCGAAAAGGATGGCGTTGCTGAGCACATGCTAGCCTTTTATGCCAGGCTGATTGTCATTCAAGACAGCTGTGCACGCTGACGCCGCCAACTCATTGGCATTTCATTGGCCCGTTTTTTTACTCTTTCAGATGATTGGATTCTGACGAAATCCCCATAGTGGAAGTTTTTCCACATAGCATTGAAGTTCCCCTCCCGAAGGGGAACTGAAGACATGACGTCACTTTTATTGTACTGTTTTATATGGATTTATTAATCATACGTACTTTTCAGTGAACGCTAACTGTCATAGTTTATTAATGACGCAAACCCTTCGCTGCACGTCAGCTGCACCTTTTGCACCTGACGTTTTGATAAACGTCAAAACTGTTTGGCAAAATATTTGACTGTGTGTCACTGCATCCCAAACTACTAAAAATAATACAAAATGTTATAACTAAAGCAATGTCCACTGTGCTGAGCGAGAGCGCTTCTCTTCCTGTTAAACTGAACAGTCGCATCATCGATTACATAAACGTGCTTCGGCTCGGACGGTAAAGATGCAGTGTGAGTGCAGGCCGTCGGGGGAGAGGGGAGGAGGGACAAACGCGATTCGGCACAGTTCACGGCAACTGTACCTAGTGTGAGTACGCCCTCATGGTGCGTTCACACCAGACGCGGAAGAAGTGTCAAGCGCGAGTGATTTACATGTTAAGTCAATGCATATACGCAAATAGACATCCTGTGGCGAATGACGTGATTCACACTAATGATGCGATTTGCGCAAATGACGTGGCACGAGTTGATTGTTTTGCGCGATTGACGTGCTTTACACACAAATCGCTCGAGTTGGAAAATCTGAACTTCAGCTCCTCGTAAACCAATCAGGAGCTTTCTCTTGTAGGGGTGGGATTATATCATAGTTCTTGTTGTTGGTGTCCCGAGGGGAAAATCCTCCTGCTGACACCGGATAACAGTTGATCAAAGTGGGCTTGGCTGAGTCGGAAGCACCGCTAAAAGATTCCATCATTCAGGTTAAGTTTCTGAAGGAGTTGATGAACTCACAGAGCTGGGTGCACCTCTGAAAGGATCTAGTGGACTCAGACACGGCTCCAAACGAATTTATGCTGTTTTTCAGCCTATATAAAGGACATTAACACAAATATTCTCTTAATAAAATCCATGTTAGCCATTTAGCAACGAAGCTAGAGTCACCGGGCAGACAGAAGCCCTGCCCATGATGCGAATCCGTGTTTATTGTGAATTGAATTTGACGCACAAATTAAGCGGATTTGAAACGCGAATGAAGTGAGTAAAATCAAAATGTTCATATGTCTATTTATGCACAAATATCGCGATTTATCTGCGCGTGCCACGTCTGGTGCAAACACAGCATTAGACTAAGCCAGGACTAGGCCATAGTTTAATTATGGAATTTAGTCATTTTTAAAAAGAAATGTACCTACGAAAATAAATCATTACATCTTGAGACAAAACAAAGGCATTATTGCACACACAAATTTTGTAAGAGTTACCACAGCTGCGTGTTTTTGTTCCATTAAAATACAGTACAGACATTTCTAAATTTACAGTAAGCTACCGTATTTTGTTGACTAATAGATGTCAAATAAACTCTAATGCACATAGCTGATGAAATAAAAATAGCATAGTAATGTCAACAAAAAACAAAAATGGTCATTAAAGGAACTCTTTGAGAGTCAATTTTACAGTTATTCAACATATATAGTAACAGGACTTACTGTGAACCAGGTAACAGATTTTTACTATGGCATTTTTTTTTTTACAGTTTATTACTGTTCAATTCAAGACCATTTTTTTACAGTGTGCATTATATTAGGATCAGTCAGTACACGTTTCTTACACTTTAAAAATGAAAATTAAGGCTGATTACAATAGAAGAGTTCATTCAACTGTGGCGACATCAGATTAATAAAGGGACTAAGCCGAAAAGAAAATGAATGAATGATTGAACAATAGAAACGTTTCTTGCTTTCCCAGTTACTTGTAACTAGGCCCACACTGAATCTGCGTGCGCAGAAATCTACAGATTTCTCCAAATTCTTGGAGCCTATTGATTTACTTGTGTACATGTGTGCAAATTTAGATTTATTCAGTTTTTAATTTAATTTCAGTAATATTATTGACTACTATGAAAATGTTCATGTGCTTTATGTCAAATACAGTTTGTAAAGTAATATTTTCTGTCTTTTAGTAGATACATTATATCAGAGACTTGATTTGTTTACCAAACAAGTGGATCTAATTGGATTTGCATTGTAAACATTAAATAAAAGTTAAAAAGATATTATTTTTTATTTTTATATAATAAGTGATTAGTTAAGATACTCCCAAAATCATTCCAATCTGCAGATTTTTTTTTACAATATTCTGCGCAGAAATAGCAAAAAATGTCAGCAGATTCTGTCTGGCCCTACTAGTAATCCATGTAACATTGGTTCTTTCCTTCAATAGTCAATGAGCATTCCTGCAAAAGTGATATAGTGCTTGATTAAATAGGAGACAGAGGTTTTGTCAAAGTCACAGTGATCACATGAGATGCTTTTGAATGCATGCTAATAAATGGATTGAAATAAGGCCAGGGTTATTGGGAAATGTTGGCTTTAAAAGTATTTCTATTGTATTGCTTTTTGGCTAATTATACTTAAATTACATTTTGTAAATATTTATGAAAAGTCATTATTAGAAAGGTTTTAAACTAGAAAAAGGTTTTAATCTTGCAAATAAACAAAAAAAGAGATGACATTGCTCTTGCTGTTGCTTCTGTGCTATTCTTTCTTTCACTTCTCTCTTGCTTCTTGTTTTTTTTCCTTTTCTTCCATTTCCAAAACTTCTTTTGCAACTAGGGTGCAATTCTGACCACTCTCCTGGTCACAAGAAACTTCTCAGGTATGTCTGGCTCTGCTGAACTGTACGTTTGAATTCTACAGCCTCAATAAACTCCCTCCGTTTTTATTTTCCTGCACAAATACTGTAAACTTGATTTAAAATGCTATACTTTTTTTTCCTCATATATCTTGTTTTGTGGTTAATTTGGTGTTTATTATTGATTTTATTTTTTGGAACAAGTCTGTTTTAAAGTGAGGTGGTACACTACCTCTTTTCAGACATTTTATTTAACATTTCTTTCCTGTTTATCATTGCTTTGTCTCTTTTTGGGGGGGTCCTGTGGGTCCCGTGAGGTAAGAGTCTAATTGGACATAAGTAGGGGATGTGTTTTTACTCTAACCAGTGAACTGGTTTGCTTGTTTGACACACTTCCCTGTTACTCTGAGATACTAATTACCCTTGTTTGCATGTTATCAAACAGATTACATTCATATCGTCAACTCACTTCAATAAAAGGAAGTTTTAAATGAATACAGCTGCTAGTTTAAACTATATTAATGCCAATAATCAAAAAAGTACTTTATGAATGTAATCACAAAATATAATGTTGACTTACTGAAGGAATAAATGTTTACTGTCTTGCTAATAAAACAAGTATCTTGAATGCTTGCTCATTATCTGGTTACATGTTGATCTGGATTTGTTTATGTGCATTGCTACTTTTATAAATAAGGTATAATAATTTAAGGGTGTAGAATTTACTAGCTCTTGACAAAAAATAGTTGTCAATATGTTATAGATCAGGTTATGACTGTATGGTTGTCTGCACTAAAATTGTGATGATCTGTATTCTAAAGCAACTCTTTCTTCGAGGACAAATGTGTTTGTAGTAGCATTTTGTTGGCAAAACATAACAAATATCCTGAAATAAAATGTCTGAACTCTGCCTTAAGATGTGGTAACTGTACTAATATAATATAATATAATATAATATAATATAATATAATATAATATAATATAATATAATATAATATATTGTTTCTGGAAGAATGTGCATATGAGTGGCAATTTTATGGAAAATTACAGTTCTTGTTCACCAACATGAAAATTACAATCATTATTATTAAACACACTTCTTCTAAGAACGAGTTGTTTACTCTGGTTTCGATTGTTTAATCTTCTTGAACCCTTAGCCTTGCATTTGTGTACCAAGAGTTCTTATCCTAAAAAAATTAACGATTTGTATGATTGTGAATTGTTTCTCCTGCCCGAGGTCTTGTGACACAATAAGGAGAACAATACTCCCAGAATGCCTGCTGCATGTGCCTTCATGGATTTGTAAAGTTTTAACACACAGATATTCATGCTTCCCTTTTATTCTTCACCCAACAGCAGCCAAAAGCTTGTTGAACAAGAAGCCAGATGGTGTGAAGGTGGGTTAAATCTGTTTCCTATTCATTTTGTTTTTTGGCAAAGACGTATAAAGAACATGAATAGTTGGCATTGTCTGAGAATAATTTTGCAGCAGAACACTGTGCGTCCTTCAGTTTTGCATTTGTTTGTTGGATGTTATTTTCCAGAAATTCTGAGCTCTATAATTGGATCAGTTTCCAATTCAGTGACAGTATAGTTAATATAGTAGAGTGCTGTGTGGCGTTTTGATCAATTCCATTTCAATTCCAATTTTCAGGGTTTTCTTCAGGAAATATATTGACATTTTTGTTAATAAAATGTATTTGGTCCTTCCATTATTGAATAGTTTGAATTAATTCCCTGAATTTGCTGGAAATTAAATGGAATTTCCCATTACTCTCACTTTTATGTGTCTTGTTTACTTAATGAATATGGATGTGTATGCATATGTATGTCTACATGTGTGTACTGTATGTATATGTATGTGTATCTTTTATTTTATTAAAGCATTATGGGGGCAATTTACTAAGAATTAATTGTGCATATTTACTATAGATGCTATGTAATTATGCAGGTTATGTCCAATCCTTGTCGCTGTTTTTAATAGTTTAGATTTTACTCTAATTAAACATACCTAAACCATCTAATCAGAATCGTGTACTAAGCATATTAGAAACTTCCAGACAAGTGTGTTGAGGCAAGTTGGAGCTGAACTCTGCAGGGCAGTGGACCAACTATGGACACACCTGAAATTATTCACTCCTTTGAAATTAATTACTCCTGAGATTATTGCAGTTTGCTACAAACAAAGTACAATCTGGAATAAGCCTAATCACACAGAAAAATAGGGATCATTTCCTAAAACAAATAGCAGTTGTTCATGGTGTTTCAGATGAACAAGATAACACCATAAATTGCAGTAAGTGAATTCTCCCCATTTGCTTCTCCCCAATATGTTTTAGTTCCTGAGTTTCTTGTATTTAAGTACATTTTTAAAAATCCTGCCATCTGTTTCTGACCAGTTGCAAAAAGTGATGTTTGTTTACCACACAGTCCTGTCAGTCATGTGTCTTTTATGTCTTTATTAGATTTTAGAATAATGTTGTAAATCTATTGGATAACTCAAAAAGCAAGATTTTATTTATTTTTGTTAAACAATTGAGTGAATTGCCATTAACTACCCATTTTACTTTCATAATGTGACATACTGTATCTTTGGTTGAAATTCCACAAGAAAACAGGTATAGAGGTATGACTTGGGTTTAGCTTCTGGAATTGATTTGATCATAAATGATGAGTGTTACAGATCAGAATGGAGCCTAAATAGCAATTTGACAAAATTAATAACAACATGCAGTCACTTACTAGCCTAACTGATTTCAACCAATGTCTCTTTAAGGCAAGTCATTTCACTTGGCGGACATCTTTGAAACACCCCTTGGGCAGTATGGTCAGGCATTCTGTTTGAATGGGGAAACATCAAATTCTCCAAAATTGCTTGCCAAGCTTATGATTAAATTCTAGAGCTGTGTCTCATTTCAGAGGCTACATTCTCCCAAGGTGAGTCTTTCGAAGTCCACACAGGCCGAACCGAGCATTTTGAAATGTGACGATCTAGCCTACAGAGGACGGATCTCGTCACCTAGTGACCGTAACAGTTACCGTTAATAAGCGGTATTAAAAATTTTAATGACTTTTTTCAAAGTGAATTTAAAACTTATATTAAACGATCTGAAGGCAAAACAAGGTTTACAAAAGCTGGAAATATATTTCCTTTGATCCCATGTACACATAAAAATGTAAACTGTCTATAAAATCACTCTTTAGTAAGACATGTCATACTCTTCTTGTTTATTAACGTGTTTAGAAGTAAAATAAACCTAATTCGTACATTTAATCCCAAGTTTTCTTTTAAAAGCATCCTGCCGTTATTAGCGCACAATAAATCTTGGGATGTTCGAGGTTGTGAAGGATCCATCGGTTGTATCCTTCATTACCTGGAAAACGAAGAATGCATTTGAAGGCTGCATTTGAAGGAACCTTTACATTTTTTTTAAATGAGACGGTCTTCGATGACGCAGCACCCTTCGAATGCATCCTTCGGAGGACGCAGCCTCTGAAATGAGACACGGCTCATATAGGAATCACCAATAAAATTAAACAATAACTGTCTCTTTAGTATCATTTCCAAACGTTTAAACCACACATAATCTGCAGAAACTCACGTCTGGTCAAAGACACTCCCCCGGAGAATCGTCAGTCTATAGCAATCGATAATTGGCTCCTGTACTAGAAGGTGTGGCTTCATTCACCATATTGAGCATTACACTTTTCCCCATTCTAAACTATGTGAGTGAAATGTCTTGTGTATTCTGTAGTCCTCGTTTCAACAGAAATTTAAATTTTAAAAGAAAACACGAAATTACATGCAGTCACTGCAGTGCAACATTTGACTTTGAAATTACTTAACGGTCATTTAAAAAGTATGTTCTACGAAATATAAATTCACTAAAGCCCTCGTCAGATCACACAGTTTTTATTGTCGGTTATGAAAGTCACAGACAATGTCAGATTATGCGATTTTGTCTTGATAAAATCTTGACATGTTGTGGGTAACAAATGTGCCAGACTACACGTTCCTTCACAATCAGTCATCCCATGCTGTCTACGATGAGTGTTATTTCCCAAAGCATTGACAAGTGTTGGTATAACAATAATTCTTATCTTAATTTAATTTTTTATTTCAATCTCAATAAACACTGATGCTTGCTGACAACTAGGCTACATTATTTAAGGGCATTCGTTATGACATTGATAGGATCAAACATATATTTCCTTTTTAATATTAAGATATTTTCTTTTAAATCTAAATATATATTTTCCAGCCATGCGTTGCTTATTAAACACTCCCTCGCCTGAACTTGCCACAAGTGAGACGGAGAAAATGAAAGCACATCAGCACCAAGGAAAAATCAGATGCACAAGAGAAAATAATGACATATTAAAAAAATTACCAAATATATGACAGAGGTTTGTGATACAACAATTACAGTGAAGCATTAATTAAATATTTATTTTCCACTGAGCAAAACAAATCATCCACCCATATAGTTGAGTAGTGGATGGGCACAAACAAAAAATAATAATTTGTATATTTTTCTTGAAAAATTTATCTTTTTGAAACGTATTTCGTTTGGTATAATTTGTATCTTAATTTTAATGCATTTTTTGTTGGTCAGTTATCTGCTAGATAAACAAGAATAATGAATAACATCTGAGGTAAAGTGCTTCAAAACCAGTCCGCTATGCTTCAGCTCCAAAGCACAAACTGGTTTGTTAAAAAAACTATCCTAAATAAAATTAAATTAAGAACTCAGAGACTCAATGAGAATGGATATGTCAGCATATTTGTGCCAGTCTGTCAAATAAAATAGCTTAAAACACTTATAATATTTCAGAGAAAGTAGTTAAAGTTTGTATAACCAATGATTGATCTTATCCACCCGAGACCCACCCATAAGTAGGTTAAATATGAAGCCAATTTTTTGATTACCTGACCCACGGATTTACAGCATCACCTGCGGATATAACTGAGAAATTATGTACTCCAGTGTCACCTACTTGACGGAACTCGTTGTAAAGAACGGGAAAGAAAATTAAACGACTTTCTGCGATGGTGTTGTGAGGCGTCGCAGACATGGTATCGGTTGTCATGAACTATGCCACATCACATGAGAAGAAACGATTGACTCTTGTGTTACGACGCCCATTTGTCGTTTACGAATCCCCACGACACCCTACGTCTAGGAAATAGGGGTGTCAAAATTAATCGTTTCTTCGGTGCACCACGATGCAGACGCGGACAATTCGGTATCAGTTCAGTAATAGATCATAACCGGTTATTATGTAGGTACTGACGTCATTTATCTCATATGCGCTATGTTGCGGTAGAATACTATGGCGAGGGAGGCGAGAGCGAGTAATTAAAACGCAGATACTCTGCACTGTTCACTGCGTTTGTGCTTGCTTTCGAAGAAAAGGAAAGTAAACTCCATTTCTCTCTCACACACACACTGTGGCCCCTTTGACCTGCTGGCGTGACGTTTCCTCTCCTCTCGGCTGTTGAGTGAGCGGGTTTCCTCCTCCGCGTCTATCATTGATCAGCTGATTGTCGTGTCCAGCGCAGAGCCAATCGCAACACTTTCTGTTGAGCGTGTGACCAATCATAGGCGTTTAACAACTCGCTCTACAACTCTCAAAAAGCAAGCAGGATAATATTTACGTCTGTTTATTTGCTTTAAATGCTCAAGTTGTTCTGTGCATGTACTTGAGATTTGTTTGATGCAGAGTGTTTCTATGAGCAGGTAAAATTAAAGGTACAGTTCAAATATCTGACTGCTTGTATTAAAGGACAAAATTGTATTACAAATACATATAAAATGTATTTTAAAATGATACATTTTAATACAAGAATTCTTGTGCTGTGAATTAAAATATAAAAGCGTATATGGAAAGCATCGTCAATGCACCGTGATGCACCGAGATATCGAATTGAACCGAATCGATGGCATGATAATCGTAACCGAACCGAACCGTGAGACCAGTGTAGGTTCACACCTCTACTAGGAAATCATGCCAAAATTCTGTGATGTGACCGGGGCTTAAGTTGCTGCTTTCACCTGACCTTCCAGGGTCAGTTAATAGGTTTCCAGGTACTTTTTGGAAGTAGTACAAGTGATAAAATAGTTTTTGCTTTGGAAGAATGAGCACTGTTAAATCTTTCACTGTAATACCAGGAACATGCATTAAGAAAGTAAATGGGTGCAAATTTGATTGATATACTGTACGATCACCTTCAATTTGTAAAAAATTTATAAGGTCGATCAAAGACAACTTTTCAATACATTATTGAAACAACTCAGGACCTTTAATTGTATGATTCAATTCTTTTTATTACATGTACCTCTGAATATATGTTCACGCTTGTGTCCTCCATTATGCATTACTGTACTGTATGTGCCTGTTGCTGTATTCATGAGATCATACATCATCAGCTCCCTCATGTGTATCTGTATTTGTCAGTACATCTGTGTAATGATGACCTGTCACAGAACTCCTTTTTTTTTCCCCTGTCTTGTGTAATTTCGTAACCCTAGTGTGATGCAGTAGGCCCCGTCTGTGTGATATTTGGTAATGTGTGATCTGCTCCTCATCCCACTTACAGGTTAACAACAAAACCAACCTAGCCAGCAGCCCCAAAGACACAGGCCCCGCCCCAGCACTGGTACCCACGACAACAACCCCAACCCCCTTGCACGACATCACCCCAGTAGACCCTCCCCCTTTGACCAACTAGCCAGATTTGCTTACAATGGCTCTGTTTTAAAACCTGGCGAGCTGCCTTGCTGTCTACTGCCTACATAGGCACATAGTTTCTATGGCAACATCTTAAAGGCCCTAATGTACTTAACAGAAAAGTTATTTTTTTCTTTTAATGAATCAGAGAAGGTGATAAATCTGTGACAGTTTTCATACAAAGAAAGTGATGACATATTTTTAAAATGTACCAGGGTTTTAACTGTCAAGCAAAAATGAACACTTATTAGGTAAAGTGAACACCAGACATAATTCACATTAAACACAGGCTCATTGGAAATACATGCTTCAGCTTATATTTTTGTGAAACGGCAAAAATATACTTCAACATACGTTTGATTGCAGTTTTTATATGTTATGGGGCAGTATGATGCCAGCAACTTTTTTTCCTTTTCACACTAATGATACCTACAGGAACATATTTTCATTGATTATTTTTAGTTCTTTGCACAACACCAGATAATTACCACAAAGAGCTAAACATTGTCTTTTATTTGTAATTGATTAAGTTTTCCTTACCTATTTATCTGGTGTGGCCAGTTTGCTTGCTAGTTCACTATAAAGTTCAATATGGTGTTGGACTTGTAACCACAAAAGAGATAAAGCAAGGTAAATCTGTGTGATCACAGTACACGTTTATCTTATGTTTGCTTTGGAAAACACTATTGGTTGGCTTTAGGGAAGGCTTTAGGTCAGTGGTTCAATGGTCTAGGTCACAGGTGTCCAGTTCCTGGTAGGCTGCAGCTCTGCACAGTTTAGCTTTAACCCTAATTAAACACTAATTGAGTCCTACAGGCTTGTTTGAAACCTGCAAGTAAATGTATTGAAGCAGGGTTGGAGCTAAACTCTGCAGAGCTGCGGCCCTCCAGGAACTGGATTTGACATCTGTGGTCTACGTGATCTAACAAGCCCCATCTTCTTGTGGAAGAAGAACAAAAAAGGACATGTACCCTAGTGGCCTATTTCCACTGAGTGGTACGGTACAGTTCGGTTCGGTACGCTTTTATGGCCGTTTCCACTGTCAAAAGGCGTACAGAACTGAACCGTACCGTACCACTTTTTGGTCACCGTTTGCAAAGGGTACCAAGGGCACCAAAAGGCGGAGCTAGATGCACTGATTTACAGAGATACGCCATTCGCTCGTGCAACAAGCCAGAATGAAAACAAAGGAACCGCCATGTTTTAAATACACAGACAAGAGATTAGACTGTAATAATATATACATAGAATAACGAGCCATGGTCGACGCGAGCTCAAACAAACCTTGCCGTCATCTTGATTAACAGCTACAAAGCCAAGAAGAAGAGCAGATTCTACTCTGTGCTCCGTAGTTTTTTACGAGCCAGTCTAAAGCGCGAGCGGTTTTGCTTTCTTGCTTGCGCTCGCGTCTATATTTGAAATAACGAACTTCTTGAGCAGATGATAATAACGTGCGCTTGATTATTGACGTGCTTTTGAAACCCGGTCCTTTCAGAAACTGACAAATGCAAGAGTGATGCACGAAAAAACAAAGGAGAAGCCGGAAAAAACAAAGGAGCAAATAATTTTTTTTTAGCAAACATGAACAAACTGCCATGTTTAACTATTATCATTGCTTTTTGGACTATTATGAACTCAGAATGACGGAATTACTTTCTAACAGAGGTTACATGTGCTGGTGAAGATTACAGACACAGATGAGAGGTTTGCACTGACTGTGGGCTATATGTTGTCTGTTGTTTTTGAACCCAAATAAGGACTAAATGTATGCTGTGTGTAGTTTTTCTGTAACATATCGGAGATTGTAAGTGTCTGTATGTGTTCATGTATGTTGCATTTATTTATTTATTTTATATAATTGCAGACGTTACAGTAGGTTATTTCGCACTGTCATTGATCTGCAGTTATAATCAAATTATGTTCATAGAAAAGTTAGTAATAAACATTTATACAGAAGTATTTATGTGTATAAAGCATCCGTTTTGTGAGAAGTGCTTCTCGTATGATATGGAACGACCCGTACAGCTTTACTGTAGACATTTTCTCGAGCGAAAATGACGTTGACCGAAACATTCTGTCGTACAACACGCCCACCAAAAGAGTACCATTGGTACCATTTTAGCAGTGGAAACGCAAGCCTGATAAAGGCGACCCGTATCGACCCGTACTCAGTGGAAACGGGCCATAAGTAACATATTTCAAGATTGCAAAAATGTAAACAGCGCCCTCTACTGGATTTGTCATCTGAAACGTGCAGTGAAAGATACCCAAAACAACATATTTTGCAAAAATATATTCCGAGGCATGCATTTCCAATGAGCCTGGGTTGTTCATTCCAAAAGATTGCTAATGTTGCTAAGCTAACAATACAAGTAGAAAACATGCAGCATTAGTCTATAGTACTTATATTTACAAGCATTTCTTCTGTGATTGGTTTATCTGAAAAGGATTTATGGGATGCTGCCTGCTTCACTGTAGGTTTTGCCTATGTTGCTACTTAGATTTTGCAGTCGCTTTCACATTACTTGTCTTTGCCTTAAATGCTAATAAGCTTACGCATCACCTTTATGTCTTAAACAATGCATTTAAGGTACATTAAACAGGTTATGATCTTCAGATTTTCCTGTCAAGCAAGCAAGCAAAATAAAACAAAAACATGCAAAGAAAACCAAAGGTTGGTAAATCTGGCACTGTTGGTGTGTCGTCTACCCAAAGTTCAGAGACCTTGCATGATTTTACTCACCTCTCATGTCACCTTCATGTCACACGTGTGTTGTTTTACCATTTTAACTCTTAATTCCAGGAAATTTAGGGTATTGTATTCAATCAAACTGCCTTTGAAACATCAAAAGCGATTGCAGCTGCTTGATGTTTCCAATCGATGTAGTTACATGCCATTTCAAGCGCGAAAAAATCCATATAACACTTGTGGTTTTGCTTGCACTTTCATGGTGTGCTATTTTTGCCCATTTTGTACTTCCCATTTGCTAAATCTGAATGTGATATATTTGCAGACGCATAATTGAAGTACTTGGAGTAAATGTTTTGCAGTGCATGGCTGGTTTTAGTATTGCTTTGATAGGGTCATGTGCTTGGAGCTCTTCGCTGTGTGTAGCTTGAGATTGCCTTCCATAATGACGCAGACATGCACGTAAACCCTCGTCTCTCAGACTGACGACACTGTGACGCACACAGACTGTTTCTCCCTCTCTGTCACACACAAGCACACTCAGGAGATGATGTTTCTTAGACAAACGACAAGCATGTGTATGTAATCTTTACTAAGCTGGTGTTGATTAGACAAGACGTGGTCAGTTCCGCTCAGTCCCGCTCAAAGGATTATTAATTGTATTGTATTTACGGTGTGTGCGTTTGTGTGTGAGTGCGTGCATGTGTGATTTACAGAAGAGATCACCTCAGTGCAGTGATCCAATGTTTCTTTTAAATGTTTTTTTAAAAAAAGATCTAGCTGATATAAAAAAAACTGATCCAAAAGTCTGTAAAATTTCTTTTATTTAGGCTTATTTAATAATTTGCATAATTCATAACAGAATTCCTGCAGATATGGCAAGCAATACATGAAAAACACATATGCAGTTGTATGTACTACTACAATGTACTGTTCATGAATTGCATTGATATCAAAATATGCCATTTATTTGTATTTCAAGCATGTATTGGATGCTGTTAATGTGGTTCATATTTAATAAAAATATTAAACCCACAAAAGCTGCATTTACTTGATCAAAAATACCATTATATTTATATTTAAATACTAATATTTTTTAAACTAAAAATAATCCTTTTTTCATTTTAATAGATTTTAAGATGTAATTTATTCATCTGAAGATGGCTGAATTTTTAGCATCATTATTTCAGTAATCAGTATCACCAGCCTGATCTCACGAGGAAACGTAAGTATTTTACGTTTTGTCAGTTTAGTGGCTAATTCGTACGAATTCGTACGAGTTCAGTTGTACGAAAATGTACGATTTTAAAAAGGAGGCGTGGCACCTAACCCCACCCCTAACCCCAACCGTCATTGGGTGATGGGCAAATCGTACTAATTTGTACGAATTAGATCGTACGAATTCATACGAATTAGCCATTAATCAAAAAGTTACGAATTGGCCGTGAGATAGCGTTGGTATCACAGGATAGTATACAGTATCACTACTCAACCGATTTGAATGTTATCACTTGATTGAATTGGCGTTATCAGTGATAATCAGCTGATAGATATGGGCCAGTAGAGGCCTTCTGTGCCTACTGGTAGGCTAAGAAGGCTGATATCATCCATCCACATGGTTAAAAAGCTATAGATCTCATACGGCTGCAGCCAGAGGTTAATGAGAATTATTCATATTATTTATTAAATTTCCCAAAACCCAACCATCACAGTAATTTAAAAACCATAAACTGTAAAGGATATGGACGTAGTATCCGTGACGTCAACCATAGGTTTCTGAAGAGCGCAAATGAAGCTACAAGTGGGCGTGGCCAACGGCGCCATTTTGTTCGCACGTCATCGCTCCAACTGGAGGTAACCAAATAAGGGCAAAAAGGCGGAGCTACAGACGCCTGCTAGCATTTTGCTTAGACTGGCTTTTCTTTTGGAGAAACGCTTAATACTTCATTACCTGCACCTTGTTTATGTTCTGACCACATGTGCTTGGTTGTGTACTATATCAATAAAGTGTTTAGTCTTTTAAAAACACTGTTGTAATACATTGAGCCACTAAACATTGTTTCTTATGACATTTTTCTACAGGAGGAAAACTCTTTTTAAACACTTAAAATATAGTCTGTGTTAATAAATGCAAGGCTATTTATGAAATCCAGGCAGAACACTGTATGACAACGCTTCAGATGACTGTTCTAGAGCCTACAGCTAATCAATCTGTCAGATTCTGGAGTGGATTACAGTTTTAAAGAAAATTATAAATGATAAATGATCTTAAATAAAACAAATACATTTATAGAGATGGTATATAAGTATATAATTTCACTCACCTGGGAAATGGAGTGGCCACGTGAATGGTTTGTGAGCACAATTAAGTGCACACAGCATGCCATATCATCTGATAATTGTAAGAAATAATTCCAAAAAGAAACTGACTGTGTAAAGCCTCATAAAACAAAACAAAAATACGATGTATATGCCGAGCTCACTGGCTAATCATCCGGAATCAGCTGAGGTGAAGTGACAGCGACCAGTGAGACCTAGCTGTCACTCAAGTGGCCACGCCCTTAATTATGCAGACTTAATATAACTTAATAAAAACGAAACGGGTGAATTATAACAGGTTGTCATGAAGGGTAATATAAGCTATATGAACCAAAATCTTTCTTTGTACTAGGCTGTAAACACTTTTTTCTGCTGTAAAGTTGGCCATTTTAACAGTAGGGTCAATAGAAATCTGCCCTATTATGGTGCCAGGATTTGCGGAATTTCGATGAATTGCAGTTTCAGTTACTTCCGTAATATCACCACGAGGGAGAGCGGGAGGTTGCCGCTTGGTAAAAACAGATCTGGATCTGGAGTCTTCTCTATTAGTATAGCTGATTAACCATGTGGAGCCTACCAGTAGGCGCAGAAGGCCCCTACTGGCGCATATCTATCAGCTGATAACCACTGATAATGCCCATTCAATCGAGTGATAACATTCGAAGAGGGTGCACTACTTCAGAAATGTGCATAATATATATTTTGTTTTTAAGGACTGGTTGATGAATAGAAACTCTCCAGCAGAACTTTTTTATAACAGCATAATTGTCTTTATAGTCACTTATAATCATTTTGATGCATCCATGCTGAATAAAAGTACATTTGAACGATACTGTATGTATTTTAACACGTAATGTCTGCCATATGTCAGATTTTGGTATAAGACGAATTACAGCAAAAATGCTTTTGCTATGTCTTGTGTTATTGGTAACTGCTATTGCACTTCATTTGAGTTGCTTAGCTTAGAAAAGGCTTACTATAAATATGTTAAGGCTGTGGCAGTTCTAATTATGCTTCAAACCGACAGGATATTTTTGTTCCATTTCTTTTTATTAGCCGAACTAGAATGAAGCCATTTTAGATAACCAATACATTAATAATGAGTCAACTTTAAAATATTATTAGACACATGCACAGAGCAGATATGTTTCAAATACTCCAGGTGTATTTCTGGAAGAAGTGTGATTTTATTTCTTAGCAGGAATGGGAGGAAGAAGATTGTGTGTGTTTTAAGTTTGTGTGCTGTGATTGAGGTCCAGACTGTTTTCATGGAGGCCACGTGTACAGTATATAATAGATCACTAATGGAAATAATAAGTCTACATTTGGTAGTCTTGTTTTGCTGGTTGGATATATTTAGTAGTTTGTATTTTCCCCTTCAATAGCTTCAAAAAATCATTTGCTTTTCCATGCATGTTGTGTCTAGTACACGGCCATTATCTGCCATTATGCTTTATTAAGCTTCTTTTCCACATACAAATGATATTTTGTATTCCCTTTCATTTTTTTAGGAGCCACAAACTACCGTTATCCACAACCCAGTGGACAGAAACAAGGTAATGTGGCTTTTTTTGTTGTTAAAGCCCACCTGAAGTAAAAATGAATGTCTTTTTGGGGGTGTTAGTAACAATTTGTTAGTCTTAAGATTAGAGATGCACAAAATATCGTTTCAGCATCGATATTACAATGTGCGCACCCGCAATAGTCAAGATATGCAATGTTAAGTCTCAATTACAGTTGAACAGGAGCCACAGAATTGTATAAATTGCTGTATTTATATGAAATATATGTGATTAATCCAAAAAAATGTTTTTCTTACTTAGAATTTTTGTCTTGTTTCTAGTTCAAATATCTACATTTTAAAGTGAAAACAAGATTATTTTACTTATCATACTGGCAGATAATTTAGCTTGTTTCAAGGAAAAACTCTTTGAAATTTTGATTTATTTCTTCTCAAGTTGAAAACAAAACAATATTTTTACTTGATCTAAGAATTGTTTCGATATTTAGACATTTATTGCATAGTGATTATTCAATTTCTGTACCTGAATACCGTTAGGCTCCTCAGAAAACCATAAAATAGTGCTATTTAAACTGTCTTGTGAAACTGCATTCATGTCGCAATATTTATCACAGAAAAGTAAAATATTGTAATATCAGAGTTTTTTAATATCGTGCAGCCCTACATAAGGTTACTGTATATATAAGTTAGTGTGCTTCAAAATGACAAAATTCACATTCAAAGGGCTCTATTTTAACAATCTAGGTGCAAGGACAGAAAAATACGCTTTGCTGCATGGCACATGGTCTAACAGGGTTGTTACTTATTCTCTTAATGAGTTATGGGTGTGTTTTGAGCATAACGTGCATTAAACCAATTAGAGTCTCATCTCCCATTCCCTTTAAAAGTCAGTTGTGTCACGGTGTAGCGCATTTTCTATTTAAATGGCGGACTTTGTAAATGGAAAAACTGAACGCTTAACTAGCGAGAAAACAGTTAAACAAACCATCTGCAGCGGGAGGATAAAGAACGAGCCTCTTCCATTCAGCCTCTTTACTTTCTCTTTACTTTACTTTTACTCTTTACTTTACTCCTTTACTATTGTGGATAAGGAAACGTTGTTGTACGCCCTCCACTGAAGACATCCATCAGCCTACATATTTATTTTCGCTTGTTAAGTGCAACGATTCATTTCAAAACTATTTCTAAATTCAGTTCTAATTTCCAGCAAATGAATAATTGAACAATAATAACGAAGTGTGGTTAAAAAACTGAGTTATATCCAAACACTCGTCCTATGCCCCAAATGGTGATGCATACATCTCCAAAACCCAACAGGTGGACAAATCTAAACAAATATAAATATTCATATAATAAACACTACTACTATTACTAATAATTATAACATTATACAAATGCAAATTGTCATGAATAAACTGAAAAAAGCCCCCTGAGGTGAAGAAGGAATGTAGGTTGTGGTTGTTATATTTGTGTAGAAAATAATAATTTTTGTAACATTTTAATCCTTTAATTTTTTTCGTGTGTAAAGATATTTGTGTATTGCTGTACATGTGTGTATTAAGCAATGTGTAAGCGTTTGGACCCGCAGGCGTATAACTAATGCACTTTGTTCTGGACTTTATTTCAGTTCTTCAAAATAGCAACGTTCCAACAATGCACCTTAACACACCTCGTTTATAAATTGGAACACTCATGAGTCCACAAAGTGGCACAAATGGATTTGCTATTTAAACAACGTGGCACAAACCATGAACATTAGGGTTGCGCTGGTTTCAAAATAGCAATAAATCATGTCAAACATGTCTTGCACCTTATTGCGTCGGGTGTACGATAGGGCCCATGAAGGTGTCAGTTTCAAAAAATAGATTGTCGTTATAAACACAACAAATGTATGGTAATACAGAAAGTGATTGACGAGTATTCTTTATAATCTGTCCAGGAGTCTACAGAGAGTGCCAACACAACTATTGAGGATGAAGACCTTAAAGGTAAACCTTGGCATCTCTCTGCCCGTACGTCTGCCCGTAGATGTGCCGTTTGTTGCTGTTCTCCCTCCTCGATATGTCTTTCATCTGTGCTTCTCCTCAGTCATATGTACACCCTCTCTTGTTTATTTTCCCCACCGAATTTGTACTCAAGTTCTGCCCGTTGCTTTCATTCCTCCCTCCCCGTCATCCTTCGTTCGTTTCCCTGCTTAAGGGTGTCTGTTTCAGTATTTCATGTCAAGTGTGCTATTTGAAATGTCTTCTTTTTCGTTTGTGCTGCTCCTGTTGTTTCTTCCTCTCATTGGTTCAATGTACAGCCAGACGCTTTGGAAACCTCAGCATTAATTCAATCTGGCAACCCTCGGTTGGCCGCCCGCAAAACTCCGAGCCCAAGCAGGCGCCCAACTCCTCGGTACAGAGTAAGTCCGTAACGGGCAGGAGACAAAATCACCCCGTCCTCCCCTAACGTCGCTCAAATGCTTCGAACCCCCCTGTATGAACAAGAGGCCCCTCAACAACTCAAATCAGAACTTTTTAAGGATATTCTCTAATTGACAACTCCAAACTTGATTCTTCATCAGCGCTTCGAATGGTTTAATCCATCCAGCTGCTTCTATCAGACACACGTTTGTGTTGGCCTGTTCTTCATTGGCTGTGCACTGTAAGATTTCAGCATAACTCACTGTAGTCGTAGAGAGAGAGAAAACAATTCTGATTTAGACTGATATTAAAAGCCATTTCAACAGCCTTTTAAAAGCAAAAGCACAGTCTATGAAGGAGAGGGAGGCATAGATGCGTGTAGCATGTGTTAGAAAAGCCTGATGGATTAAAAAGCAAATCTCTGAATCAATAGATGCTCAATAATCAGGTTGTGATGTGCAAGCACCAGAATGTTCTTTGAACATGCTCTTCACCGTCAAATGCCCTCAACGTGGGAGAAAGACCTTTTTTGGTGTTTAATGCTCTTTATTTTTGGTAAAAAAAAAAAAAGCTCTTTTTTTAAGCTCTTTATACTGTAGGTGCTTGAGGCCTTCCAGTTGCACCACTAACTAACCTCTTTTTACTCTAAAAACCAACACAGGCTCATTAGAAATGTATGTTTCAGTCTACTTTTTTGTGAAACCTCAAAAACGTACTTTAACTTACATTTCATTCTAGTTTCTGGTTGAAATGAATAAGAGCAGTATGGCACAAATTTTTGTTCCTTTTCACACTACTGATATTTGAATGAAGGACTGTTTTCGTGAAGTTCTTTGCGCAACACCAAATAAATATCATAAAGCAAGTTAAAAGTGTCTAGGATTTGTAATTGACTCGGTTTGCCTCACTTGTCTATCTCCATATGAACATCTTTCAGCATAGGCTCATGCTGAAAACGTAGCCCTATATACATTTCTGGAGATCACGAATTATGTAGCCAGCACTACATATGGCTGAATTTGGTCTTTAAAACGGACGCTACAGGGCTGTATGACGCCGTTCCTTTTCATGCTTACCTCTGTATGGATTTTTTTCAAAACACTATCGGTTGGGTTTTGGGAAGTGGGAGGTGAGGTAATTCAGTGCTCTTTAAAACACTATCGGTTGGGTTTTGGGAAGGGGGTGGTTGAGGGTAACGATTGGTCAGTCATTAAGTCAGTCAGTAGACAGGGGCCTGCTGGCGGATTTACGCAAATGGCACTCATGAGAAAAATTTGAGATCTCAAAAAAATACACAACAAAAACTACAAAAAATGTAGCTCCTGGGTATTTGGCGCTCTTCAGAAATGTATATAGGGGAACGTAATCAGAATGAGTCTGTGTTGACATCTTTTCAGTCAGTTTACTCAGTAGTTCACTTTGTACGGTGTTGTATTTGGGAGGCTGAGTGCTCGTGGTTTGAGTCTGGTAAAGCATGTTCCACAGAGTGGGTAAAAGCAATGTAAAATTATGGTAAATCTATGTGTCTGCGATGCAATTTTCTCTTACGTTTGCTTAAAAAACATGATCAGTTATGGTTAGGGAAGGGTTTGGGTCAGAGAAGTGTTTAAGAAGGACATGTAAATGACACGTATTATAAAACACTGCCAAAGTAGCATATTTTAGATCCACAAAAATGTAGACAGTGCCCTCTAGAGGATTTATCATCAGAAACTGCAAGAAAACATGTCGTTTGCTGTGCCATGCCGTGCAACATAACCGCTTTGCAAAAATGTAGCATGAGCCACGTATTTCCAATGAGCCTGGGTTGCTAAAAACTGTTCAGTTGACCTTTTGCCCCTGTGTCTCAGGACTAGATTCTGCATTATCCTGTATTGCACCCAACATTCCTAATACGGAGAGATCCACTGCACTAGGAGTGTGCTTGTTTCGGTATCCCATCCTGCTCCATGCCTGAGAGCCTGATGTTTGCTCCTTCTGTTCAGTATCTCTCCCCCCTCCCACCAATCCAGCCTGAAAAAACAAAAAAAGTCTAGATTTATTTGTGTACATTCAGACAAATAGAATCTCTTTGGATTTGTTCAAGCTCAGTAATATGGAATGGACCTAAACCAGTATTGAAAGGACAATACGCTGTTTTTCAACGTCAGATTCTGTTGGCACTTTATTTTGACATGACCATGTGACAAAATGCATTTTGTCGAGAGTCTGTGTTTCACATGATGATTTTGGTTAAGTACTGTATATTAAAAGCACCAAATGAAGATAATTCATTGGCATCACATGAAGATAATGTTAACAATTTGATGAATAAACAGACTAAATTAACAAAATTGAAGGCCTTAATTCTGTTATTATTGACTTTCAAACAAAACCATTTTGATATCTTATGAAACACAGAGAATGGCGTTTCCACCCATGCTATACAGCCGCATTATGCTGAATAATGAAAATGATGTTGAAAAAAGGTTGAAGGCCCCATGTTACAAAGCATGTTCATTGTAAAAAGAAACAAGCATTAGATGGAATGCTTTTCTGAAGAAAAGTAAAGTCCACTTCTTCTCATTTGAAAGCCGCAAACCCCTTTTCCATCTCATTTGTCATTCAGTGCCTTCCGGGCGAAAGACATCAGCTAGAAGACGTATCCATTCCTTTTTTTCTTTTCATCTATTAATTTGCAGACACCATAAACTGAGTGCTGGAGAATGAGTGATTTAATGATAGAATTAATATTTCACATTAAACGAACTGTTAAATATTCAAAGTACAAAGTGCAGTTAACGTCTTTTTGCCCGGTGGGCTGGAGTTATTATGTCATCATCAGTAGACGTAGAAACATTGCACTAGTTTTCTTTGGTGCTTTCATAAGAAATTGCCTTTTTGACCAATTATGAGCCATCTTTTTGCTGTCCCTCAGCTTGCCAAGTTATCAATAAAGGTAAATCGAACCTTTAATTCTTTGAATGAAAGTGTTGCCTGTGATTTTCTACCAGTAAACACTGCTCATTCTGAAACTCATCGTAGAGCACTAGGACTTCTGGAATACACTTTCCTTTGGGTGCCCCTTTGTTTATCGAGTGTCAAAATTTCCTTTATTTAATAACAACACAGTGAACAGAACTACTACAGAGTGTAAATTGTCAATATGTGAAATTCACACAAGCTCTGTATAGGCCAAATTTAGGGCAGGGTGATATAAATGTTTTTTCAGCTCCCCAAACTGACTTTTAGTGCTAATGAACACTGTAAAAAATTCTTTCATGATGCACAAATAGATTAAGTTAACTTAATTGTTTTTGCAAATTTAAGTGAATTGAACATAAAACAATTAAGATGTCTCCCAAAAATCTTAGGAATTGTGTTGATTCAGCTCATTTTAAGTAAGTAGCAAACAAAAGGTTTATTAGTAATTCTATTATGATCTTATTTTACATCCACAATCCTACCCAAAACCTAAATCCAACTACTTCACTGTAAAAAAATGGGTTTCACACAATTCCTTCATGTCGTCCCAACACAAATTGATTAAGTTAACTTTTTTTTTAACAAATTTAAGTGGATTGAACATGAAACAATTAGGAATTGTGTTGATTCAGCTCATTTTAAATAAGTACTTTGAACAACCAGCAAATATATATATTTTTGAGTGAATTTCCAAGCTAAATATAACGTTTAGTTTACTTTTACTTTTCTTTTTTATTATATATATATATATATATATATATATATACAGTAACACTATACAGTAAAGTCCCAATAGTTAATGTTAGTTATATACAGTGACAAAGCAAGCTGAACTGGCGCTCTAGGCAAACGACGATCATGCCGCCCTCACGGGGTTGAGGAGGTTTTGGTGGTTGGGGGGAGGGTTGTAGGGGGGTGTCATGGATGAAATTGAAGAGCATGGTTGGGGCGGAGGTGGTTGCGGACGCCGCCCTGACTACTCTGCCACCCTAGGCCTCTATGGACGTGCCGGCCCTGGTTATATATTAGCAATAACTATCAATGAGAAATACATTTGTTACAGTATTTATCTTTTTTATTCTTAAAAATACAACTTTTTATTCACAACAGCTAATATTCATCAAATAATACACTAAATTCAGCTGCTTGTTCAAACTACTTATTTAAAATGAGCTGAAACAACACTATTCTTGTGATTTTAGGGGGACAACTTAATTGCTTTATGTTCAATCCACTTAAATTTGTTAAGTTAACTTAATCAATTTGTGTTGAGACAACATGAAGTAATTGTGTACACTGTAAAACCCAAAATGTTAAGGTAACTCAAACCATTTGAGGAAGCCGATTTCAACAAACCATTTAAGTTCAAAAACTAATCCTAGTGAGTACTGTGAACTTAATCCATTTGAGTAAATGAAGCAATTTAAGCACAGTGAAACCTGATAAATGAAAAGAACTCAAACCAACTGAGTACTGTAAAACCCAATTAGTTAAGGCAACTCAAACCGTTTGAGGAAACCGATTGCTACAAACCATTTGAGTTAAACATCTAATCTATATGAGTACTGTGAACTTACTCCATTTAAGTTGAAGTAATGAGGTATTTAATTAAATCATTACTTTCAACACTGAGTTCTAAACTCTTTTCAAATGAGTAGAATTAACTTTCAGTAAATTTTGAGTTAACACTCATTTCATTTGATAAAGTTGACTGTTGGGTTTTACAGTGTAGAACCCTGCAATTTTGTACAGTGTAATAACAGATACAATGGATTTTTTTTTATTAATGTGTAATTGAATGTAGAAATTATCAAATGGATACATCACCTAAAAATGAACATTTCCTTTCCATTCACTTACACTCAATTTATTGAACACAAAACAGAATTTAGGGGGAAAAGCAGCCATTGACATCCATAGTAGGAAAAAATAGGCTGCTTTTTGAACATTCTTCTGTGTTTTTTTCTTTTGTGTTCAACTTAGGAAAGAAACACTTTGGAATGATGACAGAATTTTCTTTTTTTTTTTTGGTGAATTATCCTTTTAAATGTGTTAAATTGACATTAGCTTATTGTAAACATTTTAGCCTATAATTTTTTTCAGTTTAATATTCAAGGCTGATTTTTTCCACACTGTTTTTTCCAAAAGTTTCAGTAATTTATCAACATTCTGAAAGGGTTAATGATGCACACGAATCACCAGTTCAGTTTGGCCTCAATTAATTGAAATGAACAGTTTGGTGTGATTGAATGGGATAAACTAAACATTTTTTTTTTATTCAGCCCTACAAATAAAACAGTCATATTTATGAACTGTAATAACAAATATAAAAATAAATAAATACATAGCAATGGTTATAAAAATACCTTACTCTGAACACTTACAAAACATACCAAAAATAGTATTAACTTCATTATATCCTTTATAAATCATTACAAATATTAAATATATCACCCAGCCCTGAATTCAGCAAATAGCTTGAAAACAAAAACAGAAGCTATGATGGATAACTATTTAAATTTTTCTGGTGCTTTCTAAACAAAGGTTTGCATTTTTGTGGATTGTATAAATTGAGAAATGAGTTGGGATGTTTCTTAATAATTCTGTGTCTCACACGCTAGACGTCTCTGTGTGTTTCAGCTCGAAAGCAGGAGATCATAAAGGTGACCGAGCAGCTGATTGAATCCATCAACAACGGCGACTTTGAGGCTTATGCGTGAGTGAACACAAACCTGTCCATAAGACTCTTAAGAACACTAATGCATCGGCCCATTTTCTCTTGATTATGAAGATTATATTTAATGGTCACCTTTTCACAACAGGCGCTCCATCTATAATTAGATCCAAGCCTGAGTTAATTACAGCTTTTGATTGGCAGATTGGACATCAGAAGAAAGCTCAGACGAATATTCTCAGCCACATACGCTCAGATTGATTTAAAAAGTGGAGCGCTCCTGCTTTTATATTAATATTTTGCCCAAATATGCCAGTTATTTTATTTTACTTTCTTCTCTTTTTCTTTGCAGAAAGATTTGCGATCCTGGTCTTACTTCCTTTGAGCCTGAAGCTTTGGGAAACCTGGTGGAGGGGCATGATTTCCACAGGTTCTACTTTGAAAACGGTATATAGTATATATATATATATATGTTGTTTTTTTTTGTTTTTTGTTTTTCAATTTCTTTGTATTTGTATGATCCGTTTTGCATATTCTAATAAAAAAAAAAGAAGAAGAAAACGGTAAATAGACAAATATATTTGTCAAGTCATATTTCTTGCGATTTAAATAATGCAAATTGTTTTAAAGCAGCTTCACAGTACTGAATGGGGAATAATAATCAGTCTATAAACAAGACTT
The DNA here is from genome assembly GCA_903798195.1 of Danio kyathit. Lineage (NCBI taxonomy): Eukaryota > Metazoa > Chordata > Actinopteri > Cypriniformes > Danionidae > Danio > Danio kyathit. The sequence goes on along the minus strand of LR812519.1, from coordinate 20,858,764 downwards.
TAACAAATATAAGATAAATTCTCCTGTAGTCAGTTCAATGTTCTGTTTAATAACTGTTTAAAAATGCATCAATAATGATTTCAGCTAGTAGTAGCTGTACAGAAGAGAACGGTATTGCTATTCAAGTCAGCTATTATATCATACAACTCAAGTCAGCTAGTTTGTTGATTCAGCCAGTTCAGTAACTTTGTCGATGTTACAAAAAATGGTCCCACTTAATATTAAGTGTTCTTAACATGTACTATTATGTGGTCCAGAGTGTATTTTTAAGGCTTGGTTGTGTTTATAAGGTGCAAAGCAATGTGTGCTTTGATTATATACAGCTACTCAGCTAACATGAAAAGACATGTCATATTTCCTAGTTCCTCCGAAAGGCCTGCCCTCAAGAGTCTTTGATTGGTCAGCTAATATAATGTGCTGTGATTCATGGATCGGCTCCACGTCACCAGGAAAAGCGCCTGCCATTGTGTAAATACTGTCAGTCAGAGTAGCTGTAAGCCGTATTAGTTTGAGCCTGAATCAGACAGAAAATGAAGAGGACACAGCTGAACCTTACGCCTGCTCTCTAAAATAAAATCTGACAAGTGTCTTTCACATTTATTCCGAATATTCGGCATGTGTAAGTAATATGAAACTTCACATATCTTTTGCAAGTTCGTTATTTGAGAAGTATAACACAGGGAAAGCGACCGCATAGAGAGACACTGCAGCGCTGCTCAAGACTGTGGTTGTTTACAGGGGTTTGACGGATATGAATTTGTAACTAAATTGTTAGCAGTGCCAAACAGCATTTCCCGATTACCATTGTTTACGTCCTTGCTACAACATAACGCTAGAAACTATGCATGTAATAGATCAATTTTAACAAATAAAAATACTTACAGGTTGTGGCTCACAATCCACAGCTTCGTCTATTATGGCTGGAGCTGCTCCATCTTTGAGGAGTTTTTAGGCGAATCCAGCACTGAACTGGGAGAGATTCTGGAAGCTGTCCTTTGTCAAATGCTAGCCATATATATTTTTTATAATTCTCTGGATCATAATTAATATTAAATTGTAAGCACTTCTCTCTTTGTGTCGTGTCCTTTGGAAGCCCAAATACAGAAACAGACTAAGCTCTGTGAAAATAGCAGCGTTCGGATGGCATGTTAGCTTTCTCTGCTATAATATTACAGTGCATCTGTCCACGCCCCTTCGCTGTGTGGAGTGTATGTGTGTAACTTGAAGGTATTTTGATCTCATTAACCCAGATGTATTTTATTGTAGTCCCTGAACTTTGTTCGCTGTAGGCTTTGCTATAAGCTACATCTGTAAAAGCCAATCTCTACCTTTGCATTGAACTTTGAGCGCATTACATTCAGAGATGTTGTTTATGTTGACACAGCTACACTCAACATAAACTAAAGTTTAAAATATGATATCGAAGTGGACCACCAAGTGTTCATAATGTATTGCAGAACTTTTCTAGTGATCTTAGTGTGGGAAGGTTTGGTAGTATAGGAAAGTTTAAGGGTGGATTAAGGTGTAAGGGATGGTCAACGATGTAATTGCAGAAATTAATTACATATGTAATTATATGAAGTTATTTATTAAGCATAAGTACAATGTAAAAACATGTATTTGCACAATAAGTACATTGTAACGAATTATTCATTTCCATACATACTTAATATAAAGTGGGACCAGTTATATACCAGTTTTTGGACCAGATTGTCAGTTATGATGAGACCAATGGAAAATCTGTTTCAATAGCTCTATAGGGGACAATAGTGTCATCTTACAGCTTAATTCAGTTTCTTTTGGTTGCAGCTGTTGAATAAATAATAGTGAATATTATACCGCTTGTACCAGGACTAACCATCTTAATGTTTTAGTTTTCCGAGTTATTGAATTTTATGATTTTAAACATTATATTTGTGACACTGCATTATTTGGTAACATTTTTATTTAAGATCATATATATTTTTTATCTGTTATAAACTTATTTTGCTTATTCATTTTTAAAGATATAGTATACACATTTATCATCCTATCAATATTTATTATATTACTTATTGAGTGCATTAAAATAAATAAATAAATGAATAAATGAATAAATAAATAAATAAATAAATAAATAAATAAATAAATAGGGGGGCAGCTCAGTGGTTAGCACTGTCGCCTCACAGCAAAAAAGTTGCTTATTTGCTTTTAAGTTTGGACCTGTAGAAATAGGTATCTAAACACTCAGAACACAGTCTTTAAACAGTATTTTTTTAGCTGTATGTTTGATCTTAACTGTATATTAGATTAGTGTGTCTTGTCGTCCCCTTTAGCGCTCTCCAAAGGTAACAAACCCGTACACACTATCCTTCTGAACCCTCATGTGCACCTGATCGGGGAGGATGCGGCCTGTATCGCGTACATCCGCTTGACCCAGTACATGGACGGCAGTGGGATGCCACGCACCATGCAGTCGGAGGAGACCCGCGTCTGGCACCGTCGAGACGGCAAGTGGCTGAACATCCACTTCCATCGCTCTGGAGCCCCCAGTGTGCCCATCAAGTAAGACTCATAGAGCATCTCTAATGTTCATGTACAGTTGAAGTCAGAATTATTAGCCATCCTGAATTATTAGCGCTCTGTATGTTTTTTTTTTTGACACATTTCCAAATATAATGTTTTAAAAACTAATTTGTAATAACTGATTTATTTTATCTTTGCTATGATGACAGCACATAATATTTTACTAGATATTTTTCAAGTTACTAGTATTCAGATTTAAGGGCAATTTAAAGGCTTAATTAGGTTAACTAGTCATTGTATAATGATGGTTTATTCTGTACACAATCGACAAATATATTGCTTAAGTGGGCTAAAAATATTGACCTTAAAATAGTTGTGAAACAATTAAAAACTGCTTTTATTCTAGCCGAAATAAAACTAATAAGACTTTCTCTAGAAGAAAAAATATTATAGGAAATACTGTGAAAAATTCCTTGCTCTGTTAAACATCATTTGGGAAATATTTGATAAAGAAAAGAAGAAAAAAAAATCACAGGAAGGCTAATAATTTTGACTTCAACTGTATGTGGTGATGTTGATCAAAAAGGCTCATTTCCAAGAAAGAGCTTAAAAATGTTTTTAGCATTTAATTTATTAAATCTGTCTTTTTAAATATATGTTTTCAATCTCAGGAGTCAAGTAATCAGTCAGTTTAAAACTGTTCAAAAGTTTGGAGTCATTAAGTTATTAATTAACTACAATAATAATAATCATAATCTAATCACAATCATAATTCTTTATTATAGGATGGATTTATTCATGATAAATATTGACATTTGTAATGTTATAAAATATATCGGCACATTTTTAGCATATTAATATTATTTCTGAAGGATCATGTGACACCAAACATTTGCCAATATGCATTCTAATCTAAACTCTAATAATGTTTAATACAGTGCTCAGCATATATAAGCACACCCCTCACAAATCTATCTTTTAAATTCATATTTTAATAGGAAGCTATACAATATTATATTTGTGCATATACATTAGATTAGTCAGTATTGTAACAGTATTGTAGATAAACTGTATTTATCTAACAAAATAACTTATGATAACTGTCCAAAAACTAGTACACCCAAATTTATGTTATAAAAAAATATTAAATACAAATTTGAAAAAAAAGGAAAAATCAAAAGAAGCAAAAACAAAAAATATATAAAAAATATATAAATAATAATAATAATATATAAATAATAATAATAATTATATATGTATTATATATGTTATTATATAATGTAGTTGAAATATTTTGCTTGAATTTAATTGTATTATCTTTCCATTTCTAAATATGTTTGGTGACTAAAATATTACTTTGATAAATATATCTGTTTAATAAATCAGTTTTGTTTAAATGCACCAAAATACATTGCCTATATTCACTGAGAAATGGATACAAATATTCATTTTCAAAATGGGATCTACTCAATTATGCTGAGCACTGTATTATTGATTTTACTGTATTTATTTCTTTATAAATCCTAGAAGAGAATAAGACTTTCTTCAAACATTTACTAAATGAAACTGAACCCAAACTTTTGAATGTTGGTGTAAATGGAGACAAAAATTCATTTGCTTTAAGTGGCTTAGAACTTGCACTAAATCAGGGGTGCCCAAACTTGGTCCTGGAGGGCCGGTGTCCTGCCAAGTTTAGTTCCAACCCCAATCAGACACACCTGGGTTAGCTAAACAAGCTCTGTATCCATGGCCACACTGCACTTTTTGCCCCACAGACTCCCATTTATACTCACGCGAATGTGTCAGACCAGCAACGCAAGCTCATGTGACAAGTTTCACAGTTCGCTGTGTTGCAAAGTTTAACCTTGGTGAACTCTGACCTGCGAAATCACATCACGTGAAATGTCTAATCATCTTGTTTAATCCTGCCCCCTTTTGCAGCGCCGTACGACAGAATTTTGCAAGCTCAAACTCTAGTGTGACTGCGGCATTACTAGGTATAGAAAGATCCAACATTGGCTAATTCTGAAAGCATAGCCCCATATACGTTTCTGGAGATCCCTAATTATGCAACCAGAGCTGCGTATGGCTGCATTTTGTCTTTAAAACGAATGCTACGGGGCGGTATGACGCCGTTCTTTTTCTCGCTAACCAGCTGATCACTTACAGTACCTGCATGTGGACGGCTTTTCCTCTGTTACCAGTTTGTCCGGTAGCTTGACACGTACGTCAGCGAACTTGAGATGCAGAGTGGAGTTGACCACAATGACGGGGTTTGAGTCCGGTGAAGAACGGTTCTAGAAAGCAGATAAAACAAAAACAGAAGCCAAAAAATAAAATAAACAAGTAAATAACAGGGTGAGAATGTGGTAATATCTGAAAATGTGGTAAAAAAATCAGGTGAGGGTTTTTCTTTTTCTGGATTGCTTTTCAAAATACTGCGGTCGGGTTAGACCTTCAGGACTAGTTTGGTCACCCCTGGACTAAATAAAGACCATATGAATGAACTATAATTCTTAATGCTTAATGTCGTGTTGATTTCCAGCTTTTATTGATGTGTGTTTGTGTATATTTTGTAGTTAACGGAATATTAAGCTTCAATTTTTCCCAACTGAGGAGAAACCATCAGCAAAAACCCAACCGTCTGTCAGTCAAGCTGGAGGTGTGTCTGCTAAGCCACGCCCACTCCCAATAACCACGCCCACCCCCCTTCCCCCTTGAGGGTCGTTTACATGTTTTTTCGCACATGGACCAGAGAGTTCAAGCATTTTGCTAAAGTTCATCACCAAAACCTGTGGGCCATCGCATACAGTATATGGACATTATTAAAAGGAGTGTATTTTTAACATTTGATTTTCTCTTTCTTTTTTTAAGCTGTTTTGGTATGCATTTTAAATGTATAGATATGTAAAGAGAATCACCTTTCCCCCCCAAGTCTGTACTGTATTTTTATGTCTATTTATGTGTGTGCAATATATCAACTTTTGAAAGATAAGAATGTTAATATTGAGCTTGCTATTGTTCTGGTGATGTACATATGTCGTGATCGTTCAGATAAAAAAACGATAAAATAAAAATCTTAAAAAAAAAAAAAAAGAAACTTTAAGAAACTTTTAAAAATATGTACTTTAAATTCTGGCTTACAGCAAAATTAACTACTTTAGTAACTGCCGTCAAAAAGCTTTGTTTATATTCGCTAGCTTATACAATGTTTGGCTCTTACTTGGTTTAACTTGATTTAAGAGAACTGCAGAATACTAATATGGACTGTATGTTTACCTTATGTCATAGAATATGAGAAGAAAAAAACAACAACACACAGATATCAAAGAGAATGTAGCATATACGATACATCAAACTGACAAGCATTGGGTAATGCATGGAGGACTATTTTCTGAATGACCGTGCTGGGAATTTTTTCTTTCTGCTCTTGTTTATGTTGTGTAATTCATGGTTTCCTTATCAAAGTTTTATTTCTATCGATATCATAAGGCTCTGATACGGTAATGATGACAGCGATTTTCATTATTACGACCCAACATATCTATAAGTATCACCCTACTTTCAGATCTATGTAGCTTAATTTTCCTATATTGAGTGGCTGTGAAAATATTATCCTTTGACTTTATATCATGGCTGTATGAGAAAACGAAATATAAGTAGCTTATGAGAAACTACATGTATCATTTTCACGCATATTTGTGCTTTTGATTTCTCCCGACATTATTTTCGTCTATGGCAAGAAGAGCGAAAGCGAACGAGTCTGAATTTCAAGCATGCACACTGCCCCTAGTGGCGACATTGTGTCTGTGCGCCACTTAATCGGAAGATGATGTCATAGAGAGCGATGTCGGAATGGAACGGTCTTCCTTGAGGAAAAACCTCACCACTACTGGACTATGCCAACACCGTACTTTCCGTTTCTCCATGTTCCTTTTTCTCTTCTTAAAGACATTTCCTCTGCTGATACTTACAGAACCTCAACGCCAATATGAGGATGTGAACTTCATAATTTGTTGCCATGGTGGCGCTAGCAAATCAACATATTTAATGAAAAATACAATAAAGGTGTGATATGTACTGTACGTTTCTTGTCATGTGTCAGCTTTCTATCAACACATACAGTAAACACAAAATAAGGGAGCATTAGACCATCTGTTGAGGAAATTTACCCCTAACACATCAAGATTAGCCTTCTAGAGTATTAGGTAGGTTAGTTTAACCCAAAATGAAAACTGTTTAATTAATAACTTGTCTTCATGTAATTTTCTCTTCAGAACACATTTTGTCATGTCATTTCAACCATGCTTGCTTGACATGTGAGAACCAATAATGTCCATTCTTGCATTTCACACACATATTCCATTCATTCATTCAGAAAGGCTCTCAAAGCATGCGTCCGTGACTGAAATGTGACCTCCGGTGGACAGTAGCAGACTCAGAAATAAGACGCAGATTCAGAGTTCCACATGAGGTTATTAATTAGTAAATAATATAAATATTACGAACATAAACATTAGATGAGCAGATTACAATGTAAGCCTGTGTCCTAACAACACCAGCGGTTTGCACCAGACAAAACACGACCGAAATTTAAACACAGCCATTCAGAAGCACAGAATATGCACACATGAAATAGTAAGGTTTATAATCTAATTAATACATATTAAATCTCTCTCAATGTAGGCTACATGCTGAATCACTGATAAGTGTTTAGTATTAAAGTTCAATCTCAAAATGTTTTTTTTTTTTTTTTTTAAGATCTGAGGTGAACTATCTGCTGCTGCTTTCAGTATATGCCAGTAAATGTCATGTGAAATGGCATTCAAACTCACATTATTAGCATTTAACACTGATTAAAGCACATGAGATTTACAGTACCTGAGGTGATCATAGTTTTCTGTTGTTCACCGGTGAGAAATAGAAGCTGTTTCGAATATATCAATTCGAGATGTTGGTTAGGACAAAAACTCCTTTTAATATGGAAAATATTCCTTCTATCGAGTGCCGTTGCTTTTATATGGAACAAAGTTTAAATCACTTGCTCCTGTCCGTAATCTGGCAACCTGAGCTTCCGTTTGTTTTGATCCAGGAGTGCAATACCTAGTTCAACCACTGGGTGACAAACTTACATACTGCACCTATAGACTGATTTCACGCGGCCGCCATTATTAACAGCGAAATCGAGGCTGCGGTGGGAAGAAACCCAGAAGTATAGACTGAGTCACACAGGAATGTTGTGTACCTGGCTGTATATCTTATCAGCGAAGAGAAAGTGACACAAATTTATGATTTCAGCGCCTTCCGAGTGACCCTAAGGTCCGTTCTGAATGAATAGTGAAAATAAAAAGGGATATTTGACCTCATTTTCAGCTAAGTTAAGGGAAATGGCACTACTTAGAAAACGTTTTCTTTTCCAAACACACATTTTAGATGCCATTCATCAAACTCAAGTTAATGAACTGATTCTTTCAATATATTAGACTAGTCACGATACCAAATTTCCGTAATGAAATATAAAAAAAACGCCAATTTCTCGTTAACATTTAAGACACTGTTCATGGAGTTCTTAAACAGCGCTGATTGGCCATTGTGTTCACGTGCTCAACAGAAATCACTCTGATTGGCTGTGAAGGTCATCAGTTCACCTCACCGCTGTTTACTGAGTGCAAACACCGACAAGCGATTCGCTGATGAATCCGGTGATCTTCACGGCTTTAAAACGCTCCAATATCCGTCTATGTGTGTTTTCAATCTGTGAAGAGCAGGAAGCTGATAACCTTCACAGTCATTCTGTTGAGCACTGGTGAATATTACGCCAAATCAGCTGTTTATGAGCGCGCTCAGTGGCGCGTAAATGTTAGCGGGAAATTGACGTTTTTAAAACTTCAGTACCGGGACAACACTGTTAAAGACAACACGAAGATGTGCTACAGAGGACTGCACTGTTTTATCACTCACCGGGTTACATAGGCTGAAGCAGGGAAGCGTCCCCACGGTGTTTACCTGCTGCCCTGGACTGAAGTCTAGGAGGACACTTAAGTGTATCACTCTTAAAGAGATTGTGATGTTGTTTGACGCCTAATATGTTTTTAATTGTTTAAATGAAACTGAACTGAATGATATTTATGGAGCGAGATTAGACTCAAAAGTCTTTCACGCAAAAGAAACGATGTACACATGCGTAGCCTAAATCACGTGCATAAAACCAAATTCACGTGCGTAAAATATTTATATATATTCACAAAAACAATTCACGTGCACAAAATAAAAATACATATTCATAAAATACGTTTCACAAATGCAAAACACCATTTGCAAATGTATAAGAGTGTACAAAAAGTTTTGAATGTTTAAAACTTGCGAGTTCATCCTGAATGAGAATGTGCAAATCCTCTTTCACCCCTGAATACGTGTGTGTGTATTTTTGAGACTGTCCTGGCAGAGGCAGGCAACTCGTACCTTTCAGCCAATCAGATGAGAGCTGTATTCGATATCACCCACTCTGCGCTCCTTTTGCGCAGTCAGTTCCTCTCCAGCATGGCGAACGGAGAAAGATGCGCAGGATTCAAGCATTAAATTCCCTGACTTTCACTGACTAAACTTAATTTCCATTATATCTAATGAACGTAAACAGGCCGCTGTTGTGCTTTAGTATTATGTATAATATAAATATAGTATTAATACTTTTCGGGATCTTTTTCAACACAAATCGGAGCCTCTCGGATCATTTCAAACATGTTTGATGCTGTTCAGGATTTTAAAATGGGCTGATCACTGCTCTGATAACCTGCCCTCCAACCTACAGCCGCATCACAGAAGAGAAGAGCTAAGGAGAATCGCGTCAGTTTTAATAAATTAAGTTTTAAGTTTGTTTTTGTTTTTTTGCTTTTGTTTTTTTTTATTATTATCAATAATTAGCCTGTTTGTTATTTTATTTTATTAGTTTTCATCTGGGTCATGAATAACTTACCGCACACACAGAATAACGTGTGGCTAATGAAAAAAATGATAATTTTATTATAAATCAGCTTATATATATATATATATATATATATATGTGTGTGTGTGTGTGTGTGTGTGTGTGTGTGTGTGTGTGTGTGTTAAAACTGACGCGATTATTCCCCGCTCGGTCAATTTACTTTGTGATATTATGCCGCATTAATCACTCATGCAGAAAAGACTTTGCAGAATAAAAACGCTAAATCATTCCAGTAGGTGGCGCATTCAGATCAGTAATGAGGAGTGATGAGACATTCTAAATGAAACTAAAAATTTTACATTTCATTAAATAAAATGTAGTACAAGTATATTGAATTAAACCCATTTATAAAATTAAAGTGTAAATGCTTATGAATAACTGCAAATAAGCAAATAAACCTTACTTTTTTAATGCAAAAAAAAAAAAAAAACTATTTTCACATTACTTTCCTTAAAAAGTAACACATTTAGCTCCATTTCTTAAGTGACTTTAAATTGTATTGTATTACTTTCCCAACACAGCAAATAAGATTAACATTACTGATTTTTCAGACCTATGAAACGTAAAACTCCAAATGATCGCCTAAACAAGATTAGGCTACAAAACTACTGTTGTACAGAGAGCAGCATGGTCCCTTTAAGTCTATTCACTGTGTTTTTTCTGTTCTCATTTCCATCGGCTGTTTAGTTATGTCAATCAGAGAGAATGCACTGAGTTACGTTGTGTACGGGCAGTTCAGTTCAATATAGAGGTTGCTCGCATGCTCATCGCACCGTTCTGTGCCGGAGCAAGAGGAACAGTGACGTGTAAGCTGTGTGTTTATGCCACTTGTACTGTGTGAGTGTATCTGCGTTGTTCAAGACGTTAAGTAAAAGTTATACGGAAAAGACGATCATCTGTCGTGGCTCATTCCTCCCACGCATCCACGTAGGCCAAAGCAAAATTGAAACTAACAGAACACACGACACTACCAAAATAAAACATTGCATTTAATGTTGAAAGAAGATAAACCAGATTAACATATCATAGCGCATTCACAATAGCCTACTCATTTAATTTATTACTTAGGCTATAATGTCCTTGACCACCAGCAAATCAGAATATTCAACTGGACAGCACCTTAGAATTGTGTTCAGAGTCGCTGCCTCAGTCAATCAAATCCAGTCAAATAAAGCCTACAGCTGATACTACAGGAGTTTTAGCCTGATTTATGATCGATTTTCACCTTTTGAGAAAAGGAGATAAGTTTACTACAGCCCATGATAAGCAAATAAACACTTAATTTATGTTGTCATGTTTTCATTGTCAATTTTTTAGTTTATGGCTTAATAAAGAACAAAATAAACTCATAAGAATCATTTAAAATGCTTATATTTATATATTTATTACTGAATGATAGGGTATATTTTACATATTAGGCAACTAAAGCACAACAACAGCGGCCTGTTTACGTTCATTAGATATAATGGAAATTAAGTTTAGTCAGTGAAAGTCAGGGAATTTAATGCTTGAATCCTGCGCATCTTTCTCCGTTCGCCATGCTGGAGAGGAACTGACTGCGCAAAAGGAGCGCAGAGTGGGTGATATCGAATACAGCTCTCATCTGATTGGCTGAAAGGTACGAGTTGCCTGCCTCTGCCAGGACAGTCTCAAAAATACACACACACGTATTCAGGGGGAGTCGTACGTGAAAGAGGATTTGCACATTCTCATTCAGGATGAACTCGCAAGTTTTAAACATTCAAAACTTTTTGTACACTCTTATACATTTGCAAATGGTGTTTTGCATTTGTGAAACGTATTTTATGAATATGTATTTTTATTTTGTGCACGTGAATTGTTTTTGTGAATATATATAAATATTTTACGCACGTGAATTTGGTTTTATGGCGGTCGCGTGAAATAAGCGTATTCTTGACTTCAAGCAGTATTGAACATCTGTTTGTTTAGCTCACAGGTGTCAAACTCAGTTCCTGGAGGGCCGCAGCTCTGCACAGTTTAGTTTTAACCCTAATTAAACACACCTGATCCAACTAATTGAGTCCTTCAGGCTTGTTTGAAACCTACAGGTAAGCATGTTGATGCAGGGTTGGAACTAAAATGTGCAGGGTTGCGGCCCTCCAGGATCTGAGTTTGACACTGATCAACACATAAAAATTCACCTTGGTTTTACTACATTATTAATTTACCTTGGATTTATGCCCAACGCTAATCCTACCCCTCACAGTGACGTCACCAGCTTTATTGATTGCATTGTGTCTGACTGAAAAATGCTATCTCAGTTTACATATCCAAGTCTGCATTTATATACTTGGGCAGATTGATTAAAATGTGTATAACCAGAGTTTACTCCAAAAACCATAGTTAAATTAGGGTTATAGTGCAGCAAAACACGGTTAGTTTGGGGTTATCATGGTTTAACTTACCGTGGCTTTTGATTGCATTTGTTGACATGGTTGTGTCACGTGCCTTTTGAAGTTTGGAACGACGCTCTGAACACGAATCCTCCAGCTTTCGGAGCTTCTTGTTTTCGAAAGGAAAGACTTGAAACCGCTTCACTCGCATGAATTGTTTTATTATTTTTTTAGGTGAATACTTCTGAAATGAGTATGTAGACGACGAACTTGGGTTTGGAATAACATGAAGGTAGGGTTACCATTTTCAATACAAAAAAATAAGGGACGCATACTGCAGCGGGGACCACATCCCCAATCACAGGCCCAATAGCATGTCAGTGGTGGTAAATCGCAACTTAAAATGTGTTTTTAGGAAAGTATGAACACTTGGACATTAAAATAAACTGTCTTTTATTGAAATCTGTGTAAACAGATCAGATGCAGTCAGTCTTTCTCTTTTACAACTCTGCAGCACTGTTATAGCTGATGTTATGTGTAATAGTGTGGTACACCTGTGTTAACTCAGCTGCTGTAACCTAGAGGAGAGGAGAAAATACTAATAAACCTAATTTGAAAGGGTGGTATTGATAACAGATTTTGGCTAAAATGTTTATCATTATTTGCAGTAACACCTATCCAAACATGGAAACAGCACATACATAAACTAGCTACAAACATTAGCTAGTAAAGTAAAAAAAGCCTATTTCTATTTAAAAATTTGCAAAGTTGCAATTTACTAGTTTATTTTCTTTGCACGGGCATTATGTTGTTTATTAATGTAATAAATGTAATGTTTCATGTAATAAATTAATGCCTGACTTAATCTTAACAAGCAAATCATAATATCACATTGGAATGTAATCCACATAAATGTAATTCCACATAAAAATTTACAGAATGTTTACAAATTACAATTTGTGACCCAGTGTGTGAAAACCAGGCCAAATCTAATTCTGAGAGAAAGTTTGATTGTAGCCATTCATTTGATTTAAGTTGTTGATATGGTTTTACTCAGTTAATATTAAATACATATATTTTTATTATTTTCACAGACTGTTCTTTATTTTATGTAGAAAATAGTAAATTACAAAAAAAAAAATTACTCCAGCTACATTTTCACAGACTGGGTCACATTTATTACCATGTCTGCTTCGGGAGATGAGCTCTGTCATTGCGGGAATGCTGCTCTCATGAGGCATGTTGTCGCACGTCCCGCATGAGCCACAGAGAACGCTCTCCGACAAATCGTGCAGTTGGCTTGATAACAATTTCTACCACTCTGCAGCCATGTATTTGTTTACTCCCACTCTCTGCGGTACTTTTGCAGCCGCTTGCGTTTAAACTGTAACGCGGTGGTTAGCTGGAGAAGCATATGTAGCCACTAGACTACTCTTTGTCAAGACTTGACAGACTCTGCTTAAAAGACACGCCCTCCTCACTGGACAAAGACCAATCAAATTAACGATGACATTAAGTATTACCCAATCAAAAGTAGGAAATGAGGCATCTTCATAAAATGCGTGTGGAATGATTTGTATGAAAAGCTACTCAAAAAAAAGATAAAAATACGGGACAAACCCATAGACTGTAAAAGATGGACAAAACCCGTCCCGTAATGATTCAAAACGGGACGCGCAATTTCATTCTCAAATACGGGACGATTCCGTATTTTAAAGGACGGGTGGCAACCCTACATGAAGGTGAGTTAATGACGGTTGTAAAACTAAGTGATTTTATGGGACGGTTGTATTTATATTTATGAGGATTTGTACCTTACCTAATATTTAACTGTCGTATGCACTTGATAACTCGTGTTTCTGACCTAAAACCTTGTAGGCTATGTCTGCCTGACAAAATATGTTTTTCCATTGACTTTCATGAAGATTCGATCGTTAGAATAAAAGTATCCTTTCGTTTGCAGCTTTTGCTGGGCTATTTTTACATTTATAACAACTAACCAACATGAAATTATACTATAACATAAAGAAAAAACTATAGTATTTGAACCACACTATAGTAAATAAATTAATCTGTTGTGGTAATTTTCTAGCTGCTATGGTAATACAAAAACTATAGTAACATAAATTACCTACTACTGTAGTTTTTTACAACTATATTATACCACAATACAATAATTGTTTACTGTAGTAAAAGCTAAAGTATACTTCAATATTATTATCAGTTTACAAGATCACGATAGGTAATATATTACATTATGCTATAGCATTAATTAACAAGTTGTTGTAACTATTATAATATATTCAGTATAATACACCTTATTATAGTATTTAATATAAATTACTATATTATTTTGTTGTCTGGGAAAGTACATTTTAAATTGTAAGTACATATTTTTGCCCAGACTCTTTTAATTAAATGCAAACTCATCTCTGTATCTGTACTTTCACTAAAGTATAATTTGAATAATTTTTACTCACCTGATTTGCTCTTCTAAATCTTCATTCTCTCATTACAAACCAAGTAGTTTAGCTATATTACTTACATATTAGGCTACCTACATAGTTAACAAAATGTCCGAATGGGACCATGAAAATAGTGTAACCAAAAAAAAAAAACAATAACCATGCCACAAAGTTTATGACACTTATACACTTTTATTCTCGTTCAGCCATATACACACACTGCAGCCAATGGTATAGTGTTTAAATGTCTTTTTTAAAAGTCATATAGTAAACTAATACATGCCTTTATGGATAGATATTTATATACTATATATATTTATATGCATATTCTTATCTCCACAGACATAGAATGCGGATTCAGTAAATCAAAAGTGGGCCAGTCACAGTGAAAGTAGTAGAAGTGTTCAACTTAATGTCATTGCTCTGGTTAAAGGATGACTTTTAATGCTGTTCCAGGACCAGTTTCCCAAAGCCAAATTATTATAAGAGGGAGGGGGGAGGGGGGAAGCAGAGCTGGCCTCAGATCAGCACCAAAAAAAAACCCCTACAACCTCTGCTAACACAGCTGCATTAAAAAAAAGACAAAAGTAATTTGAACATCACATGGCACACTCTTTCCCAGCAGTCTCAACAGAAGCCAACTGTGATTTGGTGAATCCTAAATAATATTAATCAATTTCACTCGGCTGCACTTGTTTCGTGACACAGATAAAGTATATAAATAATATACATTAAAATAAAAGATTCTGTTAAAAAAAAAACGCACGCACACACATCCTTAATGGTCACTTCCCAAATCAATAACATATTCAAATCATTCAAATACCACAGAGCAAGATTCCTCGCTGCAAACTGATAGCAATATGTACAAAACAAAAATAATATACTTATTTTAAGATCACATTTCTGTTTTCACACTCACTCATCACGTTTAAAATAGAATTATATGTTTAACTGATCATTTGAATTTGATTCCACCTTTGCTTCCTGAGTCCCTCTTGAAATACTCGCCAAATTACTGCAAAAGTAACTTGAAAACCGAAGCGTGTGTTTCATTATAAACAAAGCTGTACTGAAATGTTTAAACTCTAGAGATGATGTCGATGAATACTAGAATTGCTACAGATCACAGACACAAGAAGGGTGAGACAAAAAAGACAGAAAAAGGACAGTCGTCTAACCGTAGAAAGTTTTTTTTTCAATACAGTAAGTGACTGCGGCTAGCTAAGCATGCCTGCTAATATCCTTTTAGAGGTGACTAATGTGATCTACTGTCATTTTAAAAATGCATATTATATACTCTCCATGGACAGAATACACAGACACACGATACCCCAACAGCTGATAAAGAAGGCAAGAAGTTTTCAGACATCTCAACCGTTGAGATCAAAAGAGCGTGGCATGATGTGGCGATATAATGCAATGATATTCAATAGTCGTGATAGGCAGTGCAGTACAGGTTCTGTTAGTTCAAGCTTAAATGTTCAAAGTATTTTTCTTATTTTTTTTTAATAAAAACATTTTGGTTATTGTGATTTATTTTCGGTGCTGTGTTCATTATTTAAATAACCGAGGGAGTTAAAAAGCAAAGGAAAGGAAAGAATACCCTTTGGTCACTATGAAAGACGGAAACAACACTTGTCGGAGAGTTAGGATCGATAAAATTGTCTTAAACCGGGCAAACGTCCAGTTTGACTGGACAGGAAGACTGGAAGTGGCAGGAGTGAAGTGCACTCTGGGATTGCATGAGCGTGGTGCATAGGAGTGGTTAGGACAGGCTCAAAGAGAGGCGATATTAAGGTCGGGAGAGAAAAAATGAAGTGGGAAACCATCGCACCCGTTAATAAACTCGCACTTCCTCCCTCTCTTCCTCTCAGTCGTTTTGGGCACAGTAACGGTGAATGAGGTGATGGAGGTGATGCTGTAGGTTGTCATGGGGCTCAGACCGATCGTCTATCTGCTCCACACACACCCGCTTCTGTCCCCCAGCATCCCTCACTGCTGACCTCCTGTGGGTCCTAGACTTCTGCATCCTCGTCCTGTAAAAGAAAGATCAGTCTCTTACAAATGCCAGAGTCAGGAGAAGAATGTAAGGAAGCATATCAGTTGCAAAATTCATTTTGAAACGTAACATGCAGAATGGCAGTGCAATATATAACATGGCAATGTACATTTAAGAAAGACTGGTTAAATGATTTGTTAGTTAGCAGCAAATTTTCAAAATCACGTCTTAAGTGTGTGTCAATGCATTAAAAATAGATTTGACTGCATTTTGCTATACCTTTGGCTCTGAATCAGTGGCGGCTGGTCAATAGAGGGCGCTGGGGCGCCGCCCCCCCTTCAAGTTAGACCCCTTTAATATGTTAATGTTTATTATCACAAATATTAACAAAATAAATTGATTTAATTATAACATTCTAACATTTATTGTAGTCATACTAACATTTATTGAAAAAAAATGTATGAACAATATTCTTTCATATGTGTGCGGGGCGCCGGACTAATGAGTGTCTATGTAGGTACACGAACTTTTGCAATGCACGTGATATGACAATAAGCTCTAATTGGCCGGTTTTAAATTGTCTTTGGGGCGCAGCGCTCTGCGCCCCGAACCCTCCCATTTTTGTTGTTAGAACGAATCATATTTGTTTTTATATGATTGGCCTTATGTGATTGGACCATTCTCACCAAAGAGCTTAGAATGCATTTTCTCGAGATGAAGGAAAATTCCGTTGTATCTTTGCAAAGATATCCGTTCACAAGGCGTTTGGATGAAGAAAAAAAAAAAAAGAATCAAGAAGCTTGGACCAGATCGACCGTCTTTGCAAATTCACCAGTAGTCAAGTGATCGCGAGCGCGCGAATATTCGGGTCTTTTCCAGCACTTGTTATGACAAACGGCTGGCAGGTTGGGATGTAATGTAAGTCATGCCTTTTACTATTTCCGTGTTTGCTGTTTCAAACAGCATGACGCAAGAGAGGCTGAATGCATTGGCCGTGCTGTCAATAGAGAAGAGACTGGTGACTGAGATGACTGACTTTAACCAAAAGGCCATTGAGAAATTTTCAAGCCAGAAAAAAAGGAGAGCACAATTTATTTTCAAGTAGTGCTACTGGCCAGTGATTAGGCAACATTTGTTTGTTTGTGTGTGTGTGTGTTTACTGATTATCTTGATTACTTCATCACTGATAATAAACCCAAATTGAACTAAAATGAGCTGATTTGTGATGCATTTATTGTATGCTTTAGTCATATTTTAGTTTTTCGATACATCACCTGAAAAATGGCTTTTACACTCTTACTTTACCAACAGTTAGATTTTTTTTCTGGTGTTTGCGCCCCCCCCCACATTTTTTAACACCAGCCGCCACTGCTCTGAATGTATGTTGAAATACACATTTACCATAAGGCTTGGGCGGTATCCAAATTGACACCGTGAACCCTCCTCCCTATTTTACCTCGATATACGGTATTACTGTGCATAATAAAAAAAATTATGATGTAAGGCTCAGACAGCGTCACCAAACTGTTGGCTTGTGCCTAAACCATTCAGAAACGGAATACCGTATATGCGACCTTAGGTTCGCGGTCACCTGTTGTTGCACAATTTGCAAATTGTCTTGTTCGTATTAGAGATCTTTGCGCTGTCTGTATAAACACACACACATAGACACACAGCACCACGCGCTCTCTCATTCACACACGTACATAGACAGCATCAAACAAGCGACACACAGCATTATGCTGTCTCTCATTCACACACATACACACACATAAACAGCATTCACGTGGATACGCGCGTGCTCGCTCGGTCGGGAGCGAGACCGCCCGCTCCCGTTCAAATTGCACCAGAGTTACCGACCGCTCTCGCGATTTATTCAGAAATTTATTCCAGCACCGCAAGAAATCTAGTCGGGTCCCATGGCTCAGCAGTGGGAATGCAGACCTCTAGTTCGTATTTACCTCGTCTCTCTTCTTGTTCGGTCGAAACCCGAAATACTGCCAAACTGCAGAGGTTGTGTTCTTTTTCGAGACCAGGTCACTTGGTGCGCGACTCGCCATCTTAACTCACGACTCTCTCTCTCTCCTCCACACTGTCCCGTGAGGACAATCACGCATACGCATTTTTAGACGTTAAATAAATAATATTTAACACTTGTCTCCTATATAAGTGCATTGTTTTTTTATAACGGTATAACGATATTGAAACTGATACCGTTGCTATTTTTATTTTTAGCGGTATATCATATTACCGTATTACCGCCCAAGCCTATTTACCATTGTAATGATGAAAATGCAGTTTTACATTTCCTAACCCTGAGTCTAAATGCAGTGAGGATAAATAACATCTAATGCTACGTTCACACCGCGAGGCTGAGTACTCAAATCTCAGATCTGATTTTTTTGCTTAGCTGTTCACACTGTTGTTATAAATGTGACCAATATCAGATTTCCAGTGTGAACAGAACATGGTCCTAAACTGACCTGTATGTGCAAAAGTACAACTACGCACAGCACAATATTAATTATGCACACAATGTGTGTAATGTATGAAGTGAAAAAAGTCAGTTATCAGATTTTGTTTAATATGATTATTGTCTTTTTCACAGACAACCGCTGTTTTTTTATGAACTCTAAATGATTGTTTTTCTAGTACTAATGTGCATTTCAGTGTTTGAAACCTAAAATATGTGATTAGTGATTTATTATTGATGAGAAGCACGGTGCGAGTCTCACTAACAACCAGTGTGTAGTGAACTCATCAAGGGTTAATGAGCAGCCGCAGATTGAACTGCGAAGGCAGGGATCACGTCTGGTGTTAAACATTATATTGTTTGCAGAGTCTGATAACCTAGTCTACTGTTAATTCATGTTCATTTGTTATAAACAGCATAGGCTGTATCCAGTCAAAATTTAAAGTGAAACTGAAACATTGCCTGCCGGCATATTAAAGGATTTTGTCCTTAACAACAAAAAATGTCTAAAAAGAGCATTAAACTTGTTGCATTTGTTTTTGTTAATGTATTAACTATTTATGTGAAATATACAGTTGAAGTCAGAATTATTAGCCCCCCTGTTTATTTTTTTCCCCAATTTCTGTTTAACGGAGAGAAGATTTTTTCAACACATTTCTAATCATAATAATTTTAATAACTCATCTCTAATAACTGATTTATTTTATCTTTGCCATGATGACAGTAAATAATATTTTACTAGATATTTTTCAAGACACTTCTCTACAGCTTAAAGTGACATTTAAAGGCTTAACTAGGTTAATTAGGTTAACTAGGCAGGTTAGGGTAATTAGGAAAGTTATTGCATAATGATGGTTTGTTCTGTAGAATATCGGGAAAAAATTAGCTTAAATGGGCTTATAATTTTGACCTCAAAATGTTTTTAAAAAAATTAAAAACTGCTTTTGTTCTAGCCAAAATAAAACAAATAAGACTTTCTCCAGAAGAAAAAATATTATCAGACACACTGAGAAAATTCCCTTGCTCTGTTAAACATCATTTGGGAAATATTTAAAAAAAGAAAAATAAATTCAAAGGGTGGCTAATAATTCTGACTTCAACTGTAGCTATTTCATGTAGGCCTATGTATTTTATTCTTTTTGTATATGCAATTTTATTATGATTGTATTTTTAAGGAACAATCCTTTTTTTTGGTTACAGGTTAATGGTTAATGTTTGGTAAACCAGCGCCAGCTGTCATTCAAATAATATTCAAAATGAACAACCTTAAATTTTCGGGGTAAAGTATTTGCCCTGTATGTTATTCTGATATGCCACTGAGGAGTAGAGGGTGTCTGCAGCACTAACCAGTACAGAATAATGTCACTTGTCGATTGAAAATTATGTAAAAATCACATGAATTCCAACATGACTGTTCACACTGTGGTCGGATTGCAAAACATCAGATCTGTATCTGATTTAATACCACATATGAAAGTGGCACAAATCAGAATTGAAAAGATGAGATTCCATGCGGTTTGGGCTGTTCACACTGTCATGACAAAAACAGATCTGAGTCACTTGTTGGCAAAAACATTCAGATTCGGGCCACATTTGCCTGCAGTGTAAAAGATCATTTTGCTACCATTTCTGCTTGTACATTACACGCATAAAATAAATTAGGGTATTTAATTTTCTATTCAGTTCAGCAACTTATAAAGCTGTAAAACTGGTATATAATTTACATATTAAAACTGTGGTTGCATATGGCAAATATAAATTATATAATTTTACTTTCATTTTTATTTTTCACCAAACTTTGCACATTGGTCATGCACATATAAATAAAGAAATATGTTGTCATTTTACATATTTCATTGCCGTTTTTCATATTACATTTCAAAATGAATTTTGCAACTGATATGCTTCCATTATGATGGACCGAGAAAGAATGTTATTAGAGAGAAATACAATGTAAATACATGCTTTGTTAATGAATATGCACACATCAATGTCAAATATTACAATTTGACACAAATAATACAATCACTGCAAAATCATGACATTACCTGGATTAATATTGAAAAGTGCATTTAATTAACCAAAAATGACATTAAAGTCTTCTAGATTCTTACAAAAATAAATGCTGTTTTTCTGAATAAAAAAATGTATCAGTTATATAAAATTATAATATATAATACAAAAAAAATTGTTTCTTTTGCACCAAATTAGTATATTACAATTATTATTGAAGTCTTAACATTGGTGTATTCGCATTCACAGGATTACATGAATTTAAAATAACAGAAAAATGTCATTTTTATTTGCAATAATATTTCTCTATATCAGTCTTTTATCTATATGTAGCCTGGACATGCATAAGAGACTTTCAAATGCATAAAATGTAAAGTAGATAATTTTTGTCCTTCTCATTCCTCCCCCTCACACACATGTTCACACTAATATGCACATAAACACCATGCCTATCTCTCAAACCTCCTGATCACAGATCCATCAGGCTGCAGTATATCCTGCTCTACAACTCGAGGGATCTGCACCTTCCTAAAACCTCCAAAGTAGCTTAGAGCCTAAGGGAATGAGGCACATACCGCATTAACAATAAAGGAAACCCTGGGAAAAAAAGGCAAACTTCAGGGAGAAGCTATATGGGTGTGATGGACTGTACAGCAGAATATACCTTAAAGTCCCATGGCTATGTTCAAAACACCATAATACCATATTACTACAGTGAAATTAATTCATAGTACTACTTAAATCATATAAATCAATGTCTTTATTTCTAAGACAGAATGCTGTAATATTGTATTTTTAACAGTTTGATCAAACCATCACAAAATTCTAAAATAGTATTATTAAAATATATTATAATAGTCAGAACAAATGTTCATCACACATATGGAACATCATAACATCTATATAATGTTATCCCTATCACAGTTTGCTGATTACATACGGTAACATAAGCCAGAACCTTTTGATAGGTTTAAAAAAATCATTACAGCCAGTTTCTTCCCAAAATAACTGCTAATCTTCCAAACACTTTGTAGTAAAGATGTAAGTAATGGCTGCTGTGTTTGGCAGCTCACCTGGGTGAAGTCATCCCGAGCAGAGGGCAGGTCTCTGGCAAGGAATGGATTCCCCTCATGCTTTTCCAACTGCTCTCCATGTACCACCATTGTCTGGACCATCTGTCTGACTTCTTGACCAGCAGCAGATTCCCCCCTTGAAGCCGAAACGCTGTCTTTCTCATGGAAAGTCACCTGAAGTTAAACAAAATACACATCTCTAATTGATGAAAACTGTTGAAATGTCAACGTCTTCAATGCAGTATGTGAGTACATGACATTGAAACAAATTGGCTTATTTTGGATTACATATCATTGTATGAGGGTGGCATGGTGGCTCAGTGGTTAACACTGTTGCCTCACAGCAAAAAGGTCACTGTTTCGAGTCCCAGCTGTGCCAGTTGGCATGTTCTTCCTATGTTCGTGTTTTTTGCGGTGTTTTTGCTTCGGTTTTTCCCACTGTCCAAAGACATGTGCTATACTATAGGTGAATTGTATTAACTAAATTGGCCGTAGTGTATGAGTGTGTGTGGGAATGAGTGTGTATGGGTGTTTCCCAGAACTGGGATGCGGCTGGAAGGGCATCCGCTGTGTAAAACATATGCCAGAATTGTTGGCGGTTCTTTACACTGTGGCGACATCTGAAATAGAGACTAAGCAAAAGGAAAATGAAAGAATAACTGTATTAGGCTACTGCAGTATTACACACCTCTGTTTCATGTCCTTCGCTCTTCAGTACTGTCCTCTTCATTACTTTGGAGTAACCGTCCCCTGGAGCCACATGGATAGGCTGCTGAGCAGAGCCCTCCGCCCTCACCTGCTCTGTCTCCACCCCATCAGAAGACACACATCGTCTAATCACCTTCCTGGTCACCTGACCAGATAAAAAAAAAGTAAGGTTAACACATTTGATTGGACATGTTTTTTTTTTATTAATTGATATTGTATGTAGGTAAATGGACAAGCTGATGGAAAAAAATAATGGATTAAATTGTATATGAAGAGTTCAGATGCAAAAGCCGCTAAATGCCATTTCTGCCAAAAATGAGCTAATGACATTGCGGGAATGCTTTAGGCACTTAGTACATGTTCATTGTTCAACAAATAGATTTGCTTCAAATCATGTAAATCCCAGCGTCAGCGCATTCAGAAATAACAGTTTGTTGGCAAAAGCCACTAAACACCACTTTCCTTTGACAGCAAAAGCTGCTATATCCCAAGAACCAATCAGAAGGCGCGAATCGAATCATATGTTTCCAATGTAGCAGCGCGCTGATACGCCAGCTTTTATGAGGAGCGTGTTTTATTCCGCTTTCGATTTTAAAAGACGAAGTTTGATGAACTGGATGAGCCTGTCCGACTGTCTGAATGGGAAATGAAAACGCCCCTTACCTCAAAACTCTGTGCATTATAAGAAAAAAGAAAACACAATGTACAGTTGGGGCAACGCAGTGGCGCAGTAGGTAGTGCTGTTGCCTCACAGCAAGAACGTCGCAGGTTCGAACCTCGGCTGGGCTGGGTCAGTTGGCGTTTCTGTGTGGAGTTTGCATGTTCTCCCTGCGTTCGCGTGGGTTTCCTCCGGGTGCTCCGGTTTCCCCCACAGTCCAAAGACATGCAGTACAGGTGAATTGGGTAAGCTAAATTGTCCATAGTGTATGAGTGTGAATGTGTGTGTGGAAGTTGCCAGAGATGGGTTGCGGCTGGAAGGGCATCCGCTGCGTAAAATCGTGCTGGATAAGTTGGCGGTTCATTCCGCTGTGGCGACCCCGCAAGGGACAAAGCTGACAAGAAAATGAATGAATGAATGAATGTACAGTTGGAAGTGTAGCATGCATTCATAACGTTTTTTTGCGCAGCGACGCTACTTTGAATGAGTCCGATTTACTACATTAAACGACAACTGTGTTTTACGAAAGACAGAGTTAAGATGCTGTTATTTTATCCCACATGGATGCTATGAGGATAAACAAGGGACCAAGACCTTAAGTATGGCGAGAATTAATTAATGACAGCTTCTAATTTAAGCTAATTTTTAAAAATATAAATATAATGTATAAAACTATACATTATTTACGTATATTGCTTCATAATACCTATACGTCTGATAAGCTTTTTATATTAATGGACAATGCACAGACATTGATGTTTCATAATGTTTTTACACTACATTATTTGAATCTACCAATCTTAGTTTTCAATGTTTGCAATGTTTACATTGCTCTACTTACATTAAATCTTAATCCCAAAGATCAGAAATGACAACAGATTGTTAAGATTTAATTAATGTCAGTTTTAATGTTATTGATTAATGCACTTATTGACAGATTTCATTCATTCATTTTCCTTCTGCTTTTTCCCTGGTTTATCAAAGTGTAATGAACCGCCACTTACTTGACAGATTTATGTATTTTAGGTGGTTTGTGTAATGTGTTTTATGTTTGGTAAAATAATTTCTAATTGCATCTTTAGTGATTTTCAACTAATTACCCTGTCTTGTCCCGAAAGGTGGATTTAGAGGTTTTTGCTAAAAAAGCACTGGTGGATTTAGCTGGTTGTGACGCAAAAGAAAATCTACCTTGTTAAAAAACAAAAAATTGTCTAAAGTGACATTTTTGAAAAAAGGTTATTCTATATACCAGCTAATAACTTTTTCATTATCTATAAATATAAACTTCTGAACCTAGCTTGAGGAGCCTGATAGAAAATGCTCATTTACAAGAAAAGAGGTCTGATGGATTTAGAGGGTTTTGCATCTGAACTCCTCATTTAAAGATGGGCAGTTTAAAGAATAGATGAAATGATGATCTGATGAAATGTTATGTAGACGGATGGATTAAAGGGTAAATTAATGTAAGAATAGGTGGAGGCATAAAATGATTTACAGGTAGATGTATGGATAGATAGATGTGTAGACATTAGATTGAAGGTTATATGGATGGATGTGTTGACAGATTAATGGTTGGATGAATGGATGAACTGCTGAAAATAGTGAATGGATGGATGAAAGGAAGGATGGATTAAAGTTTAGGTAAATGGGTGGATTTAAGGGTGGATGGATGGATGGATGAAGAGATGATTAAAGGGTAGATGTATGGATGGGAAGATGTGTAGACAGATTAAGGGCGTACTCGCACTATGCTATCCGAACCGTGCCCAGGCCCGTTTCCCAGATCGTGCTCTGAATCGGGCTCAGGCACGGTTCACTCAGCCGGCCCTGGCCTGGTTGGAAGAGGTGTGCCAGAGCGCAGTTCACTTGGGCTTTTGCGTGGTATGCTTGTGTGTGAGTGCAAAACGCGCCTGAGCCCGAAACTGAAAGCGAGACGTGACTTTCAAGGGACTGTTTGATATGGATTAATTAATCATTCGTACTCTTCAATGAATGCAAACTGTCGTAGTTTATTAAAGACGCTTACTGAACAGCGCATCAGTGATGGATGATAGAATAAATGAATGTAAGGGTTGAAGGATTGACATATTTGATTGATGGTGGAGGGTTTAAAATATGTAAATACACAGTCAAGCCCGAAGCTATTCATACCCTAGGGTAAGAATAATTTTGGACTTGGCTATATATAAATATACACAGTAAACTCTGAAATTATTACAACCCCTTGGGACTGTATGTGTTCTGCATATCTTGAATCTTTACCTTCTGCACAACCAGTGGAGAGATTAATCAGTAGATGAATGGATGGGCTAGATGGATTGATAGATTAAAGGATAGGTAAATTGGTTGACTGAAGGATGGATGGATGGATGGACTGAAGGATAGATGGATTGACAGATGGTTAAAAGGTAAGTGGATGGAATGAATGGAAGATAGATAAATGAACTAAGTGAAGTTTCACAAATTAATTTTAAGAGGAGCACATGATATGATTGATAGCGGCTGGTTATTTATCTGTAATCATTAGTAAGCCAACCGAAACATTCCAGACTTACTATAAATAGCCAGACTAAAATTACTCCCTCATCTTCGTTTTTTGAAGAATCCCCCCATCCACCCCATATCCCCCTTTCCTCCTTTACCACGGGGAGCTCTCGAGAACTACCTGATCTCGTACCCCGTTACATGCTCATTGACCAGGCGGGAGCCCTGGGCTCAATTATCTCAGAGCTCAGGGGGTCTCTCCCGAGACAGCATGCCAACCTTTCTATTATTATCAAGCAATATCAAAGTTTGAACTCTTGAAACGATGGATGGATGACAGGACAAATGAATGAATGAAGGGTTAAAGGATGGACACATTTGATGTATGGTGGAAGGTTAAAATGTAAACACGTTTTGCATATCTTGGATGTTTACCTTCTTTACAACCAAGTTGCCTTGAGCATCTGTGTATTGCTCTTCTGTTACTGACTGTGGAGCAATATCTGGAACATCATCACCCTGTGCAAGAAACCAGACACACAATCAGTACATGTCATGCCCCTTAAAGCAGTGTTCTCCATAAGAGGAAACAGCTGCCCTGGCTTGGGTAAAGGTTAGGGGTAGCAAAAAAAAAATAATTTAAATAATTGTGAAAATATTTGTCCAGTATTATAAGAACAACAATTCATGTAAAAGTTGTGCATTTTGTAATTGTCAAGGGACATCAACTTCAGAAATATAGTGTAGGGGAGTAAGGCTCCAAGTTTAAAATGGACAACTTTTACTAATAATTGAGAAGCAGGCAGGTTAAGTCACAGCTGAAAATGCAGGATTCTAAACTTGTGTGAGTTTCCAAATAAAATGTACAATTATATTAAAAAACAATCACAAAATATTATCAATAGGTTACTCTGTAAATCTTGCCACCTATAAATTCACACCAAGTGTATGACATGAAACAACAGCTTTCACACTTAACCTCCACAACGGAGCAAGCTACAGATGTACCTGAATAATTACTCTCCTTCGCACTATTCTGGTGGTCAGCACATCCTCATCAGAGCTATCCGACAGCACACCTAATGCATCCTCAATCTCCTGATCAGGAGAATCAACAGTATGTATAAAAAAACATGCAAGTACTCTATGATTGAAATGTGCATGAAATATAAAAGGATCAATGTTTAGATAAATACATTTTAGAAATGAATGTAATGTTGCCCCCTCTTTAAAAAACACTAACATTACTACAATTTGTAATTTATTATCAATATCAATGATGGGAACACATTACATAACAATTCCTTTTTATTAAAAACACGACATAGAACAAAATATCAGGCAACAAAACAGTGTTATCGACAAAACATGCATTATTTTTTGTTAATTCACACAATTATCTGCTTACTTCAAAACAGCAATCAGTTACTAGCAATACTAGTTCTGCGTGTCTATGGAAACTAAAAAAACGTAATTGTAATTTATGTGAAGTTTATTATTCGAGAGGTTCACATACTTATGATCCCCACTGCCGGTCCCGCATTAGCTAATACATGATCCTCCAATCAGATGATTCCTAAGTCACTATAAATAACCACCCAGCAGGCACACAACATCATAAGACATTAATATTAGGTTAGATTTAGGTCATGACGTCAGGTGACCAAAATTCAATATCTAGTCAACGTCTAAGGACAATGTTATTTAGACATCCAAAAACAGCATCAAATTACGTTGATATTTGGTTGACTTTAGGTTGTGTTGAAAAGTGACCAAAATCCAACGTCTGATAGATGCCATAATGGTAACGTCCACACAACGTCAAGGTGTAACATGATTTTACTTTAGTCGCTGGACATTGACGTCGGCCTAACATTGGGTTCTGATGTCAACCCGATTTTCATTTCCAAACAAAACCCAATCTCCCCACGACGTTGGGGTACAACGTCAATAAGATGTCATGTTGACATCCTGTGCCTGCAGGGCACAGTCTTCATTCCACAACCATCTTCGTCTCGAAGAAACTGCCCTTCCTCCCCTTCTTCCCCCCCCCTTTACCTAGATTGTGCAGAACAGCGGCCCAGTGGTTAGCACTGTTGCCCACAGCAAGAACACCACCAGCTCTGGTTCTCGCCAGGCCGTTTGGTGTTTCTGTGTGGAGTTTGCATGTTCTTCGGTTGCCCGGTTTCCTCCCACCATCCAAAGACATCCACCATACGTAAACCGACTAAGCCAAATGGGCACCATAGTCTAGCTCCCAGCATCAGTATTTTTCTCTATTAAAGCAGTTCATTTTTAGCCACATCAGCGGAGGAGTTTTTGAGATCTACCTGAGCTCAATCTCCCCTCTCGCTCTGCGAATGGGAGGGATCCCTGGGCTCAAGAATCCCTTGAGCTCAGGGCTTTCTCCCGGGAAAGCCTGCCAAATAAGCTTATTATAAATCTTCAGCTAAGTGTGAACTCTTGAAATTATGGTACGGTTATATCTTGCAGCAAAATCCTGCATATTAAGTATATGACCTTCTAATGTCATAAATATAGTACATGCATCAGCACTATCTGAACAAGCTGACAGTGATTATGATGGTGTTAAGGCCTAAATATGACAGTATGTTTTTTATTTATTTGGTTATTTTTGGTACAGTAAGTCAATATTTTTCTGGTTTTAAAATCAACCTATTAAGTGAAATTTTTAAATCAAAGGAACCAAACACCATCCATTCAGCAATCTCATTCAGTGCGAAATGGATTAGGGTAGATCAGAGAAGGATATGGGGAAGGGGATGTCATGCTGATGACGCTTACCCTCCTTAGATCATCATTATACTCAGCCCCTCCTCTAGGAGGAAGCTCTTGGGGAGTTTGTGCAGAAGTTTTAGGACTATCCTTGCTTGAAAAGTCTCTCACTTCAACCTCATCATTGGGTTCATTGATGATCTGAGAGTCTTCAAAATCTTCACTATCTGATGACTGGACTGACCAACGAGGGCTCTCATCGGGTGCTACAAGGGTTAAGGGACTTCTGACATTTGTGTTTTGTTGTAGCTCATGGATGGTTGACGTCAAGAATTGATCATTAAGTGTCATTGTGCCTTTCCAATGTTCATCATCTTCTGCTTCAGAATAATCTGAGATGGTCTGTTTGCAGTCAAAAAAACTCTCAAGATCGGAGTCTTCATGTTGTTGATCAGTGCTTATTACACCAATGAGTTTTGGTTTTTCAGCTTTGGGCATCTCACTGGCTTTTAATTCATTGTGTTCACTCAGATCAGTTTGAAATTTAGGTGAGTCCAGTGATGTTTCTTTTACTGCTGATTGTTGTTCCCCAATAAATGTGTCTTGGGTTACTGCAGTAACTAAAGAAACACTCACCTCATTGTTGACTGTTTGATCAGATATTGGTTCTTCCAGTTGAATCGGTTTCATAATTTCGTCAGGTGCTGAACTCATGTTGAAAGCTAAGTCCTCAGAAGAGTCAGAGAGACAAGGTCCAGAATTATTTCCTTCGTTTTTTGGGGATATTGAACCATGCATAACAGAGTCTGACAGTTGTCGTTGGGAATCTTTTAAAGGTAAGGTCTCGCCATCTTGAGAAAGTGGCAAAGCAAGTATGGCCTCCTGGGAAACAGCTTTCTCAAGTGCTGGATCCATGTTCAGAGTGAGTACCAAGGGTTCAGAGGACTCAGAGAAACAGCGGTCAGTACGCTTTTCTTCTGACTGTTGGGTTGCTCCAGAGATGAGTGATTCAGACTGAGGTCGTCTTAATCCTTTGGATTCCACTGCCCCCTTGGAAGCAGACTTTATAGCACTTGTTGATTCAAGTTCAGAAGACTTCTCCCTGAAGTCAAAATGGTGACGAGTTATGACTGTTTCTGGTGTTTGTGGACTGAGGTCAGAGCTACACAAAGAAGAAGTTTCACTCATCTGTGCAGTTTCCCTTTGAATCCACATGTCTGGGCCAGTCTCAGATTGGGAAAACTGTGCATGTTCACTCAGATCAATCTGAGATTTAGGTGACTCCACTAATGTTTCTTCAACCACTGATTGTTGTTCCCCTGTAAATGTATCTTGGGATTCTGCAGTGAGTTTTGAAACACTCACCTCTAAGTTGACTGTATGATCAGATAATGGCTGTTCTGGTTGAAATGTTTTCTTAAGTTCACCAAGCATCAAAGTTTTAGAAGAATCAGAGAGACAACGGGCAGAATGTTTTTCCTGGGATTTTGCGCAAGACAAAACTGAGTCTGAGAGTAGACGTTTAGCCTTGTCACTGCCATCCTGAGACAACGGTAAAGCTAGTATTTCCTCTTGTGAAACCGCTTTCTCGAGTGCTGAATTAATCTTTAGAGTGAGTAACAAGGGTTCAGATGACTCAGAGAGACAGCGTTCAGTATGCTTTTTTTCTATCTGCTGGGTTGCACCAGAGAGTAATGATTCAGACTGTGGTCGTTTTAATCCTCTGGCTGCCATTATTTCATGTGAAACTGGTTGCTTATTGGTTTCTGTTTTAAGTTCTGAAGACATTTCCCTGAAGTCAAAATACTGACAAGGCATAAATGCTTCTGGTTGTTGACTGAGGTCAGAGCAGAAAGGAGAGGTTTCCCACAGCTGTGCAGTTCTCCTTTCAATCCATGTGTCTGGGTCAGTGTCAGATCCTGTGTTAAAATCCTGACAGTCACCAATAAAAGCATCAGTGGTTGA
The DNA here is from genome assembly GCA_903798195.1 of Danio kyathit. NCBI lineage: Eukaryota > Metazoa > Chordata > Actinopteri > Cypriniformes > Danionidae > Danio > Danio kyathit. The sequence continues at coordinate 20,828,346 of LR812519.1, read as the reverse complement.
ATCCAATTGTGTTCCTGCTTTACCAGGACAATATCTATCTTCTTGGACATTACAATGGTCTCCTAAGGCTTCTGGTTTTTGCTCTGGAGACTCTAATGGCTGCAGATATGGCTCCTGTTCATGAGCATGAGTTTGCTGTTCTTTCCTAGTATCAACATCAGGCTCTGAAAGTTCTTGTGAAGAGGTGTTAGTATCCGATTGTTCTTGATTTAAAACTGTGATGTCATTACAGATAGGTGACTCCAGTGATGCTGAGTCAGCTGCAGGAGGGGACTGAACAAAACTTTGCTCTACTACTATTTGGCTTTGCATTGATGGCACTGGATTCAAATCACTAAACTTATCAGGAGTAAAAAATACCTGATCTGATTCTGGAGAGCCTTTAATGAGGTCTGGAGTCACACTTGAAACCACTGGATTTACTTCATCACTGCGTGAGAGAACTTCATCCGCCTCCATTACAACTGCATCAGGGGAAATTGAAGGACTAATATTTTGGCCTAGTATTTGGTTGTTCTCAGGAATCAGTTCATCAGCTTCAGATGGTTTGTTTTCACGCCATGAAAGGGACTGCATGGTGTCTGAAGATCCATTTGATTCAAAGAGTTGTGCTTCTAATGATTTTTCACTGCTTTCTAAATCGCTTTTTTCATATACAGGTGAAACTTGATCAGCACAAACAGAACTTTCATCTTGATACATTGGTTCTTGGAGCTGTGTTTCTTCCTCTAGTGTCACTGGTGAAGTGTGTTGCAGTAGGTCAGGTACTGCTTGTCCAGCTTCAGCTGTTGACAAAACTGAATTTTCACTAGATGAAAATCTTGCAATAGATACCTGGCTGAAATCAAAGACATTAGGAGATGTCTTTGTTGATTGTTGGTGGTCCTCGGACTGACTTTTTGAACTGACTTGTGATGAAGGGAGACAAGCATTTTTATGGTCTGAAAGGTCAAACTGAGCTTGATTTTCCTCCTCAGATGCTGTTGAAACCTATGGGATAAATTATGAGGTATGGAAAAATATGACAAGGGAAAAGTGATGATAATGAAGGGATTTATATAACCAATCAAAGAACAAATCAAAACATCACATGCAATGAACATTTTAGAAACATTTTATTTTGTCTATTCGGGCGCGTCAGAAGAGAGCAGTCTCCAGTCATCTGTTTAGTCAATGTCATTTGTTGGTCCTGCACCAACATTCTTCAGCTATCCATTCACCTTTATTTTTTTATGAACTAGAAAACACCCATGGAGGGTTTCTTAGGGGTAGGAAATTTGGGATGTTAACCTTAAAATGCACAATGCCTCAAACTTACTTCTTCATCTGCTGCTTCCTTTGCGGATTCGGTCTTGATCTCATGAAACATCCATGGATTAGTGAAGCTGTCCCTAGGAGACATTGAGAGTGGATAGTTAACGCTAGTTGTGTACTACAAGAAGACAAATCAACTGAGTGTATTCATCACTGTAAAAGTAATTTTAGCCTACTGGTTGATCTCCAGTTCCTCCATAAGGTCCCCATGAATGCTCTCTGAATGGGTGTTTCCCATTGTTTCAGCCCATGAAGGAATGTCAAGGAGAGAGGCCACAGATAAGTCTTCTTCTGACACAGCTGGAGGATGCCTTTGTGAGGTCTCCACTCTCCGCACCACCCGAAGACTGTCGACATCCTCTTGGACTGAGGAGAGTGCTGCAAAAACCAAAACATCTACTATGACTCTCGTCAGATCTTTTTTAGACTTCACATACATTATGGCATCTAAGATCCTTTTATGCAAAACAAGAACCCGTTTTATACCTTCACTGTGGTCCAGGGTCCTTTCAATCTCTGCATATGTTCTTGAGGTTTGTTCCTGAATTGACTTGTGCATTTGAATCTCAATAAGATGAACAATGTCCATGCGATTTATTTTAGTGAGTCTTTTAATCAATGTGTCTTCTGTGAAATTTGAGACATAATTGAAATATATATTAATTGAAATGCATTTTAATATGCAATGACTTTACTTTTCACTGTTAAAGGAGTATATAAGCAGGACTAACCAGTTGCATGCTTCCCTTCTCTTTCTACCCAGCGCTGTAAGAGGGCATGAGACTGCTCTTGCAGTGAATTTGGGTTTTCAGCACGGACATACTGAATCTCATCTTCATTAAACTCCAACTCTTTGGCCAGCTCTGAAAATGGAGTAATATTTTACTGGAAAATGTATCTCAAAGTATTTCACTTTCTTCTTTAAAAAGAAAATCATACTGACTCACCTGTCCAGCTAAAACCTAAAAGGTCTGCAATGATGGCCAAAGTCTCTTCTTTCCTATCTGCATCTTCATGCCAGTCCACTGTAAACATCAGTCAAAGCTCTTTTCATTAATATTTAATGATAGATGTGCTTTCAGATAACACTTTCATTTGCTATATGAACTACCTGGACTGCTAATGGGCCATGTCTGACTCTATAATATGGACTAGGAACTAGTGATATTTTAGATATCACATAAACACATGAGTAGAGTTGTTTATCTTATCATTAGCACATCTCTTTTATTTTAGCTTCTAAAGTTGTAAAGTTCAGTTTCTAAAAGTGGCATTTAAAAAAAGCAAAAATGCTACTCAGTCCTGGGTTGCTTTTTTTTTTTTTACATTTTGTATCAATATGATTAATGTATGAACAACATAGCGAGGGAAAATCTGTTATATAATATTTGCCATAATATACTTTTAAAAAATCATTTTACACTGAAAATGTGCCCTTGTGATGTTTTGATTATTATTATTCCTCAGACGAAACATGCAGTAGTGGGCATGCATTGCACAGAAACTATTATTAGTAAACAAATGTGGAGACAGTCAATCTTGAGATTTCAGTATTCATGTTTACACTGATATGGAAATGAATAAAACATGACAAAAAAAGTCACAAAACATGACACACACAAGACAACACTGAGATGAGACAGTACAACACAAAACACAGCAATACATAAACAACATAACACCATACAACACAGAACAAATAAAATACAAAACAAATCTAAAGAAAAGAGACTTTCATGGAATTAAGATAAATTTTGGAGTAATTAATACGGGGGAGGGGCAAGTGCCAAGTAGAGATACCTTTACTTTGGTCTGGGGTAGTGCTGTCTGAGATTCTCTGCATCTGTGTCTCCACACAATCCTCCCAATTGGGTCTTGCCTCAAAGACATCATCGCCTACGGACGGGGGTCGAATTGCTTTCAAACTACTATCTACCCCTAAGTCAGTAGAGGCTTTGTCTCTTTCGGTTTCATCACATTTGGTGTTACTTGAGTCCAGATTCTGAACGAATTCCGCAGGAAGTTCAGGTTGACTGGATACAGTATAGGGTGGAGGAGTCTGTGTTGGTGAAACAGGCATTTGGGAGAAAGAAGTCTTTGGTAAGGTGTAGATTCTGTCTATGTTAATTGGATCTTCTGCAATAGACATGGACCATTCTGAGTCACCAGTATCTGCCTCAGATTTAGGCCTTAGGTTCTGCTCAATGGAGTCTCCTGGTTCTAAAATTTGGTCAAAGCTGGCTGCTTTCACAGCTATTTTTGGTTTAGATGTTGTGTCTTCATTTTCAGCTGCAATATCCTTGAATGAAGTGGACATTAAAGATGATGTCTGAAACTGATCTTCACGAGCAGTGTGAACTGAGGCACTGGAGGAAATTATAGATACTTGGGTGGATATAGGCATTTCAACAACAGAAATATGTTCATCTTCCACTGAAGAATCTGAGGATTCCAAGTCTTGCTCAGAATGAATTGTTTGTGTTACTGTGTAAGTGGTGGTATCAACATTTGATATCAGCATGTCTTCATGCACTCCATTATTGTCTGTGGGGCTACTTGGTTTATTTTGGATAGACAATTCTATTGGTTCTTGATGTTCTTGTTGAACACTCTTGGTTCCAGTTTTATTAATGCTATCAGACTTTGCTTCAAGTTCCTCATTAATCGTGTCTTGATTTACAGAATCATAAGAAGACAACTCAAATGAGGCAACTTCATCAGACTCACTAATGTTAAAATTGACTTGTTCAAATTCCTCACTTGAATCTTCATTTATTGGGAAAAAGGCCAACCTTTCTTCTTCTTCCTCCATTGTCCTTTTAGTCATGTCAATGGCCCCACCTCTGGTCATCTCAAATAGTTTTCCCTCTTGGAAGAGAAAAGGATTTGGTGTCCCCTCTTCAGTTGGTGACCGTCCTGGAGTTGTGTCAGGGGTGGTTCCATGGGACTGCCTATCTGTACTAAAGGCAAGTATTTTCTGTTCCTCAGCCTCAATTCGTGCATCAAATGCCTCATCATCCTCTACTCCAGCACTCCAGGGAACTAAGTCTCTTGGACTTGATTCTGAGATTTCTTCTGGCTTCTCTTCATTGTCCTCTTCATAATCACATAAATATTGCTGAGATTCATCCTGCAAATCATTTGCTGCTGTAGTGCCTACAATATCAATGGGAGAAATGGGTTCATTTACTTTTTCAGATGTTGTGCTCTCAACAGGGGACACTGAATCAACATCACTGTCTGGCTCAATTCCCATTTTGCTCTCTACTGGTGTAGTAATGAGCTCCTTCTCAGTTTTAGTCTCATCAGTCATTTTACTATGGTACTCTGAATGAAACTGGTCATAATCTTCTTCTTTATCAACAGGTATATCTGTGCATGCTTGCAAATCAACAGTCTTCAAATGGGTATGGTCCTGCTCATGTTTGTCTGGGGTCTCTAAAACCTCACTTGTTTGTCCAGAGACCTTGTGAGATGACTCATCCAACTCAGGACTATAATAATCATCATCTGACAATGAAGAATGCAACTGGCCAGGTTCGTTCTGGTTCTCCAAGTTCTTGTCTTCTGATTCATTGTTTAACACTGTGTCTAGTGATGTATAAGGTGGTGATAGCATTTCTTCTTTTGGTTGTTCAAAATCAAATTTGACCTTTTTAACTTTTGCATCCTTTTCCATTTCATCAAATGTTTTAATCTTTGCAGCCATCTTAAACATCTCTTCTTCTGGAGTGAATTGTCTTTGTAAAGCATCAAAGTCATGAAGATCCTCACTGTCAAGTAACTTTTCTCTTTGGTCCAGGGTGATGGAAAGGCACTGCATATCTTGAGTCTCATGGGACTCTTGGGATGATTCACTGTCTAACTGGATGTCTTGTTCAGAAACAATTTCAATATCTATATTTTCCCTAGAGTCAGAAACAAAAGCCTGACTTGTTGAGAAGACTTTTTCAGTAAAACTTAACTGTGCAGATTCTTGCCCGGTGGGACTTCCCTCTAAAGAGTCTTGACAGGGGGACTCTTTGGTTGGGCTTGGCTCAATAGAGTCTGGGGTTTTTTGGGATGACCCATCTTCTCTGATAGGAGTAGTCTCAAGCGAGTCTGTTCGACAGACAATTTTAAAGTCACTCATGGTTGCAGGCTGCAAATCATCCAAACTATAAGGTCTATCTGGTGTATCTTGGCTTTGTTCAAGTATTTTCTCTGACTCTGTGATTACATCTGTTTTTATCAGCTTCACACTGTCTCTACAGGATGAATCACTTTTCATATCATGTGCTGATGCTACACTGTCCCATTTCACACCTTTAATAGTGTCATGAATTAATGTATTTGTATTAGCAAAAGATAATGCCTCTGTTTTGGTGGATGGAGAAGAAGAATGTATTTTAGAATCTTTATTTGAGGGCAACTCAGTTTCGGTGAAAAGAGAAGGTGATTCAGTTTCAGACTCATAAGGGGATGGCGATTCTGTTTTACTTATTATGGAAGTTACTGAATATAATTTGTCATCCTCACCCATCTCTGTTCTTTCATGTGATGTCAACACCTTTGTTTTGTGAGTTGTCTCCTGATTGCCTTGGACTCTGTCTTCTGTTACTTTAGTAGTTGTACTGGAAGATAAAACAAGGATTTCAGGGCTTTTTTGAGGAGTTTCAGCAAGTCCCTCGTGTTTCTCACTGTCGCCTGAGCTTGAGTGAGGAGTTCTCAAGCCTATGCTACCGCTAGGAGAGTCTGCCAAGGCTTCATGTTTGTCACCATCTGGACTTCCTTCCAAGGCCACATCATCTACTTCACTTTGAAGTAAATGTTCTCCTTGCACCATTGCAGTAGCAAATGCAGTGATTATGTTTGAATTACTTGGATCCACAGCCATCTGTTGTATCTGCTCATCATCACTAGAAAGAGCTTCGCTATACACCATACAATGTTTACTTGCTCCACCTGAAGTTCGCCTAAAGATCAGATATTCAGGATTGTCTTCAAGTTCGGCCTTAATATCTGCACTGAAGTCCTCTGATGGTTTCCTGTCTGGGCTGATTTGAGGTTCCACAGACAATCTCCTGTTCTGATAGATGTTATCTTCATAATACATTCTCTCAGGTATCAACCCCATGTCTTCATTTCTAAGTATTTCAGAAGTCATTTGTTGTTCCTCAGTCTCAATATTTCCTGGTTTCTTAGATGGTTTTCCATGTTGGTCAATTGTTCTAGGCTTTAATAGAAGGTCCTCTGGAGAGTGTTCCTCTTCAAAGCTCAAGAGAATTTTAGAAGTTACAACTTGTTCATCTTTATTTTGAATGGACCAAGAACTACTTATAGTTGCTGGAAGTGTGTCCCCATCACCAATCATTGGCTTCTGTTGAACTGTGTTTGGGTCAATATATGATTCTTGAAGGATCTTGCTTTCTACTACTTGTAAATGTTGGGGTGAGACTATCATTTGGTGATCATATGTTGTAGGAACCTGTATTACATTAGAACTTGTAGCTTCAGAATGTACAGTTGGAATGTCTCTTTCTTGTTCATTTTTAGTTGTTACTGCCATTTCGCCATCATATGTTGGAGGAATAAGCATCACACCAGAACTTTGCTTTTCAGAGGATAGCATCGCAATTTCTTTGTTTCCTATTAGCTCAGAAGCAACATGTTCCTCAGTTTTAAATCTTCCTGGTTCCTGAGATGGTTTTTCATGTTGGTGAGTTTTAAGCTTAGGGAGCAGGTCATTTAAATCTTTTTCTTCTTCAAAGCTGAAAATAGTCTTGGTAGTTACAGCTTGATCATCTTCATTTTGAGCAGACGTTGTCGAAAGTGATTCACCATCACTAATCACTGGTTTATGTAGAATAGTGTTTGAGTCAGTAGACAATTCTTGACGAATCTCATTTTCTACTGCAACCTTTTCTTGTAAATATTGGGTTGAGATTGTTGTTTGGTCATTATATGCTACAGGAACTTGAACAACAACATCAGAACTTGAAGCTTCAGGTGTTACAGTTGTAATTATTCCTTCATATACATTTTGGGTTGTTACTGTCATTTGGTTATCAAATACTGTGGGAACTTGCGTCACATCAGAACTTTCAGAGGAAACAGTTGTAATTGCTTTATGCTCAAAAAGTCCAGACTTACTTTTCGATGGATCTTGGCCTGTCTGAAAGGCCTTCATTAGCTCTCTTACTGACATGGTTTCCTCAAGCCTTTCTGTCTGTGACCTTGGAGATTTAGGGGATTTTGGAGGATACCGATATGATTTTTCAGTCTCTGCAATATAGGAAGTCCTCTGGGAACTACTCACTTTTTGAGAATTCCACTTTTGACTGTCTGTCTCCTTTTCTTCTTCAACTTTCTTTTGCAGTGCCTTAACCTTGTCCTTAATGGAACCAATGGGAGTTTCTACAACTTTTGGAGACACAGGAACAGATCCAAAAACATATTCAGATCCACCAATAATTGCATCTTCATCAAGAGACTCCTCAGACTGACTCCTACTCATCCTTTCCAAGTCATCCTCTGAACTGCCACTTGCAAACTCCCTCTCTTTGCGCTTTTTCCTTGCTGGCTTTTTTATTTCTGCTGGACGGTGCTTACCACGGGCCAAAACAACCTCTTTAAAGCTTTCTTGAACAATATCCACATCATGCGAATGACTAGATGGTACAGGCATTTCCTGCAGGCACTGTTCTAAGTCATTGCTAAGATACGAAACCATCCCTGTCATATCCCTCTTAGGGGAAGAGCTAGACAAAGTGTCTCTTATAATCCGAACTTCCTGAACAAGTGTCTCTTGGACTTCAGTGATGTTTTTGCTTTTGAATTCGTCAACATCCTTCTCACTGAGTAGCACCCACTCCTCATCATCAATGGTTACAGATCTTCCAATTGCACCAATTTCATCCACTGTTCCCTCTCGGAGGATCACTTCAACCTTCTCCAAGTCCTCTTTCACTTTTTCAACCATTTCAAATGGCTCATCCACTTCCTCATCTCCAGCTTGGTTTAATCGATTTCCAATATTAGAGGATGATGACTTTTCAGAGGTTAGAAGGACTGATACTCTAATCAAGTCCTGCTTCATATCAGAAACCTCTGAAAGCAGATCTGGACTTGCGAGCGTAGCAGGATCATGTATGATTTGCAGCATGGAAAGCTCTGTTGAATCAGATCCATCGTAATCTTCCATTTTAACAGAACAAAGTGTTTGTGAAGAACAAAGGGGGAAATGAAGAGGACAAAAGACATTGGAAAACTAGTCAGGGCAGGAGCAATACAAACTCTCTTTAGTTCACATCATGAGGAAACTACCTGATAGAATGATGGACATCTATACATTTGTCTAAATTTGGATCCAAAGGATTTGGGAAGGCATAGGAGCAGTTAAGCAAAGCAACTACAAAAGAATTACAGAGTGAAGACAGGAAATGGGCAGGAAATAACTTGCTTAAACATGTTATATTGATTCAAGAATCCACTCATACGCTTGCACGAGGCAAGTAGAAAGAAAACAAAGGGTAAGAAAAAGTAACACATAAACCTGTGCACAAAGAACAAATGGGGAAAGTAATCATAACACAGAGTGAAGCTGTACCAATGAGGCATCTCAAGATTGTTCTCAACATGAAGAGCCCGTGTCAATACAAACACAGAAAGCATGTTCAAACCAATATGCCCTTAAAACAGCACTGAGATAAAATCAGACGCTTTTCCCATGAACCACTTAATAATTATCAAATGCTATGGCTTTGTTTAGTTATGTAGACTTTTGAGTCAATAATGGAGCTGTTTAACATAAGGGAATTTGTTTTAAGACTGAGGTAAATGATAAGGATTAATTTCTTTGAGGAGGGGGAGGGGGGTAAAAAAATACAAGTGAATCAAATCAAACAAAGAATGTGAGTGATAGGAAGAAATGTCACATAAATTATGCATATTTTCATAAAAACAATATCCACACATTCAGGCTAAGCAGACACACTCTCACACACATACATATACAATATAATATGTGTAAGTCAAGTTATTTCCATGCAAGGAAAATGATCCATGCAAAGGTGAGTTTTGTGACAAGCAAATTAGGTGGTTTCATTACAGGCAAATTAATCTGTGCCTGCTCTGTATGATTCTGTTTTCAAGGAGAATGGTTTGTTTTTCAGTATCTCTTTTGGCATGTAAAACTTGACTCAAATCATTATTATTAAATAAACTTTTTTTTAAAAAAACCATCATGCCAGAAGTAAGATACTACTGTGAGAGAATAGAACTGAATGTAATGTTTTATGAGAACAGCAGACTATTAAACATAAAAATGAAAGAAGTGATGTTTATCAGCCATAGCACAGCAATCAGGGATCCACAAATGAAGAGTTCAGATGGAAAAAACCTCTAAATGCCGCCTGAAATATTCTCCTAAAATGAGCATTTTTCTCAGCCTCTTATGTTTATATTCAGTTATTTCATTTGAAAATAACTTATTCGTAACATTTAAAAGTAAAATTATAGAGCCTACATACAGGAGTCAGAGAAAAATGCTCATTTTAGAAGAAAGTATGAAATGGCCTTTAGAGGTTTTTGCATCTAAACTCTTTAAATATAACTTCTGTTAAAATCACTTGTTAATATGCTTTCTATAATACAGTGAACAAATAAATTAGTAACCTACAGTTATAAGATGTTACACATGTCAGATTATATATATTTTAAATAGTTGACTTGAATAGTGCTTACATTTCTCATGTGTCTTCTCACTCTATAAAGAAATTGCATTAAAACAAAGAACGTTAATAGCACTAGCATTTTTGCAATGAAAACCTTTTGTGTGTGTGTGTGTGTGTGTAAAATATTTACCTCCTCATCTGCATCTTGGTCTGAGTCAGAATCCTTAAGAGTAAAAACACAACTTTCAGATTAAATTTATCTTAACTAAATACAATTTAAAAGGTCACGAAACACCAAAACACATTTTTTGAGATGTTGACAGTCATATACATGACCCATGCTGCTTAAAAACACTATTAGGACACATATATTTCACTAAAAAGTGAAAATTGGTTGTTTTGCGTCATTTCGAGCAAATTCGTTCTTCTGGTTTAAAACAAATTTTTGAAGCTGCATCACGGCGATTAGATCCTTGTGTGTATTCCAGCATGCAGACTGGATGTCTGTACCAGCGAGTACAACGTGACGCGTTTGAGTGTGCAGCATTAATTCATGAGAAAGACTTGGTCAAACCAATCAGCGCATTCTATTGTGTATGAGGTGCAACTTCATTAATATGCATGATAGCTTCGAAGAGGTTTTTACCTGTTACAGTGTTCAGAAGGCAGAGAGAGACGCCACGTTGTGTTGCCAAAACAAGTGGAAGAATTGTTTGTAAACATTGGTTGTCAATGTTGTGTTTATAAATGTGCTGCAACAAAGGTTTTGTTTTTATTTCCCCGCTATGAGACCACAGCTGGACTCACATGTGGAATACAGTGCACGCGACAGAAATATGTTTGTAAGGAACATTTTTTTACCCGAGAGCTTTTTCGCATCTGGAAATGGTGAAATCCGGATTTGCCGCTCATCTCCTTTTAAAAAAGACGCGGTTCCAGTTGGTGTTGATTGTCCTGTCTCTACAGGGGCCTGTTTCACTAAGGAGGTTCAACCAACTCGGAGTTTAAACTTGAACTGAGTTGACTTACCGAGAGATTAAAAACTCAGAGTTTTTGGTTTCAGAATAGCTGATCTGGGTTGGGTCAATCAACTTTGAGTAGACCAACCCAGAGTTAAGCGTGCACACCGCGACTATAAACAGGCATTATCAATGGAGCGCAGATATTATGAGTTCTCCAGCTGAACTTGATGTGCTCATGCAAAGTTATAGCAAATATGAGCATATACTGTATTTAAAAAAGCAATCAGCTAAACAGAGACAGCATGGGAAAACATAGCTGCTTAAGTTAATGCGTAAGTTTACATTTAAAGTATTTAAATATTTAAGTATATTTAAAAAAGGAATGTAATGTGTGACGTTTATTAAATTTTCACTTGAAAAAGTGGGGAATTTGCTGTAATTTTGAAGTTATTTCACATGTAATTGCATTAAATTACATAAAATAGGCTACTGCATAGTTTCTACAACAAATTTGACAAAACAAGAATGCATATAACCTTAGCTTATGTTCAGTGCAAAGTTTAATTTAAGGTTCTTACACACGTTGATCAGTTTTAATAGATTTAAAAGTGCACTTGTGTGTCTGCCTTTTTTATTGATCGAGTGGTAGAGGTTGATATGACATTTAGAATGTAAGTAGTATTAAAAAAAAATGTTTTTAGAAGGAGTAATAATCCCATTAATCTAGTTAGTACTGAATTCAGTGAATTTAAGCTAATTAATTATTAAAAAAGGACAAGCCATTCTCGTACATAACTTTGTTCTTTGTGTGACTGAAATGTAGGCAATAGCTATGTTTCCATCCAAAAATGCGAATAAAATTTATGTGCAAAACTGGAATACCGCATAAAAGATATGTGAATAAAGCAGCGTTTCCATCCAACGAATCAAAGAGAACAAAATCGTCACTTCCTGATGAACTGCCAAATATCAACAGTAAAAACAGAATTTACTGCGGTAGAAGAAGCTGCGTGAATCTGTTCTTTATTTAATAAATGACTTGCGCCTTAGAAGACAATGCCGACACAATGAACACGTGGTGGCGTTTGAAGCCATGAGACGCATAGAACAGACGCTATCGACACACTCCAGACTCTCTGGAGGTCATTAATAATATAATAATACTGAACCAGTTAAGGCATTTTAGAATGACCAAAATAACATTTCAGATGTTTTACAGTGTGCTCAGCCTGCTGGTTTGTCCATTCACACACATTTTCATCATTCTCTTATAACAAACCTTTTTTAATGCGTATACTGGAATTAGTTCAGTAAAAGTGTTTCCATAGTTTATCCGCATCTTTTCTTATCGAATAAAAAGCTTATCCTACTCAGTTATGGGCATCTTGGCGTTTCCATCAACCGATTTTTTTTTATGCACATATCCAAAATGCACATTAAAATAGGTGGGTGAAAACGTAAGACTAAGGTGAGAAATGCTGCTTCGTCTTTAAAAAAGGGGAGGAGACCGACAGAAACTCTGAGTTTAGAGAATAAAACCTGCTCCTGACCAGGTTAGGTTCACAGAGTAAGTTACCATGGTAAATGACTCTAAGTTAAAGTTACCTCTCTTTCAGAAACAGGCTTGACTTACCCTGCATTCTCGAGTTTGACAAACCTGCCATTTTGAAATGGAAAACCCAGAGTTTCTCTCATTTCAGGGTTAGCATACTCTGAGTTTTCACTTAACCTCCTTTCTGAAACCCAGATTTGGTAAGTCTGAGCAGTGCCATTTGTTTGTTTATTCAGATGGCAAAGTTAGTTTGTGTTGTCAGCAGTACTCTTTCAGTTTTTAAAGACATGCCTTAGTCAAAATGATTTAGTTACTAAGTTTACAGTATGTTAATATCACTACAATGTTATGGACTGAAAGATCCGCTGTAAATGCTGCTCTCCGAATGTAAACATATAAACACATTAAATCAAACAATTACCATTGTGTAGAAGTTTCGAGTTTCATGGCCCTTTAAATAAAAGCTATTGGCTTTTGATGTGTTTGTGTATGCATATGCACAGTATACAGTGTGTAGCTGTGAGTTAATATTAGCTAAGTGTTTTGCACTTACCTTTGAGTAGACAGGTAGGCAGATGTTCAGATTGCATATTGCATTGTGATTCAGAGTTCGATATGTTCTTGGCTCTTTTGTAAAAGACAATCTACCACATGGTTCTTGAGTGCTGTCGCGAATCTGTTAAAACAACCAGCAATATACTGTTTCATCACAATGAGTAAATTATAACTCAATGTCTTTTTGTCCACGTGTATATAATATAATTATAACTACAAATGACAAAGTGCTTACTTTGATAAAGAGAGAAAGACGGTTTTCCTTAAAGGCATAGAAACTAAACACATGGTGCTGTCCACTTTTAGTCAGTGGAACCAGATTCCCAAAGCAGTCTGCAAATATTGGCTTTCCCTCTAGTACCTGTAAAAATAAATACAGAAAAGGGTATTCTTTGCATTTTGCAACGAGAAGACTGGCTAAACCACACTTACCTCAACATCTCTACTACGGGCCACCTCAGTAAAGTTCTCCTGCTGCTCCAGAGTCTTGTCCATCTTATCATCAGTCATACAGAAGCAGCGGAGTCGTGCTTCGATGGGGTCCAATGTCTTGGCGAAGATAACAAACTTGGCCATATAGGGAACACAAATGATCTCACGATACAGCTGACTGGAGAAGTTCACAGACTCCTGACTCTGACGGCAGTCTATTAGCCAAAACCTGAGAAAAAAAAGATATATGTATTAAAGGAACTGTCCACTTTGTTTGGAAATAGGCTTGTTTTACAATACAAGTCACCTAGAAGTAAACTGTTGAGTTTTACCATTTTTGAATCCATTAATTCAATCTCTTGGTGTGGCGGGAGCACTTTTAGCTTAGCTTAGCTTAGCATTAGTCACTGTATCAGATTAGGCCATTAGCATACTTTAACATAGCTTAGCATAAATTATTGAATCAGATTAGACCGTTAGCATACTTTGAGCTTGGCTTGGCATACATCATTAAATCGGATTAGACCATTTGCATACTCTGAGCTTAGCATAAATCACTGAATCAGATTAGACAAAGAGTTTTGATTGTTTTTTCGGTAACACTTTACAATAACTGTACATGAATAATTCAATTCAATTCACCTTTATTTGTATAGCGCTTTTACAATGTAGATTGTGTCAAAGCAGCTTCACATTGAAGTTTATAGTAAATTGAAACAGTGTCAGTTCAGTTTTCAGTGTTTAAGTTCAGTTCAGTTTAGCTCAGTTCAGTGTGGGTTAATAATCACTACTGAGAGTCCAAACACTGAGAAGCAATTCCATCGATGCGCAGCTCTACAGATCCCGAACAATGCAAGCCAGTGGCGACAGCGGCGAGGAAAAAACTTCACCAATTGGCGAAAGTGAAGAATTAAAAAACCTTGAGAGAAACCAGGCTCAGTTGGGCACGACCATTTCTCCTATATCCAAACGTCTTGTGCAGAGCTGCAATCTAGGCGCTGGAGACAATAATGATATGTTATTATGTAAACTAAACATTACTTTATTATGAGTTAATGATGGGTTAATGTGTGTGCTAATCATGAACTAACTTTAGCTACAACATGAGTCACATGAGTTTATGTGTGCATAACGGCTATTTTAATAGTACATGCTTGTTTGTTAAATAATGTATTAATTACCACATTAGTTTATGATTAATTTAACCATCACAAATTCATTCATTTCCTTTTCGGATAAGTCCCTTTATTAATCTGGGGATGCCCTTGCAGCTGCAACCCATCACTGGGAAACATCCATACACACTCATTCACACACAGACAATTTAGCTTACCCAATTCACCTATACTGCATGTCTTTGGACTTGTGGATGAAACCGGAGCACCCGGAGGAAACCCACGCAAACACGGGGAGAACATGCAAACTCCACACAGAAATGCCAACTGACCCAGCCAAGGCTCAAACCAGCGACCTTCTTGCTGTGAAGCGAAAGTGCTACCCACTACGGCACTCTGCTGCTCAACTCATATGTTAATGTATAATTATATCATGACTTTACTAGGAGGGGCACTTCAACATTAACCCATTCTTAATTACTCATGAACTCCTTCTGGACATCCGTTTTTTCTATTTACAATTAGTTACACTGTGTACTAATACTGATGGAGCCATATTGACTTAGAAAATAGCAACTTTTCATTTTCCATCAGTCTTTGCACACAGAAGAGTCAAGCTTTAAATAGAAAAATTATCCAAAATCTTTTTGATTTTTTTAAGCATGATGCTAATGTTTTATTCCGATTCAATGATTTATGCAAAGCTAATCTAAAAGTGTTCCCGGAGATCAGCTAAATAGATTAAAAATGGCAAAACTCAACTATTTCATTGGTGACTTGTAAACTGAGCCTGTTTCCAATAAAGTGGAGTGTCCTGTTAAATTATTTTTCAAGGGAAACCTGTCAACAGACTACCATTGTGACAAACTCACCTTGCTGACACATTGGTGGTAAAAGAAACGCACTGGTTGATGAATGTTAGTGGTGTGGATCCAGTTATGTCCTCCCACTGTGCTGGAGTCGTCCCACCTGGAAAAATACAAATCTTAGAGCCATTCACACCTTTTAATGGCTTACTTATGCAACATTTTTTCCTGTTAGATAAACTCCTACACTTTATTCTCACATACCAGTAATGCTACACAGCAGTCGTAGAGTGGGTGTACTGTTGGTGCCGTCACTGGTTGGGCTTTTAGGGACAGGAATAGTCATGGTGATGGGCTTGTGAAACTTGCGTCTTCTGGGCTCCAGTGTAACAATTGGACTGAATATAGCTTTATTACCCAGGATCTTCCTGACCAGGTCCTCACCGATTGGCTGGGCCTAACAAAAGATAGAAGAGAAATGCAATTATCTTTTTTTGCCCATAAAAATCACAATATTTTTTTCACTTTGAATGAGAACCACTGAATAAGACTTTAAAATAAAATACCACCTTAGTCTTACATTCTCAGCATACATTTTGTTTGCCTTTACATACATAAAATTGCTGCTACAGTACATTGATAAACTTTGAAAAACATTAATAAACTAAATCTCAACTAAATCCATCATAAGGAGGCCAGTTTTACAACTTGTACCAACGCAAATTCTCTTTCTCATTAAAAAAACTACTGAAAAGATTTAATGAAGACAGAGTAAATCATTAGCATTGAAAAGGCACAATACAAACAACAAGAAAAGTAAAATACAAAAAATAAGCTATTTAGATAGCTAAAAATTATTTTATATATTTAGATATTTAAAAATCCTATTACACAACTCAAATCTTATCACATTTTTCTTTATACTATGTATTATACAAAGATTCTTAGTAAAGTTGAATAGTTTAAAGAACAGTAATTAAATCTCTAGATCCATTTTAATGTTTGACTGGCATTAAATGACAGTGTCACTATAGGAAAAAAATACATTGAACATGTAACATTACATGATTTGACATACAGTGCATCCGGAAAGTATTCGAAGCGCTTCACCTTTTCCACATTTTTATTCCAAAATAGATTAAATTCATTTATTTCCTCAAAATTCTACACACAATACCCCATAATGACAAAGTGAAAAAAGAGTTTTTGAAATTGTTGCAAATTTATTAAAAATAAAAAAGCTGAAAAATCACATGTACACAAGTATTCACAGCCTTTGTTGTGACGCTCTAAATTGAGCTCAGGTACATTCTGTTTTACTGATCATTCTTGAGATGTTTCAGTAGCTTAATTGGAGTTCACCTGTGGTAAATTCAGTTGATTGGACGTGATTTGAAAAGGCACACGCCTGTCTATATAAGGTCCCAGGGTTGACAGTACATGTCAAAGCACAAACCAAGCATGAAGACAAAGGAATTGTCTGTAGACCTCAGAGACAGGATTGTCTCGAGGCACAAGGCTGGGGAAGGTTACAGAAACATTTCTGCTGCTCTGAAAGTTCCAATGAGCACAGTGGCCTCCATCATCCATAAGGGGAAGATGTTTGGAACCACCAGGACTCTTCCTAGAGCTGGCCGGCCATCTAAGCTGAGTGATCGGGGGAGAAGGACCTTAGTCAGAGAGGTGATCAATAACCCAATGGTCACTCTGTCTAAGCTCCAGCGTTCTTCTGTGGAGAGAGGAGAAACTTATAGAAGGACAACCATCTATGCAGCAATCCACCAATCAGGCCTGTATGGTAGAGTGGCCAGACGGAAGCCACTGCCTGCCTGGAATTTGCCAAAAGGCATCTGAAGAACTCTCAGACCATAAGAAACAAAATTCTCTGGTCTGACGAGACTAAAATTGAACTCTTTGGAGTTAATGCCAGGTGTTTGGAGAAAACCAGGCACAGCTCATTACCAGGCTAATACCATCCCTACAGTGAAGCATAGTGGTGGCAGCATCATGCTGTGGGGATGTTTTTCAGCAGGAGGAACTGGACGACTAGTCAGGATAGAGGGAAAGATGAATGCAGCAATGCAGCAATGAATGCAGCTTCAGAGTGCTCTTGACCTCTGACTGGGGCGACCGTTCATCTTCCAGCAGGACAATGACCCAAAGCACACTGCCAAAATATCAATGGAGTGGCTTCACAACAACTCGGTGAATGTCCTTGAATGGCCCAGCCAGAGCCCAGACCTAAATTCTATTGAACATCTCTGGAGAGATCTGAAAATGGCTGTACACCGTTGCTTTCCATCCAACCTGATAGAGCTTGAGAGGTACTGCAAAGAGGAATGGGCAAAAATTCCCAAAGACAGGTGTGCCAAGCTTGTGGCATCATATTCAAAAAGACTTGAGGCTGTAATTGCTGCCAAAGGCGCATCAACAAAGTATTGAGCAAAGGCTGTGAATACTTCTGTACATGTGATTTTTCAGGTTTTTTGTTTTTAATAAATTTGCAACAATTTCAAAAACTCTTTTTTCACATTGTCATTATGGGGTATTGTGTGTAGAATTTTGAGGAAATAAATTAGTTTAATCCATTTTGGAATAAGGCTGTAACATAAAAAAAAAATGTGAAGCGCTATGAATACTTTGCGAATGCACTGTATATCTACTTACATATTCATTAATGGTTAAATTGATTTGTAGTACCTGGATGATCCTTTGTTATTAGTTTAAATGGTTCCTACTGTATGGTTCCTACTGTATCTAGGATTAACATACCTTGGAATGTCATGATTACCCAATCAGAATCAAGTATTACAGAGAGCCGTGTAATAATCATTTCTATTACACATTATGAGGTCTATGGTCGAGCCTGCATGTCATAGTGGATTACCTGTAGCCCCACACGTATGCGTTTAGTGAGTGCTCCCTCTGGGAACACAGCCTGGACCTGTGGAACAAGTGTGCTGCTCAACACCCCTCCCTCTGGACCAATCAGGTGACTGTCCTGCTTAATACGTGACACCACTGCAAAGTACTGTGGGAAATCCCGTGTGATGAGGCGGCAGATTCGCTTTTTCTCCAGCTCCTCAGGAGGGTCCAATTCTGGGAGCAAAATGACAAATATCATTTTATAAGCAATATTTTTTTTTCAAGGTAGATTTCAGGAATGATTTAAAGCTCCACATCAAATGAACAAAACAAATAAATTGAGGCTCTTTAAGATATGAGGTGATTTTAAATGTATATTATGAGAATATAAAAATGTTTTTCGACCTTGGGAGCATTCGTTCATTTTCCTTCAGCTTAGTCCCTGATTTATCAGGGGTCGCCAAAGCGGAATGAACCACCAATTATTCGAGCATATGTTTTATGCAGCGGATGCCCATCCAACCACAACCCAGTACTGGAAAACATGCAACTGCCCCAGCCGGGACTTGAACTAGCAACTTTCTTGCTGTGAGGTGACAGTGCTAACCACTGAGCCCCTGTGCCGCCCCTTGGGAGCATGTAAACCTACTATATGAGACAAAATGAGGAACCTTTAAAATAGGGGCACTTTAAGAAATGTATTAAATCAGTTTGTTTTGTTTCTATTCAAGTAAGTGTATATAAATGGTGATTATATTTCTGTGAGAACATCTCACACAAAATACACTTCCAAACTCAACCAGCTGTTTATCCCCTGTGACCAATGTGTTAACATAAAAGGTTTATTGAATTTATGTCTAAATTGTCCGTAGTGTATGTGTGTGAATGAGTCTGTATGGATGTTTTTCAGTGTTGGGTTGCAGCTAGAAGGGCACCCACTGCGTAAAGCATATGCTGGATAAGTTGGCGGTTCATTCCGCTGTGGCGACCCCTGATTAATAAAGGGACTAAGGGCGTACTCACAGTATGCTATCCGAACCGTGCCCAGGCCCGTTTCCTGGATCGTTTGAGAAGTGTGAGTGCTCTGAATCGGGCTCAAGCACGGTTCACTTGGCCGGCCCTGGCCCGGTTTGAAGAGGTGGGCTTGAGCACGATTCACTTGGGCTCAGGTGCGGTATGCTTGCAGTGTGAGTGAAAGCGTGCCTAAGCCCGAAAATGAACGTGAGACGTGACTTTTAAGGGACTGTATCATTTGGATTAATTAATCATTCGTGCTGTTCAATGAACGCAAACTGTCGTAGTTTATTAAAGACGCAAACCCCTCACTGCACCACAATGTCACCGCATATCAAACGATTTAAACGATATAGCTAAAGAAATCTCCACTGTGCTGAGCGAGAGCGCTTCTCTTCCTAAACTGAACAGTGCATCATCGATGACATAAGCGTGCCCAGGCCCCCGAATGTAATGTGAGTGCGGGCCGTCGGGGGAGACGGGAGGGGGGACAAGCGTGCTTTGGCCCGGTTCAACGCAACTGTACATAGTGTGAGTACGGCCTAAGTTGAAAAGAAAATGAATGAATGAACTTTGGTAAAGTTGCAATACTTCTATAAAAAAAACTACACTTTTTACACAGATCTGTTATACGGTCCAACAGGACACCAAACTTTCTTTGACACTACTTTTTCTAAATGAAAATCATCAGTAAAATATTTATTCATATTTTTATACACTTTTACTGCTACAGTTTCTTCTTTTAATTTTGCGATTCTTCAAAGAATCCTGAAAGAAAAATAATATATCAAATCTTGAAAATGTTTACAACTAATCATTATAATATTATATTTCTGAAGGATCCAGAGACAAGGTGGAAAATTCAAACTTGCAATTGCAAAAATAAAATAAATGTCACTTTTAAATTAATATTATTTTTTGACTGTATATTCCATCAAACACACGCAGTGTTGGTGAGCATAAAATAATTCTTTTAACTCTTTGCCCACCAGTGTTTTTTCTGCTAAATTTGATGGCCTTTAGAATATTTTCTACTTTGAATATATGACCATATTATATACCAAAATAAAAAAGTCTTCTAACTCTCTGCTTAAAAAATAAACATTTTATTCTCTTCATGTGTTCATATCACCACTTGAATGCAGACAGGTTTCATGAAAAAAATGCTAAATCTTTGACAAAGAACAGAGAAAAATAAATAGTTTTTTCAAAGTAGTGCATTTTCAAGATGTGTGTGTGTGCATGTGTGTGTGCAGGTCTGTGTGTAAAACATACACACAGCTACGTATATAACTTTATCCAGATTGACGGGGTGAATTAAGCTGTGGCAAACCCTGAAAAAAGTTATGTAACTGCATTTTTACATGCAATCTGATCTACACTTACACTGATCATCTTTGTATTTTAAATCCAGGAGGCCTTGAAGTCATTCAGAGCATGTGCTACGGTTTCCTTTACCTTTATAAACCTAAAACGTGGATTGCCATAAAAACATGTCAATGGCAGACGCATTGTCTCTTAATTGATCTCATCATGGGTGGGGAAAGAGTATTGTAGTGCAACTGGCTGAGCTTAACCTGAGTGTGTGTTGTTTTTGTGTGCATTTAGGACTCACTCACCCTCATCCATGCCATTGAGTATCTGATTGAGCTCTTCTTCCGTATGCTCGCAGTGATGCTCTCTCCAGCTCTCTCCCGTCTCACTCCGCAGAATCACTAACTCTCTCTCCGTCCCACGCAATGCAGCGAAGTGCGGGATCTCCACTATTACAGGTCTGGAAAATATGGGGGACTACTTCAGCCAAGTACACCTCTTTACATTCTTATGGGATTCAAAATGAGGGTTGTTGGTCTGAAATAGATATTACGTCTACTGAGCACATAAAAACAGAAAAATGCGGCATGCGACATGGTATAAAAAGAGAACAAACAAAACAATGGACAATGCAACATACAGCATTTATCAAGCACGTGAAGACAGTTTAAAATCAAATGATATCCAAAAGGCAAAAAGTGTGTGGGGGGGAGGTAAATTCATGGAACACCTTAAAACTTTCAAAAACAAATATTGAAAAAATAAGACAAAATTATGGGGTTCCATTTGTGCCAAAATTCCCATGCCTGCTTTCTGCTTTGTACTTCACATTTGTCTTCGTCTACTCTCATTGCCCACATGTTCAGGAAAATCAGCATTATTGACGTACATGTTGTCTGTTGATGTCGTCTTAATCTGTCGTCCTGTTGGTTTAACTCTATTTTGTACTGTCATATTCTATGGGGTATTCTGTCATCTGATCTGTTGTCCTTATTGTTGTCTATTCATCTTTACTGTCATCCTTACCGTTGTATATGCTGTCGCCCTTATGGTCGTCTGTTCATGTCGCCCTAACTGTCGTCTATGCTGTCGTTTATACTGTCATCCATACTGTCGTCTATGCTGTCATTTATCCTGTCATCCTTACTGTCGTCTATGCTGTCGTTTATCCTGTCATCCTTACTGTCGTCTATGCTGTCGTTTATACCGTCATCCTTACTGTCGTCTATGCTGTCGTTTATACCGTCATCCTTACTGTCGTCTATGCTGTCGTTTATACCGTCATCCTTACTGTCGTCTATGCTGTCGTTTATACGATCATCCTTACCGTTGTCTATGCTGTCGTTTATACTGTCATCCTTACTGTCGTCTATGCTGTTGTTATATTGTCATCCTCACTGTCTATGCTGTCATTTATAGTATAAACAGTATAAACGACAGCATAGACGACAGTAAGGATGACAATATAACAACAGCATAGACGACAGTAAGGACGACAGAACAGACGACCATAAGGGCGACAGCATATACAACAGGTAAGGATGACAGTAAAGATGAATAGACAACAATAAGGACAACAGATCAGATGACAGAATACCCCATAGAATATGACAGTACAAAATAGAGTAAAACCAACAGGACGACAGATTAAGACGACATCAACAGACAACATGTACGTCAATAATGCTGATTTTCCTGAACATGGGGGCAATGAGAGTAGACGAAGACAAATGTGAAGTACAAAGCAGAAAGCAGGCATGGGAATTTTGGCACAAATGGAACCCCATACAAAATAAGAGGAAGATCTTGGAGATGGAGATGTATATAAAGTAATTGGGGGGTTGGGGGGGGTTGAATCCGGTGGATTTTTGGCGTCAGGATCTGTCCTACCCGAGGAATTTGGTGCCGGGTGGACCCAACTGCAGAATTCTGCTGACAAGACTTTCACCCTCATTTAGAGGAGGAGGGGCTGTTGGGAGGTGCAGTTTACTGTTCCGATCGCAGCCATTAAAAACACACACACAAGGCACACTGTGAACCCCATTGACTTCAGAGGAACATTGTGTTCCTCCAAACTAGAGATGACAAGTTTCCTAACTATGCCAGATGAACACTTAAAGCTCTTACATGAGATTTTGTCCTAACCAGCTGCGATATTTTTCAGGGATTTTTACATTCACCAAGATTTCAAAACTAGCTATAAACATTTTTTTAATAGAAATAAAGCTGAAATTAAACAACAGTTAAAAAAAAAAAGTATTACTTTAGATAATTAAAAGGAATAGTTCATACAAAACTGAAAATTTTGTCATCATTTAATCACCCTTCACTTGTTGAACACAAAAGAAGGCGACGCAGTGGCGCAGTAGGTAGTGCTGTCGCCTCACAGCAAGAAGGTCGCTGGTGCGAGCCTCGGCTGAGTCAGTTTGCGTTTCTGTGTGGAGTTTGCATGTTCTCCCTGAGTTCGCGTGGGTTTCCTCCGGGTGCTCCGGTTTCCCCCACAGACCAAAGACATGCGGTACAGGTGAATTGGGTAGGCTAAATTGTCTGTAGTGTATGAGTGTGAATGAGTGTGTGTGGATGTTTCCCAGAGATGGGTTGCGGCTGGAAGGGCATCCGCTGCGTAAAAACGTGCTGGATAAGTTGGCGGTTCATTCCGCTGTGGCGACCCCGGATTAATAAAGGGACTAAGCTGAAAAGAAAATGAATGAATGAATGAACACAAAAGAAGATATTTCGAAGAAAGTTGGAAACCTGTAACCAATGACTTTCAAAGTATTTGTTTACAGAAATCAATAGTTACAGTTTTCAGCTTTCTTTATAATATCTTTTTTAGTTTTCAGCAGAAGAAATTACATAAAAAGGTTTCTAATCACTTGTGTTAGGATTCTGCCACTTCGGTCTTGTTAATTCTTGTTTTGGTGGCAGAGTGCAGACACTAGTCCTGTCTTGTCTAGTTTGTTGTGCTCTGTCTTGGTTGTGCTCGGGCCGCTTCCGCGTGCTCTGGATGCGCGCTCTCTTCCTGGTGTTTGTGTTTGTTCTGTCTGCAGCATGCTGTTTTTTAATTCTCAGTGTCTCAGTCTAGTTGGTTTCGGTTTCTGTTGGTGCTGGGATGAAACATGTACATTGCATGTGTGAGTGCACGGTAAGTGTTTTATTTATCATGTACTCATGTCTTGACTTATTTATAAGTCAGGTTTATTAATGGCGTATTCAGTTTCATAAATCAAATTTACCATAGTTCAAACTCAGTTACTATGGCAACTTATGCTGGGAAACTAGCCTGGTCCGGGGCAGGTTAACTCTCATGCTAAGTCTTAAGATCAAGCTTAATCAAAGTAATGTTACTTTCACCTGCTGTAATTTGATGCTATTTTAATTCACTTAACCTCTTAATAATGATTAAAACTTTATAGTCACTTAATAGTAAATATATACAGTTGAAGTCAGAATTATTAGCCCCCCTAAATTATTAGCACAACTAATAATAATAGTTTTAATAACTCATCTCTTAAAAACTGATTTATTTTATCTTTTGCCATGATGACAGTAAATAATATTTTACTAGATATTTTTCAAGACACTTCTATACAGCTTAAAGTGACATTTAAAGGCTTAACTAGGTTAATAAGGTTAACTAGGCAGGTTAGGGTAATTAGGCAAGTTATTGTATAATGATGGTTTGTTCTGTAGACTATCGAAAAAATATTGCTTAAAGGGGCTAATAATTTTGTCCTTAAAATAGCTTTTAAAAAATTAAAAACTGCTTCTAATCTAGCCGAAATAAAACAAATAAGACTTTCTTCAGAAGTAAAAACATTATCTGACAAACTGTGAAAATTTCCTTGCTCTGTTAAACATCATTTGGGAAATATTTAAAAAAGAAAAAAAAACTAAAAGGGGGCTAATAATTCTGACTTCAACTGTATACACCAAACATCTTTAAGAATAGAACGATAATACATTTAAAGTCAAACAAGTTACTGCGAACAAAACAAAACAAACTACAATATTTCAACTACTTTTTTATGTTTCTGTTCATTTTTTTTCCCCGTTTATTAAAATTTTATTTAATATTTTCCCCCAACATATTAATTTGGGTGTACAAATTTTTGGAATGATATTCCAAAGTGCAAATTTTGCTTTGGTACTGAATGATCTATAATGTATATGCACAAAGATATTATTGTAAAGCATCCAGTGGAAAATATTAATTTAAAAGAGAGATCTGTGAGGGGTGTACTTAGCAATGTATATATGAATGACAAAAATTTAATAAAGAAAGAATATTAAGAAAGCACTGACTGATAGAAATAAGTAGGCTACATTTCTTAATGAATGACTCTAAAGCTGTAAACCCTGACTAATCAGGAGATGGATCCGGGCCGAGCAGTAGCCTCACTTTAATATAAAGATATTTTCCCACAGGCCATGGGAAACACACGTGTCAAAGAGAAAGCAGCAATTTGCAGTGGTTTCAAGAGCAAATTAAAAATCCCGCCGCTTGTGCGTGCACGGCTCTTTAAACCAATTTAAGCGTGGACGTTTAGTTCGACTCATTGACGTCAGGATTTTAACTTCAATCCCCACTTTTCTAAATGACTTTCATGAAACAGTCCCCTGGTGTTTACATTGTGGCCGCATGCTTTAGCGCTGTGTTTCATGTGAACACGTGGTTCATGGGTTCTCTCATTGGCTGCGTGTTCTAGTCCTGTTTTTACATGAGCACATACTGTATCTTGTGTTGTTTCTTTGTGTCATGTGCTCCTGTCTATTGTGTAGTCCCACCCTCCTTGTTAACCCATTATGAGTTTATTTAGTTCACCTGTGTGTTTATTAATTATTTCTGCTGTCAGTCTCCTGATGTCTGCTGTTCTGTGCCAGTTTGTCGTCGGTGATTGTCTTGTCCAGCCCTGCTCTTCCTGCTTTGCCAGCCCAATCTAGTTTTTGTTAATGTTTTTCCCCTTGGGGTAGTTTGTTTTGCTTTTGATTTTATTATTAATAGTCACCCATCATAGTCCTCACTCCTTTCCTCACCCTACACCCGTGACAACTTAAGGATGAGTAAATCGTGAGTAGATTTTCATTTTTGGGTGAACTATCCTTTTTCATTGAATTGACTTATTTTATGTTATTTCAGCTTTATGTAAATCAACAGAATTATTTTGAAGTAAGTATCTTTAAAATTCAAACTATTAAAATTAAAAGTAAAAATAGAAACATTAAATTTAAATAGAAAATAAAAAAAATGAAAGTGCCATTAAAATACATTTATATTATAATTAATTAATTTTCTTTTCGGCTTAGTCCCTTAATAATAATAATAATAATAATAAATAACTTTAATATTATTTTTACTCTCTATATATTTGTACTGGAAAATAAGACAATATTACTAAGTAAGAAAATACTATCTTGGATTTCCATTAACTTAATCTCAAGGGTTAAACCTTTCATGCTGTTTCAGCATTACCAAACAAATTAACTGTCACTGTAAACACTGCAACATCGCTTCTGGTTAGGACACGTCAAACATTGACACTCATCTGCTCTGTCTGTCAAGACACCACAAAAGAGAGAACATATAACAGCGTCTTACACACACACACATAAAAATGCTCATAGTGATAAAGCATAAATGTTCAGTTTTAAACTTTGCACCTTCTTACCCGAGAAACTGTGCTCCGGTGGGCCCCACTTCAATGATTTTGCCAGCAAGCCCCTCTCCTTCCACCATTGGGGGCATAGAAGCCAGTCTGTGCCTCTTCACCAGGCGACACGTGACCCGTGTAGGCGCTGAACACTTTCTAGGTGGAACAATAATGCGTAGTCCGTTGTGACGACAGCCACGCATGGCTCCACCACGGGCATCGACCATAAAACTGACCAGGAAACTGTTTATGTACAAACACACAACACATTGCTAAACATCACCAAGAATACAGTAAAAACTGAATACTGCAATCGTGTGTACTGTAAGTGGTTGTGTCTAAAACTTACAGCTTAAGCACAGATTTTCCCTTAAAAACACCCCAAAAAATTCATGTTAAAATCAAACAGGAAACACATTTGGAACACGGATGTTTTGGAACATGTTCATGTGGAAGAAATGTGATCTCGTGATGCATGTTTTTTACATAAACATGTTCTAAAACCAAATGCTTCGTGTGTTCAATGTTTCCCATGTGTTCCAAGTGTGCTTCACATCTCTTTGTTTTCATGTGTGAAGCTCATTTGATGTTCATGTGGTTTTTTTGTAAGGGTTATTTTTTTTTCTAAGATACTTATTTTATATTATCTGTGGGCTTTGACCTGTTTGTAAACATTCACTTAAGTAACTATTACAACTAATAATTTTACTATTTTGCCTTTGAAAATTACACACTTCACCAGAGATGATTCAGGTCCCATTGTTTACTTTTAGGATTAAGGTACACCTAAAAAATCATATTATTATCTCTTTCCATCATGTTGTAAAATGACAAAACTACATTGGCCGAGAGAGCTTAATGTGCTGCATTTAAGAAAACACGTGCAATTACAAAAAAAACGCCAGCAAATTAAGAGAAAAGACAGCATTTTTTCACACAATGCAAACAATTTAATAAAACACGCTGCATTTTCTCACAACACTTGCAAAAAAACGAAACATCTTAAATTCTTTTTAGACTGGTGTGAAAATTCAAACCTTCACCTAAACATTCCAAAGACTAAGGAGATGGTTATTGATTTTAGAGAGAGAACACAAAGCAAAACTCATCCCACATTAATTAATGGGGAGCAAATTCAGTTAGTAACAAAATATAAATATTTGGGTGGGATTTTGGACAATAAGCTTAAGTGGAATGTATGGACTGACAGACAATGCACTTCTTAAAGAAATTATTGTCTTTTAATGTTGACAACACACTGTTGTTCATGTTTTATAGTGCTTTTGTTGAAAGTATTGCAACATTTTGTGTGATCTGTTTGTATGGAAATGCATCTGAGGCCCAGAAGAGGTCACTGGGGAAGGTGGTAACAACAGCCAGTAAGTTGTTGGGAATAAAACTTAAGAGCATTAATAGTATATACAAAGAAAGAGTACTAAATAAGGTTTTTGATTGCCAATGATGAGAGACATCCTTAACCAAACACCTTACAAATGTTACCATCAGGTCGTCTATATTGTGTTCCTAGGTGTGTAAGAAATAGGAAATAATTATTATTTATACTTCAAGCAATTCCCTCAGTAGCAGTTGATGGCTAGTAGACTGGATATTTATTTAGAATAGGGGGACCATATTTTTAAATGATTTATTTATATACAGTTGAAGTCAGAATTATTAGCCCCCCTGTTTAATTTTTTCCCCAATTTCTGTTTAACGGAGAGAAGATTTTTTTCTACACATTTCTAAACATAATAGTTTTAATAACTCATCTCTAATAACTGATTTATTTTATCTTTGCCATGATGACAGTACATAATATTTTACTAGATATTTTTCAAGACACTTCTATACAGCTTAAAGTGACATTTAAAGACTTAACTAGGTTAATTAGGTTAACTAGGCAGGTTAGGGTAATTAGGCGAGTTATTGTATAATGGTGGTTTGTTCTGTAGACTAATCGAAAAAAAATAGCTTAAAGGAGCTAATAATTTTGTCCCTAAAATAGTTTTTAATAAATTAATAACTGCTTTAATTCTAGCCGAAATAAAAATATATATATATATTATCAGACATACTGTGAAAATTTCCTTGCTCTGTTAAACATAATTTGGGAAATATTTAAAAAAGGAAAAAAAAAATTCAAAGGGGGTCTAATAATTCTGACCTCAACTGTATATATATGCTAAATGTGAAATGTCAGAAGTCTCTGAGTGTATGCTGCAAATGAAATTTCACTACGGGGACAAATAAATTTAACTAACATAACAAACACAGGGCTCGAAATTAAATTTTTTACTTGGTAGCACCGGTGCTCCCAACTTCAAAAATTTAGGAGCACCAGAAAACATTTAGGAGCACCCACCAAAAATGAATGTGCACCACTGCAAATTGTACATTAAAGTATTTATTGTATTTGAAAACAACATCAATCAGGACTAACAAAAACCAGAAACAACTATCTAACTAATGCTGTGATGACTTATTGATATCTGTGCAATAATTCCAAAATGAATGTCTAATAATTATAAAATATTAATGATGACGATGATGTCAATACTAACAGTGAATAACATTTCTCATTATCATGCTGCCCTGAATGTGCGTGAATGCGAGTCATGTACTGTAAAAGGTCCTGCTGTTACTTTATGAAAAATAAATTTATGGTTTGCAACAAACAAAAATGAAGCATTGCAGTAAGAAATATTTATTTTGCACGATTGTTTTTATATGCATGTCAATTTATTAAATAATATTTCTGCTACAAAACAAATGTAAGATTATAATAAATCATTCAATCCAATGCTGAAAGCTGCAAAGCAGTCATCAGTAAATAGAAAATAATATACATCTCAAGAAAGAACGGACAAAAGAAAGTAAGAAAAGTGTCACTTCTACCACTCTTTAAAAGTTTTGGTTTCGGTTTGTGTCAGTTTAAATGCTCGGTCTCGTTATGCGCTGATTTTCATTTTTCTGTGTTTGTGGAAAAAGCAGGCGTCAGCTGACCCAATATATGAGCGGGGCAGAGCAGAATTTTCGCGATGACCACCGGCGCAATACCGTTCTTTGTTATGAGCCGCAGATTCAGTTTAAACTTAGTAAAGGCGAGCATCTTTGGCGATGATGTGTACAGTGTTACATTTAGCGGACATTTGCGCTGAACACGCAGTGAATGCAATGCATAGAGATTCGGGCACCTTCTCCGAAAACACTCGATTGATCTCGGCTGGCGCTTATAAGCTCCCTGTTATCTGACAGCGGAAAGCCTTGAGTGATTGACAGCTGATATGAACCAATATAGCGGCAGGGAAATCCGACTCAGCACGTTTTTAGAAAAAAATCGAAACAAGTCGCACTACAACCATTATATGCAGTCGCACAAATGCTCCCAAATATATTATGAGGTCGCATAGATTAAATTTCAGGCGCATATGCGACCAAAATGGTCGCAATTTCGAGCCCTGCAACATAATGGAAACGTTTCAAGTGGACCCAAAAACGTGACGAACGCTGCTGTGGCGTGACTATTGCTCAGTGAAGTTGTAGGTGATCTTTGAAAGGTGAGTTTTTGATTGTTTATTTTAACATCCTGACTCCCTTGTCTTTTGTATTTTATTAGCCTAAACAGCCAGGTCTGTCAATTCTTAGGGTCCTCTTGAAAAATATCCGTTGTGTTCTGTTTTATTAATTTGTTTGCATTGTGTGAAAATACAGCGTGTTTAAAATATGAATGTGTTGTGAGCATTTGCAGCACGTGTTTTTCTGTCATTACATGTGTTTTCTTAAATTGCAACACATCAAGTTCTCTCGGCCACCGAACAAAACTGACACAGACTGGCATTCAAATGTTTGTAGTCAGTAGGATTTAAAAAACAATTTTTGAAATAAGAAATACATCTTATATGTTCAGCTATGCTGCATTTATTTGATCAAAAATACAATTCACTGCTTTTTATGTCAGTACATTTTATATTGTCAAGGCTGAATTTTCAACATCATTACTCTTGTATTTAGTGTCACATAAGCCTTTAGAAAATCAAAATATTTCTTAGATTCTTATATTTATGGAAAATATTACAAATATGAATTATTTTGCAACAAATGTCATAACCTTTTTTTATTTAATGCAACCTTTTCCAATTATTTATTTTTGTTTTTAAAAAACTAATAGTTCTGGCCTACTGACTCCAAACATTTGAAGGGTTTATAGTAATGCTATTGTTAAGTGTTGCTTTAATGTTTAATGTCAAGTTATATATTGTCCATAAAGAAAGACTTTCTTTTGAAAAAGATCAATTATCTAGGGCAGGGGTGCTCAATCCTGTTCCTGGAGATCTACCTTCCTGCAGATTTCTGTTGCAACCCATATCAAACACACCTGCCTGTAATTATCAAGTGCTGTTCAGGTCCTAATTAATTGGTTCAGGTGTGTTTGATCAGGGTTGGAACTGAACTATGCAGGAAGGTAGATCTCCAGAAACAGGATTGAGCACCCCTGATCTAGGGAGATTAGATAATACAGAATGAACATGCTAGAGAGGTACTGGGAAAAAAATAGTGTAGGAGTTGAGAAACGCAGCGTGTCCAGTTTCATATCACCCATGTGAGAAGTACTGAATAATATATTGCATATTATTCACAGGTTTTCTATGAATACTGAGACATGACTCACTGAGTTTATCAAAACATGCATATTAAAATTTGAATAAGCACAAAAATGCTTATTTTAACATGCGATAATGTATTATGAATATGGGAAGAAATGGGGCTCAAGGAAGAGTAGTGGAGGATCACCTGCTGTTGTCATGGTCAAGGCATGGGGTAGACTGGCTAAAAGACGGACAAAACACACAATCACGAAGAGCAGAGAGAGACACACCGAGTGATTCGGGGAGATGACGTGAGTGTAATCAAAGAGAGAGAGAGACAGAAAGAGAGAGTTTAAAATAACAATATGAAGGAAAAAAGAAAAGCTATCAATAATGTTCAAAACTTCTAGCATCTAATGCAATACCAGCCTTGACTAAGGATACACACCTTTTTATGTTTATGTTGTATGTCACAGGGACAGTTTGTGTCAGTGTGTGGGTGTGTGTGTGTAATGTTTTGGTGGTTTACAACAAGCACAGTTTTTTGTATAATGACATGGGTATGACAGTTGTACTCTGTTACAGTGGTGTACGAGGACATACACTGTGTCCTTGTAATTTAAAATTCTTCAAAATCATACTAAATGGGATCTTTGACTTAAAATACTCTCATAACTTATACTCCTCATAATCATTGCACTATTTAAAAATTGCACATATTCATTGCACTGATTCATTTATTTGAACTGTACATACCCACTGCACATTTGTAATCATGTACGTACCAACTGTACATATACATTTGTAATTGTTTATCTATCTGCACACTTCTAATTATTAATAGCAACCTGTACATATATCCATCTATTGTAAATCTCTGTTCATAGCTAATACAACCTGTGTATAATGTTCATAGTACATCCATCTGTAAATATCACCATAGTTTTTCTATAACTGCACTTTATAACTTATACCTGTATCCTGCACTTGCTGCTATTGCACTCCTGGTTAGACCTAAAACTGCATTTCGTTTCCTTGTACTTGTACATGTGTAATGACAATAAAGTTGAATCTAATCTAATCTAAAAATTTCGAGCTTGGGGAGGCTGCAGACCAGGAGCCAGGCAGATCTATGGAGTTTTACGGAACAGGCATTTTACACCCCTGTTGTTCTTGATGTGTCCAGAAGGGGGAGCCTGTACAGTATTATTATGAGCCTTCAGAATATTATCATAATCATGATCAAAAACCACTAATTATATGGCTCTAGCACACCCCTCCCCTTGAACCCAACTGTCACAGGACAAGCTTGTAATGTCAAAACTAATTATTTTATTTTGCAGTTCCAGTTTTAACTTCACATTTATTATTTGGCTGTACATCTATCACCCCCTACTGGACGCATAAGGAACAACAGGGGTGTAAAACTGTCTAGGCTCTGACACTGTCTAGGCCAGGGGTGTCCAAACTTGGTCCAGGAGAGCTGGTGTCCTGCAGCTTTTAGCTCCAACTTGCTTTAACACATCTGATTGGGGTTGGAACTAAACTTTGCAGGACACAGGCTTTCCAGGACCAAGGTTGGACACCCCTGGCCTAGGCCGTAAAACTGCATGGGCCAAAGATCTGCTTGGCTCCTCATATTGAAAATTTTAGCACAGGTTTTCTGTGAGGGTTGAGTTTATGGGTAGGGGTGGGGTAGATCCATATAATACACAGTTTTTAATGCACACAATGTGTTATGCCTATGGAGAGTGCTTGTTAACCACAAATATCAACGTGCCTGTGTGTGTGTGTTTCAGTTCTGTCCGAGTGCGTGTAAAACTTGCTAACCCTGACTGCAGAAGAGTGCTGGTTAGCACCACATTATCCAGATGTTCAGCACCCCAGCTCAGTCGATACGAGTCCTTCTCATGCTCTCGAAATGCAGACACCTGACAAGCACATATCATATCTGAATCAGAACATAACATATCTGAAAACCTAAATGTCAACATTATTTTATTATAGTTTATACAATAATTTATTTACATTTCATATTTAGAATTCAGTAATTTTTTATTTAACATTACTTATCTGCTTGTCATTTTTTATTTATTTTATAAAATATTTTCATTTTATGAAGTTTTTAGGAGGCATATTCAATATTCTTATGAAGCCTTTCATATAAAAAGCTTTATTGCTGATTGAATCAGTCATTTAAAAGAATCAAATTAATAAATTAAAGGGCTCTATTTTAACAATATAGGCGCCAAGTCTAAAGTGCATAGACGAAAAATACGGTTTGTGCTGCGGCACATGGTCTAACAGGGTTGTGCTTATGAGTTATGAGTGTGTTTTGAGCATAACGTACATTAAATCAATCAGAGTCTCGTCTCCCATTCCGTTTAAGAGTCAGTAGCGTCACTCCACGTCGCATTCGTTATTTACATTAACTTCACGCGTTTGAATCTGCATTGGTACATAACTACGCGCTGGACTTAAGACTAGCTTTTAGTTGGTCAATGGCGCAGTCTATTTCAGTTTCTCAAAATGTCTTAACACACGTCCTTTTTAAACTGACACACGCATGAGCCCACAAAGTGGCCCAAATGGATTTGCTATTTAAACAATGTGACGCAAAACGTGACAATTAGGGTTGCGCTTGTCTGAAAATAGCAACAAATCGTGCCAAACACATCTTGCGCCTTATTGTGTCGGGTGTATGATAGGGACCAATGACTTATTCATTTACCATACATGTTCTTTTTTTAGTATTATTTAATTAAACCAAATTATTCCAGAT
The DNA here is from genome assembly GCA_903798195.1 of Danio kyathit. Classification (NCBI taxonomy): domain Eukaryota; kingdom Metazoa; phylum Chordata; class Actinopteri; order Cypriniformes; family Danionidae; genus Danio; species Danio kyathit. The sequence continues at coordinate 20,794,744 of LR812519.1, read as the reverse complement.
TTTTATATTAACCCAAATAAATAAAAATAAAAATAATTAAAAATAATAGGATTATTCACTCAAAAATATTTTGAAGAATGTTAGCAACCAATATTTATTTGAAGCTGTAATTAATTATTGGTAAATATATCAGCAACACTTTACAATAATTAGTTTTAATAGTTAATGTATCTACCAACATGAAGAAATAATGAACATATTTATTATAGTATTTAATAATCTTTATTAACATTAGTTAATGAAAATAAAGTTATTAATAATATGTTTAAACTAATATGTTTAAAAGCATGAATTTGGATTTTAATAATGCAACAGGTAATGTTGAACTATGATTAATAAATGCTGTTGTGTTCTGTATTAGTTTATGTTAGTAAAATACATTAGCTAACATTAACTAATGAAACCTAACTGTAAATAGCAATCAATCAATTTAGATTGACTAACTTTTGTAGCTTGAAACATGTTTTGAAAATCCATGTTAAATCAAAATGTTTCTTTCTAAACTATTTATTTCTACATGTACAATTGAGGTGTAATGGTTTGTAATTCACCTTGTTAATCTGGTGGCTGGCGATCATGTCTTCAATCAGAATTCCTTCGCCTCTGTAAGCAAGATGACTGGGGGTTTCATGAGACCTGAGGCAGGACAATGCAAACAGGTGAGCAAGACAGAATTACATGTGTTGCATATTTAAAGTATCCGTGAAAACAAAATAAAGTTTTTTAGATTTTAGTATTAGTATTTTAATCTTAAGGATATCTATTAATATTGTGCCCCAAAACAGTGACAAAATTTGCATTAAGAAGACCTAAACATCAAATGCTTGCAGTTTGTAACTTTCACTTAAACTGATTAAAATTGTTTTATATTACATTATACTTCTGTTTCTCATTAAATATTCTGACCAATCCAATGCTCTCTAGTATCTGACATGCACTCTCACTGTCAGAACGCTACTGGCTAGTTTTTAAGGGGGAGGAGCTACTATGTCCTGCCCTGTTTTTATGTTTTAGTTCAAATTATGTCACACATTGAACAAAAATGCACATTTCAAAGCTCTGCACATGACCTTTAAAAGCCAAAAGCCCAAAAAAGATACCCAGGATCAATTGAAAAGCAAAATTGCCCCAAAAAAAATCCAAACTCTAACTGCAATAATCTGTTGATAAAGCATTAACTTCAATGTTTTAATCTAAAATACACTGTGCTTTAATTTACCGGTCTAGATTGTGAGTGTAGCTCATGCCGTCCAGGTAATGTCCAGGTAGAGAATCATCCCCAAGCTCTCTCAGGTCCTCCGCTCTCAGATATTCTCCTCCATCACCTGTCATTGTGTCTTCACCTGCTCATACACACATTGCCTCATTGAGTATTGCTTGTTTAAATGGCTGACCTAAAGGGTTAGTTCACTCAAAAAAATGAAGTAGGTCATTTACCTACTAAATTGTTGATCTAATATTTACGCTTCATTCTTTTTCAGACTATACAATGGAAGTTTTAAATAAATGCTCATGCTTGTTCATGTAATGGAAGTGAATAGCAGCCAGCATTAAAGGAACACTCCACTTTTTTGGAAAATAGGTTGATTTTACAAACCATCTAGAGTTAAACAGTTAAGTTTCACCATTTTTGAATCCATTCAGATGATCTCTCGGTCTGGTGGGAGAACTTTTAGCTTAGCATAAAACATTGAATCGGATTAGACCATGAGCATCTAGATAAAAATAAATACAACAAAAAATAGTTTTTTATAATTTTCCTGTTTATAAGAGTGTAGTTCCTTGCCAGATCAGCCTAAAAAACAGCAACATTTTATATCTGTTGGTCTTAGTACATGATGTAACTAAAGGGGCTCTATTTTACTGATCTAGGCGCAAAGTCTTAAACGCATGGTGCAAAAGCATTAAGGGCGTGTCCAAATCCACTTTGGCTATTTTAAGGATGGAAAAATAAGGTTTTCGCCATGGCGCATGGTCTAACAGGGTTGTGCTTATTCTCTTAATGAGTTATGGGTGTGTTTTGAGTATAACGTGCATTAAACCAATCAGTCTCATCTCCCATTACCTTTAAGAGTCAGATGTGTCATGCCATGGTGCATTTGCTTTTTACATGGCGGACTTTGTAAGTGGAAAAACTGAAGACTTCAGTAGCGAGAAAACAGTTAAACAAACAATCTGCAGCGCAAGGATAAAGAATGAGCCTCCTCCATTCGGCCTATTTACTTTCTCTTTCTCTTTTACTCAATCCTTCACTTTTGTGGATAAGGAAACGGTGTTGTACACACTCCACTGAAGACATCCATTAGCCTACATATTTAATTTTGTTTGTTAAGCGCAAAGATTTGTTTCAAAACCATTTCTAAATTCAGTTCTAATTTCCAGCAAACGAATAAATTAACAATAATAATGAAGTGTGGTCAAAAAAACCAAATATATCCAAACATGCGTCCTATTCTTATGCCCCATATGGTCTTAAAACCCCACAGGTGGACAAATGTAAACTTGTTTTTATTAAAACAAATATAAATATACATATAATAAATAATACCGCTAATAATAATAACATTGTACAAATGCAAATTGTCATGAATAAACTGAAAAAGCCCCTCGAGATGAAGGCATGGAGGCAGTGGTTTTTATATTTATGTAAAAAAATATACAGTTTTGTAATATTTTAATCCTTTCATTTATTTTTATTTGTAAAGATATCTGCCATCCTAGACTGGCACACCCATGAGTCCACAAAGCAGCGCAAATGGATTTACTATTTAAACAATGTGGCGCAAAGCAGGACAATTACTCTGAAAATCTAATCTGCAACACATCGGGCCAAACACGTCTTGCGCCTTATTGCGCCGGGTGTATGATAGGGCCCAAGAAGTTCCTAATCCTTTAAATAGGAAAATGATCAAAACTCTTAACAAAAATAAAAATAAACCAAGATGCTAATGGTCTAATCCAATTCAATGATTTATGCTATGCTAAACTAAAAGTGCTCCTACCAGACACAGAGACCGACTAAAAGGATTAAAAAATAATAAAACTCAACTTTTTAACTTGTAAAATGTGCCTATTTCCAAAAAAAAAAAAAAGTTCCTTTAAGCTTAAGACATAAAAGTGTCAGAGAGTTGTCCCATATGCGATACATGCCATGTTCCAAATGCTCTGGAAGTATATGATTGTATTTAATGGAAAACAAACCAAAATTTGTTTATACTGTATTAGTTTACTCTAAATGTTAACAAAAATCCTGACTACACATTTGGTCATAAATGACTGCATATGTTACTCAGCACAGCAGTCCACTCTGCCTTACAATTTTTGCATTGCCATTTGTGGTCCAAAAAAGAAAGAAGGAATATTATTTTTTGGAGTGAACTCACCCTTTAATGATTAAGTGCACTATTTACTACAGTAGGTAGTATTTTCTGCATTCAGACCGAATAACATTCAACATTCAAGTAACATTATAAGCATTCAGATTAGAGACAAATATGTCCAAAAAGAGACAGTATGGACAAATAAAATTGATTAAAGAAATATATAATTATCCTAATTAATATTTTAATATTTATTATCCTATTTATTAATTAATTATTACTTAATCCATCTTTATGGTAAACATTCAGTGTAGGCAGGGCTGAGTATTAACTGATTACATGTAATTTGGTTTACAATTAAGTTATGTTCCCAGCAGTGACTGTAGGATGAGTTGCTAATATTAATAGTTCTAATAACAATAGTTTGAGGTTTATTAAATCTTTAAAAGTTTAAATATGAGACTCATTCCAGAATTGCGGGTACATTTCAAGCATTTTCCATTCTTTTCTCTTAAACTGCAATGATTTACATCAGATGTAATAATTTTACAGTAAACTGAATACATTATTAATCTGAAATCATACAAAATGCTTAAATGTTATACAGAGCATTTGATTCTATTACTAATTGTTGTTTTTGACTAAATGTTGAACCTTTTAAACCACTAACAATGTTGACAATTACATTTTCTACTAAATTGTGCTTTAGCTCAAGATGATAACCAAATAAGTTAAGAGTTTTGTATAATAAGTATTATTGTTTTAAAAAGGTTAATGAGAAATTCATGAAATATCACATGACATACAGTATTTAATCTACTATTGCTGTATACAAATTAATAAGAGAAGAATAATGACATGCCTCAGTGCCAGCCAGAGTTTCTGGCCAGGAAGTGACATCACTTGGAGGTAGTCATATGCTTCTTTAAATCAGTGCTTTACAGATTGTTATGCAGTTTTATAACAAATGACACAAGAGTTGACCAAAACATATAGTCATGGACAAAAATATTTTTTTTATTACTAAAATTACAAGTAATTGTTGGAAAAAAAGGAATTACAAAGGACATTTTAAAACATATTTTGTCTCTTTTTCCTTTTCATTAAACAATTGTATTTGTATTGCTTAAAGGTGATATATTAACTGGACTTCTGTTGAGTGTGATATGCTGTGTATACTAATAAAGCATTTTTGCAGAAGTAGATGGAGATGATAGAGATGCAAAGACCTGATTGTCCAAAATTAACTTAAGCTTTGCAGCTAAACTTTCTGTTAGCAGAAATGTGTTAAAACTGAAAAAGAGAAAAAGAGGACGTATGTATGGGTGCGGCCAATAGAAGACTGAAGAATGACAAGTGACGAATTCCACTAAACTCCACCTGTTAATATCAGCTGCCTATATAAGTTAAAGTCAGGAAGTGAATACAGTTGCACATCCCTAAATGTGACTCATTGCATTGAGGATAACAGAATTCTGTGACTCGAATTATTCATTTGTTTCCAATAAATTACTAATATGTTTGACATTGAAGAAAAACCTCTCCTGACCTTTTTTATTGAACATGCATGAGATTGACTAAATATTCCAACATAATACTAGAAACAGATGTTTTCATGCAGAAGTATTTAGTGTATTCTAACCTGATTAGCTATTTCGGCTTACTTCAGGTCAAACTATACAAACTATGCATCTAATTTGGCTTTACTTTTAGACTATATGTAGAAACAAACAACTATTTTATGATAAATCAGTCTTGTGAACTCTTACTTGTTTATCGGTCCTCTAAATCTGCCAGTTTCAGACTGTTGAATGACTTTTTTCCTCGCATAAACTGATTGGCGTGATTATGCTTTCACAATGGTATGAACCGTTATAGGGATGGTCAAATGCATATCTATTATTGTAATTATTAACATTATTATTAAAAACACAGATCAGAGTGTACCCATCCCCCCCCCCCCATACTGTACATCTTGTTTTGACGTCCTTCAAAACACCCTGCCTGTAATCCAGAAATATCAGCTGCTCTCAGTTTTATGATTTACTCTATAAAAATAATTATTATCTGATTTGGACAAATACCTGAGACCAAAGTTAGTTTTCCACAGTTTAGTTTTACATACAATAATCATGCCCGTTCCAGTTAGCACCAACTGCAAAGCACACTTCTGAATAGATACAGAACAAACTGAACAGATTTTTTTATTATTATTTTGGCAAATGTTATAAGTGTAGTGTTAGTAAAGCGCTCAGTTCAGTTCCCTCTATATCTATACCCCGTATACCTTCAATCTCCATATAGACTTCAGTAAAAAGCTCCTCCTCGGTTTGATGTTGAGCTACAGAGGCACAGCAGCTTTTACACAGATATATGAAATCCTGATTTGGTTTAATAAAACAGAATAAAACACATTATCTTACCCTCCTCATCAGAAACATCCAGAACTTCCGTCATTGTCTCTGGAACGTTCAGTTTGTGTTTCTCTGTCACCGTCTGCAATAGTTCAAATTAACAAGGCATTCAGCGTATTCACTGTGTGGTCTGTGCACATATCAGAAAAAACATTATTACATAAATGCACGGATGCATACAGTTGTAGTGGTGATTATTTCCTCAGTGACAACTTTCAGAGTGTCCACCACCGAGATGTACCCCAGGCGCTTTGCAATAGAGAGTGCAGTGTTTCCGTTCTGAGGAAGAAAGAAAGTCAGGTTAAAGGAGAATTAATATGAATTCTGCGATTGCAAATTTTGCCCCATACCATGGTGACAGCATTAGGCTTAGCTCCGTGCTGCAGGAGGACATTGACAATGTGTGTGTTTCCCTGTTGAGCAGCTTGATGAAGCGGTGTGTAACCATTCTGAATGTACAAAAAAATAAACAAAGAAAAAAGATTCATCAATAAAGTAAACATCTCAGAGATAGCAATCAGAATGCAATGCAATGCAAAAAAAAAATAACAACAGTATTTCCTATTATATTTTTTCTACTTAAGCAGAAGTTTTATTGTTCTATTTTGGCTAGAATAAAAGCAGTTTTGCTTTTTAAACCATTTGAAGGTCAGTACTCTAAGCCCCCTTAAACAATCCATTCCCATCATCTACAGAACAAACCATCATTATACAATGACTTGCCTACTTAAGCTGCAGTCACACTAGACTTGTTTCCCCATAGACTTCCATTCATACGCACGTGAATGCGTCAGACTGGAAACGCAAGCTCGTGCGACAAGTTTTGCAGTTCACTGCATTGCAAAATTCAAGCTTGGAGAACTCGAAATCGCATCACTTGACTGCTTGAGACCAATCGAAGATTAAAACATGACCTCATTGGACAGAAATTATAAATATGGTCCAGCCGCTTGCTTTTTTAAAATGTCTAATCATCTTGTTTAATCCCACCCTTTTTTCGCAGCGCCATACTACAGAATTTTTCAAGCTCAAACTCTAGTGTGCCCGCAGCTTCACCCAAACTTGCCAAGTTAACCTAATTAACCTAGTGAAGCCTTTAAATTCCACTTTAAGCTGAATACTAGTATCTTGAAAAATATCTAGTAAATTACTATGTCCTGTCATCACGGCAAAGATAAAAGAAAAACATTCTTACCTTTGTTTTTCCATTAACATTAGCTCCATTTTGCAAAAGGAAATTAACCATTTTGACATTTCCATAGTGGCAAGCCACGATAAGAGGAGTGTAGCCCAACTAGAAGAAACAACCAAATTGAACATGAGAAATGGACACTGAATTATGCAATTTCTTTATTTTTATGAAATAATATTAGTACAGTATGAGCACGTTAATATGAAACTCCATGACAAGCTTACTTTGGTCTGCTGATCAATGTTTGCGTCGTGTTTGGCCAGTATTTCAGCCGCTTGCACTTTTTCCTCTTGAGCAGTGAGATGAAGAGGTGTAAGACCACTCTGAAGAAAAACAAAACAAAAAAATGTATATTACAATGTTAGCTCTGTATAGGGCTTTCACGATGATCCAATCAATTCCCGATAGACGGAAATCAAGCCCCTCCCTTTTCTTCCCAGAAGGCACACAATGCCATAAGACATTAATATTAGGTTCGATTTAGGTCGTGACATCAGGTGACCAAAATCTAACGTCGAGCCAACATCTTAAACCAACATCAAATTGACATCAAATACTGACATTTATTTACAGGTATGGCAACCAAAATCCAACGTCTGATAGATGTCATAGTGGTAACGTCCACATGTCAAGCTGTAACCTCATTAGACGTTGATATTTGGTTGATTTTAAGTTGAATGCTGGACATTGACGTCGGCCTGACATTGGGTTCTGTCATCAACCTGATTTTTAATTTACAAACAAAATGCAACATCCCACGATGTTACGTTACAATGTCAATCTAACATCATGTTGCCGCCCTGTGGCTGCTGGGTTGTTTGAGAAGCTTTCATGCAGTTATCCTTTTTGTTTATAGAAACACCACACTGTTTTGGAAATATGCTCCTTTTACAATTTACCAGTTTAATTAATTTAACAGTTGAGTTTTACCATTTTTGAATCCATTCTGAACTCTCGGCCTGGCAGGAACACTTTTAGCTTAGCTTAGCATAAATCATTGAATTGGATTAGACCATTAGCATCTCACTCAACAAATATTTTTTTTTTTTAACTCATTTATTTTTCAGAATTTTTCTATTTAAATTTAAATTGACTTTACTCTTCTGTAGTTTCATTGTGTACTATAAGATAAAAAAATTTGAAGTTGCTATTTTCCAAGCCGATATGGATAGGACATGTACTATGGATAATAATCAAAAAACTTTGCTGCCCTATTGTGGCTACAGCAGGTGCAATGATATTGTGTAGCATCTCAAAATAGTCCCTAGCTAGATAACTAGGTAACAGCACTTCATAATATCGTTGCACCTGCTGCAGCTTTTTAAAAAATTTGGAGTGACATGCTACTCGTCTAAGCCGATTCAATGATTTATGCTAAGCTAAGCTAAATGTGATCACGCCAGACTCAAAGAAAAGGGGAGTGTTCCCTTTAGGGACCTGTGATGACGCTAAAGTCTGACCCTGCGCTTACCTTAGTGGCAGCGTTGACGTGTGCTCCTCTCTCCAGCAGTAGTGATGCCATCTCGGTGTGTCCCTCCTGAGATGCCAGGTGTAGAGGACTCACTCCTTGCTTGGTCAGTGCATTGGTCTCTGCACCATACTGAAGCAGCGCAGTGGCGATCTGAGTCTGGTTCTTCTTTGCCGCAATATGGAGAGGTGTGTAGCCATTCTGCACAGAAACAGAATATTAAGTTATCATTAGTGATTCTTTTTACAATCATACAAACCTTTATTTACAGTAAAAATAAAAAAATAAATATATATATATATTGGATGTTTGAGTTTTGAGTGTCATGCTGTTGACACTGTGCCAGAATTTAAGGTAATTGACATCTGTAGTATACATAGTAATCTTTTTCATATTAATGTATAGACAGACAGCCTGATATTTGTGATCTCGCAGTAAAATGAGTACCTTAGCAGTAGCATGAGGTGAAGCACCTTTATCCAAGAGCATCAGCGCCACCTGCTGGTTATCATAGTGAGCAGCTACATGAAGAGGCGTGAGGCCATACTGGTTGAGAAATTCAAAGAGAAAAGTGAATACATATTTTCATAAGGAATAATAAAGAGTAGATTATTTTGATTTTCACCTTTCCAGCATTATCAAGAAGTGCTCTCCGCTGTAGGAGGAGTTTTGCCACATCCAGGCTTCCATACTTAGCAGCAACATGTAGAGGAGTGAAGCCTTTCTGTTATGGGGAGGATATTTATTTGTGGTTAATGTAGTTAAATGTTTGTTACTGTTAAAAGGTTTTTCTTTTTTAGAAGAAACTGATACTTTTATTCTGCAGTGATGCATTTAGCTGATTAAAAATAACAGTAAAATTTTTCACATTTGTCTTTTGAACTTTATATTTATCAAGAAATAAAAAAACAAAATATTCATAATAATAAAAAAATGTTTCTTAAAATTTTAAAGGACAAATAAAAAAACATTTTGAGACTAAAAATATTTTTTGTCTCAAAATAGTCCCCAGCCAGGATACAAGGTAAAAGCACTTCATAATATCATTCCACCTGCTGCAGCCATGGTATGGAAAATGATCAAAACTCTTTTTAAATTTTTGAGCATCATGCTAATGGTCTAATCCGATTTATGCTAAGCTGAGCTAAACGTGCTCCCGGCAGACCTGGAGATTGGCTAAATAAATATTAAAATGTTTATAATAATAATAATAATAAAAGTATTAAACGTTTGTTACTGTTAAAAGGTTTGACGTTTTTCCTTTTTTAAAAGAACTTGATACTTATTCTGCAATGATGCATTTACCTGATTAAAAATGACAGTGAAGTTTTACATTGCTACAAACATGGAAAAATGTTCCTCTAAACTTTATATTTATCAAACAAAAACAAAAAACAAAACATTCTTAATGATAAAAAATGCTTCTTAAAATTTTGAAGGACCAAAAAAAATTAAGTACAAAAAATAAGTCTCAAAATAGTCCCCGGCCAGGTTACTAGGTAAAAGCACTTCATAATATCATTGCACCGGCTGCAGCCATGGTATGGAAAATGATCAAAACTCTTTTTTTGAGTTTGAGCGACATGCTAACGGTCTAATCCGATTCAATGATTTATGCTAAGCTAAGCTAAAGGTGCTCCCTCCAGACCTGGAGACTGGCTAAATTTATTCAAAAATGGTAAAACTCAACTGTTTAACTCTAGGGGAGTTGTAATATGATCATATTTCAGAAAAAGTTTGTTAGTGTTAAAAGGTTTGGAGTTTTTCCTTTTTTAAAAGAACGTGATACTTTTATTCTGCAATAATGCATTTACCTGATTTAAAATGATAGTAAAGTTTAAATGACAGTTAAAGTTTATTGCTACACACATGGAAAAATGTTTTCATGAACGTTATATTAATCAAACAATCCTAAAAAAAACACTGATAATAATAAGAAAAAATATTAATAAAAAAAATATTGTCTTTCAAATAATATTAAATGACAAAAAAAAAAAAAAAAAAAAAAAAAATATATATATATATATATATAAAATTTTATTTTATTTTTTTTAGCTCGAATAGGTGCAGCATTGCTGAGCACTGGCTGATTTCATGAACCTAAAAAAACAATTCTTACTGACCCCAAGCTTTTAATGACCATGTCATGTGTATACAAAATAATATGGTAAATGAAATGACCTTCGTGGCGAGCGAGTGAGATGCTCCAGCCTCCAGCAGCACCGCAGCCGTCTCCACCTGCCCTTCACGAGCCGAGATGTGCAGAGGTGTGTATCCATTAGTGGTGGAAGCGTCAGGGTGAGCCATGTGCTGCAATAACAACTGCACAATCTCTGTCTGACCCAGACGAGAAGCAATGTGAAGAGGTGTCTGATCCTCCTGGAGAGAGAAACCAGTGAGTAGAGCATATTTACAACTCTCCTTGTAAGCCATTAAAATCTATATTTTCAGTGGGTTTTATGAACTCACTCTGGCCATGGCATCCACCAAAGCTCCGTTTCTTAGCAAACATCGCACCACCTCCATCTGTCCTGCTCGTGCAGCCATGTGCAATGCTGTCTCACCACGCTGAAACACACACACACACAACCACAATCGGTATTACAAGAAATCCACTGCTATGTTGGCGTAATTTAGGTTAGGTAGAAAATTCTGATTATTGCTCTGATACTAGAAATTAGGGGCGGACGATATGAATTGTGGATATTAGTTTTGTCATTGTTGCTTTAATGATGTGCAAACTTATATCATGTATTTTACTCATTTTGCAAAAACACACTTCGAGAGTTTATGTTAGGGCTATCACAATGTGAGCTTCAATATATCTGCAATGTTGAGTTTGGATTTTCGTTCAGTATAGCCACAGTTCAGAACACATGAGATTTGTGGAGATGAAGATCACCGCAGAGTTTTCCCATGATGGGTATCATTTATCATTTGAACATTTTTAAGCCCTGAGGAAGTTCATTCAGGCACAAATTTTGGTTCCATTTTGTAGATTTTGTAACTACCTAAATGCTATTTGACTACCCAAAACCCCAAAACACTGTTTATTTCACTTTTAGTTTTGCTATTTATAATATTCTATTGTATTTATATATGCTTGGAAGTTGTTTATTACATTTTATGCATGATTTACTCCCCTGTAGAATCATTCCAGTCAATCAAAATTAATAAATTATTTACAGTTTTTGCTTTTGAAGTGATTTGGTGAACTTGTACAGTTGAAATCAGAATTATTAAACCCCCTTTGAAATGTTTTTTTTTTTATCTTTTTTAAATATTTCCCAAATGATGTTTAACAGAGCAAGGAAATGTTCAAAGTATGTCTGATAATATTTTTTCTTCTGGAAAAAAGTCTTATTTGTTTTATTTTGGCAAGAATTAAAACAGTTCTTGATTTAAAAAAAAAAGCATTTTAAAGTCAAAATTATAAGCCCCTTTAAGCTATATATTTTTTCAGTAGTCTACAGAACAAACCATCGTTATACAATAACTTGCCTAATTACCCTAACCTAGTTAACCTAATTAACCTAGTTAGGCCTTTAAATGTCACTTTAAGCTGTATAGCTGTAAGTGAAAAACATCTAGTAAAATATTATTTACTGTCATCATGGCAAAGATAAAATAAATCAGTTATTAGAAATGATTTATTAAAACTATTTTGTTTAGAAATGTGTTGAAAAAATCTTCTCTCCGTTAAACATCTTTGCCATGATGACAGTAAATAATATTTTATTAGATATTTTCAAGACACTTCTATACAGCTTAAAGTGACATTTAAAGGCTTAACTAGGTTAATTAGGTTAACTAGGCAGGTTAGGGTAATTAGGAAAGTTATTGTATAATGATGGTTTGTTCTGTAGACTATGGAAAAAAAATATAGCTTAAAGGAGCTAATAATTTTGTCTTTAAAATGGTTATTAAAAATTAAAAACTGCTTTTATTCTAGCCGAAATAAAACAAATAAGACTTTCTCCAGAAGAATAAATATTATCAGACATACTGTGAAAATTTCCTTGCTCTGTTAAACATCATTTGGGAAATATTTAAAAGAAGAAAAAACATTTCAAAGGGGGGACTTCAACTGTATATATATGCCGTGGAAATCAACGAGTGCCGTTTACCAGCAATCTTCAAAATATCTTCTTTTGTGTTTAACAGAAGAAAGAAACAAGTGTAGGATTTCTGGCTGACCTATCAATTTCAGAAATATATTGAAATGCTATACAAATCACACCCATCATGAAGATGGTGCACTTACAATATTACAGACGTCAGGTGAGGCTCCATTCTGTAGCAGCAGGAGAACGATATTGAGATGTCCCATGAATGCTGAAACATGGATTGGGGTCAGACCAGACTAGAAAAAAGAGAAGAGAAAGAAACAAACAAACAAAATAAGCAAACAGCAGCAGACAAATCACTTCCCAAAAAATGTAATCAGTTAAATACTTTCATTTACATTGAATTAAATGTAATGTTGTATGTTCTTACATTTTAGCCAGATGAATAATTAAAGGCCTCTTAATATCCTTTTTTAGGAGATGTAATCAAATTAGGTGTCATCAGAAGTTGTCTATTACATTTCAGCATACAATACCTCATAGATCCTTTATTATATCATGTTGTAAATGTCCATTCCTGGCTAGGAGAAAAAAAAAGCTTTCTAAGTGTAAATGAGTTACAGCTCTTCCAGAATAGGGTGGTCCCTTTACATATGGTTTAAACTGCTGATATAATTATGGATATGGTGAGCTGTCAGCAATTAATATACTGATTTTGAGGATGCTGAAAGTTTCAAGAATATGGTTAAGAGCCAGATGCTTGACATTGACAGGGACATTTGCATGGCAGTAAAAAAGTTAGAGATGCTTCTGTGTTCGATATAACTGGGTCTGGGTCACTGAAGACCCAAATACGTAATAATGTTCACCCATTGAACCAACTGAGGGTGTGTAAATAATGAATAAACTTGATTGTTTTGGGTGAACTATCCCTATAAGTTTTAAATGAGGAACACTGTGAAATGTATGTTCCTGGAAGATAACCCAGGGAATACAATCAAGGCATTTGAAGAAGTTCAGAAACAGTAATTAGCAATACAGAGAAGTCGCTTTTCAGTACACTGGAGATTTTTTTACATGGTTGAAAAGCAATGTTATGAAAATGTAAAAAAAAAAAAAAGCATAACAGATCCATATCATTCTCCTCTCAGTTTTATCAAATCTAAAAAATAATTATCAAATCACATGACAAATCTAATATTATTGTCCTCATTATCTTAAAGATTACGTTAAGTGTGTGAATGGAGACGCAGACTCCCACCTCAGTGATGGCCTGGATTGAGGCGCCGTATTTAACCAGCAGCTCCATGACTTTCACTCTGTTCTTCTTGCAGGCAATGTGTAGAGGAGTGAAGCCGTTCTGACAGACACAATACATACATTTGTAACAATGATTAGCACTGATTCACATACAATAATACCATCTTTCACTGAATTACCAGCGCTCTGGCGTTAGGATTGGCTTTCTTGTCCAGCAGTAATTTGGTGACTCTGTAGTGACCACAGTGTGCGGCCACATGAAGAGCGGTCAGGTAGTCCAGTGTGACATCATCCACCGGTGCCTTGTGTTGCAGCAGGTGTTTCACACACTCGACGTGATCACCCTGAGCGGACATGTGCAGCGGGGACAGACCGTTCTGTGTGTGTGTGGGTTGGAAAACAGAGAGGGAAAAATACATACAGATCAGACTCAGATCACAAATAATAATAATAATATTAATAATAATAATAATGATTTGATCAGATAAAAATGATACCATGGTTTTGTATGATTCCCATATTCTTGTTTGTAGCAAGAATGCCTTAAAATCATCAATAGTTATAGTACAAACATTTGTTTAGACCCTAGCCACGTGGGTTTCCCCTGGGTTCCCTGGGTTTCCTCCCACCGTCCAAAAACATGCAACTTAAGTTAATTGACTAATCCAAATCGGCACCATAGACATGCTCCTAGTAAGTAGTTCTCTTAAGAGCAATCACTATCTGTTCATTAGCTACTACAGCAGGGGAGTTCTCGAGATCTACCTGAGCTTAAACTCCCCCCTGGCCTTGCAAATGAGAGGGAGCCCCAGGCTCGAGGATCTTATGAGCTCAGGGCTCTCTCCTGGGACAGCATGCCAAACAAGCTTTGTAATCAATCATCAGCTAAGTGTGAACTCTTGAAATATTGATAGCTTAAAACATTAAAGGCACACCTATATTCAAGGCTTGAATACTGTAAAGCTGGAGCATACAAACCAGCAGCGCACTTAGCGGACTTCTGTATATTGAAGGTCTTAGGCCCTTTAATCTCAACAGAGAATTTTTTGGATTTTGGATTTTGTTTTGTTATTGTATTTTTTTTATTCTTCTTTTTCACTGGATTTATTTTATTAATAAAAGTGTATTTTATTAATTTTCTTCACTGTAGTGGACATTGGCTTCATTTGCAGAACCCATCAAGATATCTAATGTGGTAAGGTATGAATCTAATTATTTCTTGAACAACATTACAAAAAATGGTCCTAAACAAAACTCTAGCTAAAAAAATATATCCAAGAGAGGATTCTGGTTTCTTTATTTATTTGTGTATTAAATAAAGGTATCCAGCACAAGGATCATGTGTCACTTAAAACTAAAGTAATGGTGGCTTTGTCATTATAATTAGCATTTTGTGTATATATATAAAGCATAAAACATGGTTTCATAATATTTTCATGGTATGATAGCCTTAAAAAATAGTCTTTGTTTCATCTTTGGTTTCCTTATGGTCTACTATGTTTCCTTTGCTTGTGTATTAGGGCTGTAATGCTGCATTTGAATATACTGTAGCACAATACATATGTTTTAGCCATTTTTAGAAAACATATGCTTCTGTTAACCTTGGTTCGTGCCAGAATTGGAGCTCCTTTTTCAAGCAGTATTTCCACAGCGCTATCGTGTCCACTTCTGGCAGCACAGTGCAGAGGTGTCAGTCCATCCTGTACAACAGGAACAAACAACATATATATATATATAAACACACAAACATAAATGTAAAGTTGATGTAAAACTTATTATTACTAATAAAATTTGAATTATTAACCCCCTGAATTATTAGCCCCCTGTTTATCCCCCCCCCCCTATTTCTGTTTAACGGAGAGAATATTTTTTCAACACATTTCTAAACATAATAGTTTTAATAACTCGTTTCTAATAACTAATTTATTTTATCTTTGCCATGATGACAGTAAATAATATTTCACTAGATATTTTTCAAGACACTTCTATACAGCTTAAAGTGACATTTAAAAACTTTACTAGGTTAATTAGGTTAACTAGGCAGGTTAGGATAATTAAGCAAGTTACCGATGGTTTGGTAATGTTTGTTCTGTTGACAATCGAAAAAAATATCGCTTAAAAGGGCTACTAATTTTGACCTTAATTGGTTTTATTCTAGCCGAAATAAATCAAATAAGACTTTCTCCAGAAGAAAAAATATTATCAGACATACTGTGAAAATTTTCTTGCTCTGTTAGCATCATTTGGGAAATATTTAAAAAAGAAAAAACAATTCAAAGGGGGGCTAATAATTCGGATTTCAACTGTATTTCCCAAATGATGTTTAATAGAGCAAGGAAATTTTCACAGTACTTCCTATAATAATTTTTATTCTGGAGAAAGTCTTATTTGTTTTATTTCCGCTATGATAAAAGAAGTTTAAACATTGTTTAAAACCATTTTAAGGTCAATATTATCCCCTTTAAGCATTTTTTTTTCCGAACGTCTACAGAACAAGCCGTCATTATACAACGCTTTTCCTAATTACCTTAACTTAGCTAATTAACCTAGTAAAGCCTTTAAATTGCCCTTTAGATACCAGTATCTTGAAAAATATATAGTAAAATATTATTTACTGTCATTATAGCAAAGATAAAATAAATCAGTTATTAGAAACTATTATGTTAAATTCAAACTATTATGTTTAGAAATGTGTTGAAAAAAAATGTTAAACAAACTGGGGGGAAAAAACAGGGTGGCTAATAATTCTGACTTCAACTGTACATGCAGGAATATATAATCAAAACTACTTAAGTAAATGCACAGAAATCACAGCAAATCACCAATCCACTTGCATATTTAAAGCTATCATTATTTCCTTTTATATTTATGTTTAATAAAGAATTCTCCATCTGAGTTGTTGTTTAGAGACCGCCACTAGAGAGCGCCATAGTTCAGACTTTTATTAAATTTTGAGCACGCTGTGGCACTGCTGTAAAACTCACCCTGGTCTTGGCATCAATCTGAGATCCCCTGTCCAGCAGCAGAGCGATCATGTTGGTGTTTCCTCGTTTGGAGGCCACGTGGAGAGGGGTAATTCCATTCTAAACAGACAATACATCTTTTAGGGAAGATTATACATTTATGCATGGAAATACTGTGACTAAAATAAACCAATGAGCCAAAGTGTCTGATTAAACCAGGCCCATTTTTGTTTCTCAGTACATAACAACCCAGGTGAATGGATAAAATATATATATATATATATATATATATATATATATATATATATATATATATATATATATATATATATATATATATATATATATGCAGTTGATTGATAGCACTAAGAATTGTACTAATGTTATTTGGAAAATCACATTTAAAACAAGTGAATTTTACACTAAACCTAAACATTAAACATTCCAAATATGAATAATAATAATGATAATAGTTGTTCGTTGCATGTAAGTGCTGTGAAGTTGAGATTTATGGCTCAGTACAGTTCATAAAATACGTATTTTAAGAAAATAGCTTTTTAGCATGTCTATGATAGAGCTACAGAAGCAAATAAACTAAATGCTTAAAACTGCAAAGTGAATTTTACACGAACAAACCCCTCAGAAACCTTCCAAAAACGAATAATAATAACGATAATAGTTGTTCATTGCATATAAGGGGTATGCAACTGAGATTTCTGGCTCAGTACTATCTTAAAATACCCATTTTAAGTAAATAGCTGTTTAGCTTGTCTATGGTAGATCTACAGAGGCAAATAAACTAAACGCTTAAAAGTGCAAATGAAAAAAAATCAAATAGACCAAAAAAAATGACCAATGGATGAAAAACCAGCTCATGTTTAAGCACTCGTTGTGCCTAATTCACAACATGTGTATGCAAATGAATTTGAAAATTAGGAGTATTCTAAATTATATCACCTACAAGCATGAAATACATTTGCATAAAACACACCCAATTTATCTCTATATAAGGACTTCCTGCACAACCTTTACTTTACAAATACTTCCAAGAATCTGCTGTTATTTACAGTGCATGTTATTATACACAGTACCTACTGTGAGAGCCTGATTGTTAAGTTAATTGTAAGCTTCTCAAAACATTCCTAACATACGGCTGTATGCGCTTATCTGAATTGTTATTCAGAGCAACCACTTGCTATAAAGAGGAATTCGTTTTTTCAAATGTAAAGTTATACACTGAAAAAAAATGATTCATTGGATTTACAAAAAATTTTCAGGTAAGTGGTTGCAAAAAATTTATATGGGCTGAATTTAAACAAACAAATGAAGTGTAGTAATGTTCAACTTAATTTGTGCAATGCATTATTTGGCTATTGCTAAATATATACCCATGCAACATAAGACTGAGGCTTTGTGGAGCAGGGTCATAATTGTAGTGCTAAAGTTTTTAGTAAATCCAAAATTCAATTTCAACACAGATTTCAGAACGTAATCTTACGGCAATTCGTGACTTTTTGATTTAGTGGCTAATTCGTATGAATTCGTACGATCTAATTCGTACAAATTAGTACGATTTGCTCATCACCCAATGACGGTTGGGGTTAGGGGTGGGGTTAGGTGCCACGCCTCCTTTTTAAAGTCGTACATTTTCGTACGACTGAACTCGTACGAATTTGTACGAATTAGCCACTAAACTGACAAAACGTAAAATACTTACGTTTTCTCGTGAGATCAAGCTGGATTTCACACACAAATTTATGTGTATACATCCAGTGTAAAAAAATATCCATAAATTAGCAGTTTATTTAGTGATTCAAGTTTTATTTTTTTCAGTTTATTTATTGCATAATGTTACCTTGATCTTTCTTCCAACAACTTTTAACCTTAAAAGTTTTAAAAAGTGACTATTAGTAACATTTTTAATGTTTAAAGTGATATACTGTCTGGGTTGGTTTTGTATATTACAGTACAAATACCTTGTAATAAACTGTCTGTACATTTTCTCTTATTTTACAGACTTATTTCTCTTTATATTATTTCTTAAACATTATTTCAAACTACTAAAATGTCAATAAAAAGTTACTTTTTTAACTTGTAGAGTTGAATTTTGTACATCAAAAGTTGACAGAGCAGATATCAACGTCCCATAATGCAATTCACGCTCACACTTTATTTTGATGGTCCGTTTGTTGAATTACGGTTACATTGCATCTACATGTCAACTAATTCTCCTTAGATTATAAATAGTCTTTTAGGTTAGGGTTAGTGTAAGTTGACGTGTACTTGCAAAGTTTCTTATAGTCAGTTAAATGTCTGTTTAGCAGCAGTATCAACAGATATTAAGCAGACAGTCTACTAATACTCAAATGGATCATCAAAATAAAGTGTTACCCAATTCACAACCGTAAATAAACAGAAAACACTTATGAATCTCAAAATACAGAAACTGTTAATTAACAGATATTTGAGACCCAATGTTTTTGCGAGGTTATAACAGTATAAGCTCATACCCTGGCTGTGAAGTCTACAGCAGCCCCTCTGTTGAGCAGCAGCGTGGCCACATTTACATTCCCATAATGAGCAGCAATATGTAGAGGAGTGAAGCCACTCTGAGACACCATGGAGTAGTTTTAGGATAAAACAAGGGACAGAACAAGAGACGGAGAAACAGAGTAAATATAAAGATCTTCCAGCTCATTTGAAACATCCATCCTTAATGATCTACCATGCAGCATTCCAATGAACCATCACATTTGTGCAAAAAATAAAGAAAGAATGGAAAAGTTTAAAGAAATGTCTGGATTCTCATCTGCTACCAATGGATCAGCATGCACTAGAGTGAATGAATGGGGGAGAAAAAAACTGTTAATGAAATGAGAAACCCAAAGACTATATTTGTGTGATAATAATATATGAGCACATTCCAGTGTCGTATGAGCCTTTGCAAAAGAGATGAGAAGTTTCTCAGTGACAATGACAGAAAAAAAGGATGATGAATAAAACATATTCGAACAAACAAATGTGATTCATCAACTACTCACTACTACATGTTGCTAAAGATGAATGTATAGATAGGAAATTGGCATTGTCTGTCTTACTGAGTTTGTCTGATGGAGCCTTTTTTTCTTACCTTTCCATTCTGACAGACATGGTGCGATTTAAAAAACACAGTTAACAAAACGGTGCAGCAAAATGTGACCGAGAGACTTCTACAAAGAGTGACAGAATGATTTTGCATGCACAATTACACTACGCCTGTTCAGTCTGTTTGTAAAATCATAAGAAGTGTTTAGACTACTTAAAGGAACACTCCACTTTTTTTGGAAATAGGCTCATTTTTACAAGTAACCTAGAGTTAAACCGTTCAGTTTTTGAAACCATTCAGCTGATTTCCAGGTTTGGTTGGAGCACTTTTAGCTTAGCTTAGCATAAATCATTGAATCAGATTAGACCATTAGCATCTCACTCAATTTTTTTTTATTTATGATTTTTTTTACATTTTACAAATAAAACAAACAACTCTTAAAAAAACTAAATAAATAAATAAAATATAACCCAATTACACAACTACATGAGGGGCAGATGTCCATAATTATGCAACAAAATCAATGTTACAATTCAAGTAATAAAAGATTACAAACTGATGTGTTATTATTGTTAAAAGCTAGCCAGGGTGATCAGTCTAGATAGGGTTTAATAGAGTTTTTTGCTCCTTTATTATATAGGACAGTGGAGTTGAGACAGGAGTTCATGGGGAGCAGACAGAGGGGGGGGTCAGCAAAGGACCTCGAGCTGGGAATCGAACTCGGGTCGACGTAAGCCCCTGTGCTATATGTCAGCGCACTTACCTCTAGGCTTTTGGCGTCGACCACCTGGAGAGTTTTAACATGAGAAAAAAAGGGCTTCCAGATTTTAACAATGTTCTGTTATGTCTTTGAAGGGAGTTTCTAATCTTCTCTAGTTCCACAAAATACAGAACATCTTTCAGCCACCGTACATGCCAGGGTGGCTGGAGGCTCTTCCAGTTTAATAAAATTACAAGTCTAGCAAGCAATGTAAGAGAGGCCACAAAGTTTAAAAAGTAAGTGGGTAATATATAATTATCAGGCATCACACCAAACAGGCCAGTAATAGGTAATGGCGCTATATCTATAGAAGTAATGGCTGAAAGAGAGAGAAATACTGTACCCCAAAATGAGGAAAGAGCTGGACATGTCCAGAATATGTGGCATAAAGTGCCTAAACCCGAATGACACCTATCACAGAACTTTTAGCTTAGCTTAGCATAAATCATTGAATCGGATTAGACCATTAGCATCTTGCTCAAAAATGTATTTCATTTATGACTTTTTAACATTTTACATTTAATAAATATAACAAACAACCCTTAAAAAATAAAGTAAAATAAATAAATAAAATAAAACCCAATTACACAACTAAATGAGGGGCAGATGTCTACATTTCACAAACTCAATGTTACAATTCAAGTAATAAAAGATTACAAACGGATGTGTTATTATTGTCAAGAGCTAGCAAGGGTAATCAGTCAAGATTCAGCTGGAGAGGTTTTTTTTAACCTTTATTATATAGGACAATGGAGTTGAGACAGAAATTCATGGAGAGCAGAGAGAGGGGGGAAGGATCAGCAAAGGAACTTGACCCAGGAATTGAACTCGGGTCACCGTGAGCACAGGTCGCCAGTCTATTGGCGTCGACCAGCTTGAGAGTTTTAACATAAGAAAAAAAGGGCTTCCAGATTTTAACAATGTTCTGTTATATCTTTGAAGGGAGTTTCTAATCTTCTCGAGTTCCACAAAATTCAGAACATCTTTCAGCCATCTTACATGCAAGGGTGGCTGGGGGCTCTTCCAGTTTAATAAACAAGTCTACAAGTCTAACAAGCAATGTAAGAAAGGCAACAAAGTTTAAAACGTAAGTGGGTAATGTATAATTATCAGGCATCACACCAAACAGGCCAATAATAGGTGATGGTGCTATAGAAGTAATGGCTGAAAGAAAGAGAAATACTGTACCCCAAAATGGGGAAAGAGCTGGACATGTCCAGAATATGTGGCATAAAGCGCCTAAACCCGAATGACACCTATCACACTACGGATCAATAGTTGGGTCAATCTGTGAGAGATTTCAACCAGTGTACTCGGTGAACCACTTTACATTGAATGAGGCAGTGACGTGCACATATAGATGAGGAATGAACCCTGTCCAAAGCTGCTTCCCATGTATCCTGGTCTATTTCAATATTAAGGTCCGCAGACAAGCTGGTGCGGAGACTGTCAACTGGAGGAGACTGTAAATTGGCAAAAATACTGATTAATTTCGAGATTAAGCCTTTTCTGCTTACTTTAAGACAAAAAAAATATTGTCACCCTCAGAAAGTGGTGGGACATTGAGAACACCTGAAGTGTTTGCGAACAAAGTCACATTCTTGTAAATATCTAAAAAAATAATTATTTCCATGGTCTGGCAGCAAAGTTCCTTGATTATTACTCCAGAATGAGAGTATAGTTCCCAGCCACAATCAACCTAGAAAATAGCAACTTCTCATTTCCGTCAGTCTTCTTCACAGTGTAACTACAGAAGAATCAAGCTTTAAATAAGAAAAATAAAAAAGATTTTTTTGAATGAGATGCTAATGTTCTAATCTGATTCAATGAATTATGCTAAAAGTGCTCCAGCCAGACCGGGAGATCGGCTGAATGGATTAAAATATGGTAAAACGTAGCTGTTGAACTCTAGGTGACTTGTAAATGAGCCTATTTCCAAAATAAAGTTCCTTTAAAGAAACCTTGATTCCTGCTCAGAACATTTACGGAGTTCTGTGATGATGAGCAAGAAACCCCCATAATTTTTTTTTTTTTGAGGAAACCCGGTGCTGCTAATAAAACAAAAACAACAATGTGGCATGCACAACGACACTGATAAGGACTCCATGCACTGTAAGAGAAATTGTCAGTGTTAAGTAGCACATTAGGCTTTACAACAGCCAAGACGAATGCAGGATTCTGCTGAGAGTCTTAATACCTCTGTAGTCCTGTTGACCATCATCTGACAAGAGAAGCACATTAGGGAGGAAATGCAGCATTTTTAGTAACATGGCATTTTAAATATATGTTTAACTTTCAAAAACACTAACATAATTAAGTGAAGATACAAAGGCAAGCGAGTGTTTTTATATCACACTCAGTAGCTGCAGGATTAATGAATTAAAAAAAAACCTTGCAACATACTAATAATAAAAACTAAATTAAATCTTTGAAAAATGTACTGTTGTACCATGGTAAAATGATGGTATAAGGGTCAAAGACAAGACTGTTCAGTTCAGTTGATGAAAGTGATTTTATATAAATTCAACACAACATACACGTATTTGAGTAAAATTCAAACATTATTCTGGCTTATTAATGTTTGTTAGTGAATAATTTATGTGAATGTTATTATAATATTAAACACTGCATGCTGACCAATAGCAAAATCCTAGTGGTGTGATGGACACTGGTAATGTATAATTGTTTTTTATTATTACAATTAATTGCTTTTGGGACTGCCCTTTAATTATTTAAGTTCCTGTAAATCTTTTAAAATATTAATATTTTATTTTTGTTCTAAATATGCCTAAACAATTTAATATGCCTAAAATATTTTCCACATAATCTATTCTTTTAGCTAAAAATATGTGTTCCATTATATTTTCAATTAATCAATCAATCAATCAATCAATCAATCAATCAATCAATCAATCAATCAATCAATCAATCAATCAATCAATAAAAGAGGCCAAATTTGAATGTACTATATTCCATTTTAATTGATTTAATGCTTAAAAAATATGTTTGCCTTTTTTTTCAATCAATCAATCAATCCATCCATCCATCCATCCATCCATCAATCAATAATAGAGGCCTAATTTGAATGTACTATTACAATTTAATTGATTTGATGCTTGAAAGCCCCTTTTCATCTTTGTTCACTGTTTACCACATTGATATAACAAGTATTTACATAATTCAAAACCATCAATACTATGCTGAATGTTGAAACAATGCATGATTTTGTCCAAAAATGTTTTTATCATGATGAAACAGTTATTTTAATACTATACTATATACTATCGAGATACTACTATAGTTTTTATTTCTATTTTTAATATTTTTACACACATTTCTATTTTTTATTTTAATCTATTTTAAATGTGTGAATGTTTTTGACATTTTTGAATACATGTGTATTATTTTTATATAGAATTTATATGTATGTAGTATTTAATTTTCACTAGGGATGCACCGAAATGGATTTTTCAATATCAATAACTGAAAACTAGATTTGGAGGCCGATAACCGATATATATATAGGCCGATAAATATAAATACTGTATTTCAAAATGTTCTATTTTTATACAGTGAACAACTGATTTTATTGAACTGATTTTATTTTATTTAACTTCATAAAAGTTTAAACTGATCTTGGAATAGCCTACTCAAATAAAAAAGCAATCATTTCTAAATTGCAACGTAATTAAATTTAATTATTTCACCACATCAACAAACTGAATCATTCATTCATTCATTTTCTTTTCGGCTTAGTCTCTTATTAATCTGGGGTCGCCACAGCGGAATGAACCGCCAACTTATCCAGCATGTTTTACGCAGCGGATGCCCTTCCAGCTGCAACCCATCACTGGGAAACATCCATACACACTCATACACTATACGGACATTACCACCTGTACCACATCTCTTTGGACTGGTGGGGAAAACCGTAGCACCCGGAGGAAACCCACGCAAACACAGGGAGAACAGGCAAACTACACACAGAAATGCCAACTGACCCAGCCAAGGCTCGAACCAGCGACCTTCTTGGTGTGAGGTGATCGTGCTACTCACTGTGCCACTGTGACGCCCCAAACTGAATTAATGTGAAAAATATGTCCAGAAACAATAGAATTACTACCATCTGTGACAAAGCATGAACACTAAATCCCCACTCTTGTTCTCTCTCTCACCTTGGACTGGACATCAGCGTTATGGTCATTCTGGAGCAGCAGAGCAGCAGATTTGGTGTCATCCTTGCGGGCAGCGATGTGAAGTGCAGGCAGGCGGACTTTACCCTTCGTGTCGTGTTCAAGAAGCAGAGAAACAACCTGATTGTGACCCTGCTGGAGAGCAATGGCCAGAGGAGTGAAGCCATCCTACAAAAACACAGAGAAAAGAGAGATCAACAATCATCATTTAAAGGTAACATCCAAAACAAACAAAAGGAGCTTCAGGGGTAAATAATGTGTTGGTGCTTCATTAAGAACCCAAAATCAGCAGTCAAAGGCACGCGGAAAAGTAGTAATACAAGTTTTAAAACTTATATTACAAATGGTATATTAAAAACAGCATTTAATGTTCTTTTAAACAATCATTATGTCACGGTATAAGATTCTGACGATATGATAACCTTGGATAAAAATTCACGGTATCACAGTATTGTGATTAGTGCTCTAAAATATATTCTTTTTAAATGTCTGGGTAAAAAACAAAAACATTTTTCTCTTTTGAACACAATAACCCTAACCCCCTGATTTATTAGCCTCCCTGTTTATTTTTTTTCCCCAATTTCTGTTTAACGTAGAGAAATTTTTTTCAGCACATTTCTAAACATAATAGTTTTAATAACTCATCTCTAATAACTGATTTATTTTATCTTTGCCATGATGACAGTAAATAATATTTTACTAGATATTTTTCAAGACACTTCTATACAGCTTAAAGTGACTTTTAAAGGCTTAACTAGATTAATTAGGTTAACTAGGCAGGTTAGGGTAATTAGGCAAGTTATTGCATAACGATGGTTTTTTTCTGTAGACTATTGAAAAAATATCTAGCTTAAAGGGGCTAATAATTTTGACCTTAAAATCGGTTTTAAAAAATTAAAAACTGCTTTTATTCTAGCCGAAATAAAACAAATAAGACTTTCTCCAGAAGAAAAAATATTATCAAACATACTGTGAAAATTTCCTTGCTCTGTTAAACATAATTTGGGAAATATTTAAAAAAAGAAAAAAAATTCAAAGGGGGTTCAATAATTCTGATTGCAACTGTATATTTTATTTTGAGAAACATTTAAAATATTTGGGAGCAGTGAACATGTCAGGCCAAATGAATTATTGACTTCTGCTGTCTTGATTTGTTTCAAAAACAGATTTTTTTTTACAATTTAAATTGGCATCTTTGGATATGCCAAGATATCTGTTGTCCTAAAAAATGAAATAAAAAAAACGTAAATAAAAAATCTTACTCATACTTTAGAAATGATATTGCATAAAATTTTGACGGTTTTAAAACCTTGACTTTTCCAAATTGTGGTATACCTTAAAAACGGTTATCGTCCCTTGCCTAGTCACATGATTAGATGATTAGGTCAGTACTTTTTGGTGTGGCGACTCCTGATAAATAAGGGACTAAGTAAGGAAAATGAATGAATGACTAGGTGATTAGATAGCTAAACAGTACAGAAAATGATATGACTCAAAAAATGAAGAGTTATTGACAATACTGTAAGAATAGAGAGTAAGATAATGTAATGCATAATTCCAAAAATCAAACAAATAATGCAGAAAGGAAAAAAAAAACAATCACCTTTCCTACACTCGCATATTTATTTTAAAAAAGTCATCAAAATCGACAGCGTCACTGTGGCGCAGTGGGTAGCACTATCGCCTCACAGCGAGAAGGTTGCTGGTTCGAGCCTTGGCTGGGTCAGTTGGCATTTCAGTGTGGAGTTTGCATGTTCTCCTCGTGTTCATGTAGGTTTGCTCCGGTTTCCCCCACAAGTCCAAAGACATGCGGTACAGGTGAATTGGGTAAGCTAAATTGTCCGTGGTGAATGAGTGTGTATGGATGTTTCACAGTGATGGGTTGCAGCTGGAAAGGCATTCATTGCGTAAAACATATGCTGATAAGTTGGTGGTTCATTCCGCTGTGGCGACCCCTGATTTATGAAGGGACTAAGCCGAAAAGAAAATGAATAAATGAAGTCATCAAAATCACACTGTAAATTAGAGCTGCAAAATTGAGGGATTTACAATTTTCATTATTTCAATTTTCTGAATAGACATCAAAATAAAGGATAATTTACTAAAGGTTTGACAAAAAAAATTCTAAATCATTACTTGATGATTTAGCGGTATTAAATGACAGTGAAAACTATTTTTGCCTATGCCTGTTGCCACCTGTTGGCATAGATAAATTCATTCATTCATTCATTTTCCTACGGCTTAGTCTCTTTATTCATCAGCGGTCGCCACAGCGGAATGAACCGCCAACTTATCCAGCATTTGTTTTACACAGCGGATGCACTTCCAGCTGCAACCCAGTACTAGGAAACATCCATACACACTCATGCACACTCATACACTACAACCAATTTAGTTTATTCAGTTACTTTATCAAATTGTCAAGTTACTTTATTTATTCTATTGTGTTTATCTGAACTATAAACCAACAGCATAATTGATACATAACATGTACTTGAAGCAGCTATAAATTGTGGGGCGACACGGTGGCTCAGTGGTTAGCACTGTCACCTCACGGCAAGAAGGTTGCTAGTTTGAGTGCCAGCTGGGTCAGTTGGAATTTCTGTGTGGAGTTTGCATGTTCTCCCCGTGTTTGCGTGGGTTTCCTCTGGGTGCTCCGGTTTCCCCCACAGTCCAAAGACATGCGATATGGGTGAATTGAATAAACTAAATTGGCAGTAGTGTATGAGTGTGTGCATAAACCCAATCCTCACCCCTCACAGGAAAACTGGCAAATTGAATGTGAATAGTATGGTTTTTAAGCATTTTGAATTACAAGGACACAAGGCATGTCTTCATAAAGCAGCTTAATAGAGTACAACTAGGTCATACCCATGTCATTGTCATTATACAATTTTGTGTCTCTGTAAACCACATAAACGAGTGCACACTAAGTGAGAGAGAGAGAGAGAGAGAGAGAGAGAGAGAGAGAGAGTTAGGCAGTTGCTAAGGTGTTCTGAGTAGTTGCTAAGGCATTGCAAGGCAGTTGCTAAGATGTTCTGATTGGCTGCTAGGTGGTTGCTAAGGTGTTGCTAGGCGGTTGCTAAGATGTATTAGGTCATTGCTAAGGTGTTGCTAGGTGGTTGCTAGGGTGTTTTGAGTGTTTGCTAGGCTGTGGCTAGGGTCTTCTGAGTGGTAAATAAGGTGTTGCTAGGCAGCTGCTATAGTGTTCTGAGTGGTTGCTAGGCGGTTGCTAAGGTGTTGCTAGAGTGTTCTGAGTGGCTACTAGGGCGTTGATAGGTGGTTGCTAGGGTGTTCTAATTCATTGCTAAGGCGTTGCTAGACCATCGCTATTGTGTTCAGGGTGGTTGCTAGGGTGTTCTAGGTGGTTACTCAGGTGTTGCTAGGCAGTTGCTAAGGTGTTCTGAGTGGTTGCTAGGCAGTTGCTAACATAAGTTACCATGTTTCTAGCATAATATAGCATGTCGTTAGCATTGAGTATGAATTAGCATGTCACTAGCATGTTTCCATAGATATATACACTAGATGTCGCCTACCCTACTGTTGTCTATTAGAAGGAACGCGTCAATAGAGCCGCCATTTTAGTACAGGGTAGCGCTCCTTTGAAATGAATGCAGGACCAAGGTGAAGTGGAGGACTGTGGCCATCCAAAGCCAGAGAAATACACATATACACATATATCTATGATCGGGAGTTTTCCCCGGTGGTCAGTATGCAAATATTTTTTTAAATTACGAAATATTATAATTTTACATCACTTTTCTACATTGGTGTATGTGACCGCATGAGCATTCCTGACAAAGAGTGAGTGTTTGTGTGCATGGAAATGCATTACCCTCCTTCCCTGTTTAATTTGATCTAATCCATGTCCTGAAACACTCCTCCTCCTCACCTGCTTTCACTTCTCATTCTGACGGAGGGAGCGATTCGTTTGTGAATGAATCTCTGTTATGAACGACTCGTTCACTTAGCTAACAATAACACAAGTTTCTAGCACCGCAGCGTCTTCTTGTCATATTTCATAACATTGTTTGCTTATTTTATTCAACAAAACTAGCATAAGCTTAGAATTTAGTGCGAGTTGATGCTACTTTGCCTTATGGTCACTGCAGTAAGAGACTGTATTATTATCAATAACGTTACTTGTTAAGCACAAAAGTTCATAACATACAAAAACATAAAAAACTAAATCTTACCTATGAAATGTGATGACTTTGTGCTTTGTTTTCTTTGTTTGCTCGTTACTACACCCGTACACAGCGCTAAAGTCCAGCATCTTCACATTGTCACACTGTCTTGACTAGTGCGGTTGAATGACGTTTGTCCTAGGAGCACTGTACCAATGTGGCGGCGCTATTGATGCATGCTCAGGGTCCCTATGCGACATCTAGTGTATATATCTATGGCATGTTTCTAGTATAAACTAGCATGCCGTTAGCATGAATTCGCTTGTTTGCTAGTATGATTAGTGTGTTTGTTAATATGTTTTCAGTATGGATTAGTATATTGTTAGTATGAATTAGCATGTTGCTAGTATGATTAGTATGTTTCTGGTATGGAGTAGTATGTTGTTAGTATGTCCAATGTAAAATCAATGGCAGATTTGTTTTTTGTTTTTTTTTACAATGAAAGTCTATGGGACAGTTGCTAGGGTGCCGTAAGTGGTTGCTAGGGTGTGGCTAGTAAGTTAAAAGGTCATCAGTGTTTGGCAGATTGGTAGTCTGAGTTAAATGAGCCCAACCTTAAGTCTGTATGACAGTCTGGCGGAAAGTTATGATTTTCTCAAACCACCACAAATATGATATATTGAATAATATGATATATTATTTATATATATATATATATATATATATATATATATATATATATATATATATATATATATATATATATATATATATATATATATATATGATATATTATGATATATATAATTTATATTTTATTTAATTATAATATATATATTTATAATATATTTATTTATTTTTATTTTTATTTATTATTATTTTTTTTTTACTACTGCTACTTTTATCTATTGTGTGCACTGTTTTTTATTACATTTATGTTACTTTTTTATGTAAACTTTATAAATGCTTTGGCAATATATTTTTAACATTTGTCATGCCAATAAAGCAATATTGAATTGAATTGAATTGAGAGAGAGAGAGAGAGAGAGAGAGAGAGAGAGAGAGAGAGAGAGAGAGAGTTGCTAGGGTGCTCTAGGGTGCTCTAGGTGGTCGCTAAGGTGTTGGTGGGCGGTTGCTAGGGTGTTCTGAGTGGTTGCTAAGGCATTGCTAGGCGGTTGCTAAGGTGTTCTGAGTGGTTGTTAGATCTTTGAAAAGTCATTGCTTGGTGGTTGCTAAGACGTTGCCAGGTGGTTGCTATGGTGTTCTGAGTGGTTGCTAGGCAGTTGCTAGGCTGTTTTGAGTGGTTGCAAATGCGTTGCTAGGCAGTTGCTAAGATGTTCTGATTGGCTGCTAGGTGGTTGCTGAGGTGTTGCCAAGATGTTCTAGGTTGTTGCTAAGGTGTTGCTAGGTGGTTGCTAGGTTTTGTATGTTTGCTAGGCCGTGGCTAGTATCTTCTGAGTGGTTGATATGGTGTTGCTGGACAGTTGCTATGGTGTTCTGAATGGTTGCTAAGGCATTGCTAGGCAGGTGCTAAGGTGTCCTGAGTGGTTACTAAGGCGTTGTTAGGTGGTTGCTATGGTGTTCTAAGTCATTTTTTTTAAGGCGTTGCTTGACTATTGCTAATGTGTTCTGGATGGTTGCTAGGCGGTTGCTAGGGTGTTCTAGGGGCTTAATAAGGTGTTGCTAGGCGGTTGCTAAGGTGTTTTGAGTGGTTGCTAGGTAGTTGCTAACATAAATTACCATGTTTCTAGCATAAATTAGCATGTCGTTAGCATTGAGTATGAATTAGAATGTCAGTAGCATGTTGCTAGTATAAACTAGCATGCCGTTAGCATGAATTCGCATGTTTGCTACTATGATTAGTATGTTTGTTAGTATGTTTCCAGTATGGATTAGTATATGGTTAGTATGAATTAGCATGTTGCTAGTATGTTTATAGTATGAATTTGCATGTTGCTAGTATGATTAGTATGTTTCTGGTATGGATTGGTATATTGTTAGTATGAGTCGGTATGTTATTAGTATGTTTAATGTAAAGTCAACGGTAGTTTTTTTTTTTTTTTTTTTTTTTTGAAGTCTATGGGACAGTTGCTAGGGTGGCGTAAGTGTTTGCTAGGGTGTGGCTTGTAAGGTAAACGGTCATCGGTGGTTGGCAGATTGGTAGTCTGAGTTAAATGAGCCCAACATTAAGTCTGACAGTCTGGCGGAAAGTTATGATTTTCTCAAGCCACCATACAGTAAATATGATATATTGAATAATATGATGTATTATCTATATTTTAATTATAATATATATTTATAATATATATACATGTTTTTTTTTTTTTTTACTTCTACTACTATCTATTGTGTGTACAGTTTTTTATTTTTTTTTATTTTATTTTTTTTTTTATTTTTTATTTTTATTTTTTATTATATGTTACGTTTTCATGTAAACTTTATAACTGCTTTGGCAATACAATTGTAACATTTGTCATGCCAATAAAGCAACTATTGAATTGAATTGAATTGAGAGGAGAGAGAGAGAGAGGAGAGAGAGAGAGAGAGAGAGAGAGAGAGAGAGAGACACACACACACCTAGATTATTATAAATGAATCATTGTAAATATACTGATTATTCCTGTTTTTATTCCTGTTTTATCCTAAAATGTTGATGTTAAATGTACAGTTTATACTGATCTATTTTTTTTTTTTTATTGATATATGTGAATAATATGATACATATGATATATATGAGTGATATGATATATATATGAATAATAACATGATATACTGAATAATACTAGAACAGTAAAGTTCGTAGACAAACTTTATGGTGTCTTGAGAAAGCCTAGTCTGAAAGTTTGAAGTAGCTATAAAAATTAAAGAATTGAAGTAGTTTTTAAGCTTGGAGCAGTCAGTATAGTTACATAACTACATATAGGTTAGCAGGTTTCTAGTATGGATTGGCATGTTTCTTGCTAGGTGGTTGCTAGGATGTTCAGAGTGGTTGCTAAGGTATTGCTAGGGTGTTCTGAGTCATTGCTAAGATATTGCTAGGCGGCTGCTAGTGTGTTCTGAGTGGTTGCTCGGCGGTTGCTAAGGCGTTGCTAGGGTGTTCCAGGTAGTTATTAAGGTGTTGCTAGGATATTCTGAGTGGTTGCTAGTTGACCACTGAGCAGTTGTTAAGGTATTGCTAGACGGTTGCTAGGTTGTTCTGAGTGGTTGCTAGGGTATTCTAGGTGGTCGCTAGGGTGTTGCTAGGCAGTTGTTATGGTGTTCTGAGTGGTTGCTAAGGTGTTGCTAGGGTGCTCTAGGTGGTCGCTAAGGTGTTGGTAGGCAGTTGCTAGGGTGTTCTGAGTGGTTGCTAAGGCATTGCTAGGCGGTTGCTAAGGTGTTCTGAGTGGTTGTTAGATATTTGAAAAGTCATTGCTTGGTGGTTGCTAAGACGTTGCCAGGTGGTTGCTATGGTGTTCTGAGTGGTTGCTAGGCAGTTGCTAGGCTGTTTTGAGTGGTTGCAAATGCGTTGCTAGGCAGTTGCTAAGATGTTCTGATTGGCTGCTAGGTGGTTGCTGAGGTGTTGCCAAGATGTTCTAGGTTGTTGCTAAGGTGTTGCTAGGTGGTTGCTAGGTTTTGTATGTTTGCTAGGCCGTGGCTAGTATCTTCTGAGTGGTTGATATGGTGTTGCTGGACAGTTGCTATGGTGTTCTGAATGGTTGCTAAGGCATTGCTAGGCAGGTGCTAAGGTGTCCTGAGTGGTTACTAAGGCGTTGTTAGGTGGTTGCTATGGTGTTCTAAGTCATTTTTTTAAGGCGTTGCTAGACTATTGCTAATGTGTTCTGGATGGTTGCTAGGCGGTTGCTAGGGTGTTCTAGGGGGTTAATAAGGTGTTGCTAGGCGGTTGCTAAGGTGTTTTGAGGGGTTGCTAGGTAGTTGCTAACATAAATTACCATGTTTCTAGCATAAATTAGCATGTCGTTAGCATTGAGTATGAATTAGAATGTCAGTAGCATGTTGCTAGTATAAACTAACATGCCGTTAGCATGAATTCGCATGTTTGCTACTATGATTAGTATGTTTGTTAGTATGTTTCCAGTATGGATTAGTATATTGTTAGTATGAATTAGCATGTTGCTAGTATGTTTATAGTATGTGTATATTAAGTCTATGGGACAGTTGCTAGGGTGTGGCTAGTAAGGTAAACGGTCATCGGTGGTTGGCAGATTGGTAGTCTGAGTTAATGAGCCCAACATTAAGTCTGACAGTCTGGCGGAAAGTTATGATTTTCTCAAGCCACCATACAGTAAATATGATATATTGAATAATATGATGTATTATCTATATTTTAATTAGATCTATATTTTTTTTTACTTCTACTACTATCTATTGTGTGTACAGTTTTTTTTTAATTTTTTTATTATATATATATATGTTACGTTTTCATGTAAACTTTATAACTGCTTTGGCAATACAATTGTAACATTTGTCATGCCAATAAAGCAACTATTGAATTGAATTGAATTGAATTGAGAGAGAGAGAGAGAGAGAGAGAGAGAGAGAGAGAGAGAGAGAGAGAGAGAGAGAGAGAACTGTCAATCACAAACCTCTGTGGCCATGCTCTGGTTTCCACCGTTCTCCAGCAGATATCGCACAACATCCAGGTGATTCTCTTGAGCAGCCATATAAAGTGGAGTGAAGCCATTCTGGAGTAACATGCAGGTTACCAATAAGATTAATATTATAATCATTTATTAAATCATGTTATTTTATTATTACATTATAAATACTTCAGTTTAATAATTCAAAAATGAAAAGAATTATGTTGTGTATTATGCGATTATTTCTTCTAATAATACCTTTTTCAGGCTGCTCTCACCTGAGATTGAGAGTTCACATCTGCTGTTTTTTTCACCAACAACTTTGCGACTTCTTTCTGCCCAGCAAGACAAGCGATGTGCAATGCAGTGTTTCCTTTCTGAAGAGGACAGAGAGATACGCATTCACATTTAATGCACATTTAATTATTGCATTTGTTTGTATTCTGTACAGAGCGAGTTACTTCGGAAGCAAGATTGCACAAGACACACTCAAAAAAACAACCCAGGCTCATTCTGAAAACGTACCTCTATATAGATTTCTGGAGAGCGCCAAATACGTCCCAGGAGCTACATGTTTTTTCAGTTTTTGTTTTCGTGAATCCACCAGAGGCCAATGTGTACTCTTTTTGAGATCTCAAATTTCTCTAGCGAGTGCCATTTGTGCCTGCTCTTCTTGCGTAAATCCACCAGAGGCCACTGTCGACTTACTGACCAATCGACGGACCCACCCTCCTCCTTTCCTAAACCCAACCAATAGTGTTTTCAAAAGCATGATTGACCCGCCCACCCACTTCCCTAAACCCAAACAGACAGTTTTAAAAGGCAATCCAGAAAAAGAAAAGCCCTCACCATGTTTTTAGATTTTTCCACACTCTCACCCTGTTATTTACTTGTTTATTTAATTTTTTTGGATTCTATTTTTGTCTTACCCGCTTTCTCTAACCAATCTCTCACCGGACTCAAACCCCACCGCCGTGGTCTACTTCTCTTTGCGTCTCAAGTCCACCGACGTACATGGAGAGCTACTGGACAAACTGGTAACAGCGGGAAAGCCATCAACACAGAGGTAAGGGGATCAGCTGGTAAGCGCGAAAAGAAACGGTGTCATACCGCCCCGTAGCGTTCGTTTTCCAAACGAAATGCAGCCATACTTACTTCTGGCTACATAATCTGTGATTTCCAGAAATGTATATAGGGCTACGTTTTCAGAATGAAAATGTTGCAAAAAATTTTTTAAAACAACTTATTTAAAATGAACTGAAACAACACAATTTTTGAGATTTTGAGGGGACAACTTAATTGTTTTATGTTCAGTCCACTTAAATGTGTTACGTTGACTTAATCGATTTGTGTTGGGACAGCATGAATAAATTGTATGTTGAACCCTGCATTTTTTTTTTTTTACAGTGTATTAGGTCTTACACAACCTGTCAAAAGATTGGAAACATTAAAATGTGTAAATGTTTGCAAAAATGTGATTGTGTTTCACGTATAAACCATTTTAAAATTAAATATTGGACAATATCAGTGCATTTATTGTATTTTAGATCTAATAAGACATTATTAAAAATCATCGGAAATCCAGAAAATATCTTGAATAAAAACAGTTATTATAGTATAAAGTAAAACAGAGTATAAACAGTATATTGAGTATATATTTAATTCCCCAAAACTGTATTTTATCCAAGCACAAATCCAAACACAATTCAGTGACATTAAGCTTAAAGGGACAGTTCACCCAAAACTGAAAATTCGGTCATAATTTAATCACCCTTAACTTGTTTAAATCTGTTTGAAATATGAAAGCTGGAAACCTGTAACCACTGAATCTTCCTACTATGGAAGTCAATGGTTACAGGATTTTAACTTTCTTCAAAATCTCTTCTTTAGTCTTCAACAGAATGAAGTAAAATATAAAGGTTTGGAACCACCGGAGGTTGAATAAATAGTTAGCAAATGTTCATTTTTGGGTGAACTATACCTTTAAAAGAACAAAAGCTATTTGCCTAAAATCTATTTGGTGTTTTGTGCCTGTATGGGACAAATGACCTGATTCACTCTCTGCTGTCCTAACAGAAAGGACTTTTGTAGATCTAGTCCATAATAAAACAAATGGTATGAAAAAGCACTAAAATAATCACATTTTTGACCGACACAAAGTCTCCAAAGCTGTCGTCCGTGCAGTATAGAGCTCTCGCTGTCAGTGTGATTGCTGCTTATTTCTTTACAGTCAGTGCGTGTGCTTGTCTGTGTGCGTTTGTGTGTGTGCATCCATCAGATGACAGAAGTCACCCGAGTCCTGCTCTACTCATCATATTCCTGGATGTCTGTCATTCTCTCTGGTCATTTGGGAATCATGTGTCCAGCTTGTGAGTGTTTATGGGTGTTTAACCTTGGTTGAGGAGTCCACAGCCGCCCCTCTCTCCAGAAGCTCCTCCACCAGCTCCACGTGACCCTCTTTGGCTGCGAGATGAAGCGCATTGAGTCCGTTCTGAACATGTGGAGGGAGAGATATGGTTTAAAAAAGTATTAATGCTGATTTGATGTTAAGTTAATAGGGAAAACAAGACATAAACAAATGTTGCTCATGATTCTCAATAGCACAGTTTTAAGAGGACCTAAAATGATTTCAAATAAGAAATAAATGCTTTGAAATAAACTAAAACTCAAGATGTAAGCTGCTGTGCAGTCTAATTTTATTTAATTTGCTCAATACCTGTCATTTTTTCTTACACTGGGTTATATACAGTTGAAGTCAGAACTATTAAGAGTTATTAGCCCCCTGTTTATTTTTTCCCCCAATTTCTGTTTAACGGAGAGAAGATTTTTTCAACACATTTCTACACATAATAGTTTTAATAACTCATTTCTAATAACAGATTTATTTTATCTTTGCCATGATGACAGTAAATAATATTTTATTAGATATTTTTCAAGACACTTCTATACAGCTTAAAGTGACATTTATAGGCTTAACTAGGTTAATTAGGTTAACTAGGCAGGTTAGGGTAATTTGGCAAGTTATTGTATAATGATGGTTTGTTCTGTAGACTATCGAAAACATATATGGCTTAAGGGGACTAATAATATTGGCCTTAAAATAGGTTTTAAAAAATTAAAAACTGCTTTTATTCTAGCCAGAATAAAACCAATAAGACTTTCTCCAGAAGAAAAAATATTATCAGACATACTGTAAAAATTTCCTTGCTCTGTTAAACAATTTGGCAAATATTTAAAAAAGAAAAAAAATTCCAAGGGGGGATAATAATTCTGACTTCAACAGTATATGAAATATCATGGAAATTACAAACATCTTAAATAGTCAAAGGCAATTTAAAACATATGTTTATTTTTTCTAGATATTTCAAGCTCTAAAAATATGTATTTTAAAATATGTTGCAATTTATGACTAAAATATAATAAAAAATAACTCTAAATGCAAATGTTCTCATAATAATTATAATTTTTCTGTTTTTAAACTTTCTGTTTTTAATGATATATTTGACTACATATTGCTATTAAACATAACATAAATTTGTAAATATTTCTTTAAATAAATATATATTATATATTAAATTTATATAGGTAAATAATTGTATATAGTAAGACAATAAAATAACATTTAAATAAAATAACAAATAAATATATAGCATTTAGTTAGTCAGTAAGTATATTTTTAACAATTTTTTTACTTTTATTTATTTTTTACTTTTTCCCAGAGCTCCATTTAAAAATCCCACACATAACGAATAATCATTACAGAATAATTATTACATATTTTAGCCGTTATATCACACTAAAAGTCACTTATGTTATTAGTAACTCAAGCTTCCGTGTTAAGCGTGGAATTTTAGCATTTAATCTCTTTTTCTCAAGCTGTAAATAGGCCTTCCCTTTATCAGCACCTGTCTTCATCTACTAATGCACCTCGTCCCGTGTCTGACAGCTCTTGTGTAACATTCAGACTCGTCAGTGACAGCGGAGAGAATTAACCGCACACTAATCTCATTTATTTGGATAATGAAAGCTGGAGGACTTTTTCACATCCGGAGAGAGGGATTCCGGTGAAAAAGTGGAAAGGAGAAAAAAAAAACCCCAGCTAAAACATGGGCAGATTATATGGCAATATCACTCAGCGAGGATTAGAAGAGTGGATTTTAGAGAAAACAGCATGAAACGCCTGTCCATTGTTGTACTCATTACTGCTGACTCCACATGACATCATAAGAGAAAATGACAGAGTAAAAACTATTATAGATCAGAGCAGAGGCAAATGCAGATGTTATGTAATAAAGGGGTCATAAAAATCCTAGATTTTGAACTCCTAAAAATGAAATTAGTAATTATACTAAAAAGTAATTATATACTGTAAAAAAGTTGCAAAACATGAATAAACAGTTTTAAAATGGTATTTTGTCGTCCATTTATTTATGCTATTGCATTCGAGGATTCTGACTCATTTAGCTTACCAAAGACACTTTTATTTACATTTTTTGTAGTTTGAAATGATAGATAAAAATATAAAGTATATTAAAAATAAATAAATAAATATAGGAATGAGCTGCTTGCATTTTTTCTGTTGTTGTATAGATTTATTTCTCGTCAGCTTAGACTCTGATTCATCAGTGGTCGCCACAGTGAAATGAACCCCCTAGATTAATTTCTATATATAATATTTCTAACTGATTTAAATGAGTAAGAATATAAAAAAGTCACTTTGTTAAACGTTTTGACATCGAAAGTTGCAAGGAATAATTAAAAAAAAAAAATTATAGAAGGGCTAATAATTTAGACTTCAATTGTATATATAGAGAGCCAAAATGTTACCTGAAAAAGACTTTCTAGACCTGATATGGAAATTAGAAATTAGACATCTTAAATAGTCATGGTCAGTTTTAAAACATATTTATTTTTCTAGATATTTCTAGAAAAACGTATATTTTAAATTATGTAAAGAAATAAATGCTTTGAAATAAACTAAAACTCAAGATGCAAGCTGCTGTCTAATTTTATTTAATTCGCTCAAATCATTTTATCATGGAAATTAGAAACATCGTAAACAATTTTAAAACATGCATATATTTTTATAGATATTTCAAGATCTAAAAATATATATTTTATAAAAATATATATTGGTTATAATAATAAAATATAATATATTAATGCAAATATGTTGCAATTTATGACAAAAATATAATAAAAATTATATTTTATTATAAATTACTTAATGCCAATGTTATCGTAATAATAACATTTCTGTCTTTATATTACTGTAACTACATATTGCTATTAAACATAACCTAAATATTTACCTATTTCTTTAAATAAATGTATATTATATATTAAAATGATACAGGTAAATAATTGTATATAATAAAATACAATTTAAATAAAATAATATAAATAAATATTCATTCATTCATTTTCTTTTCGGTTTAGTCCCTTTATTAATCTGGGGTTCTGCCACAGCGGAATAAAACGCCAACATATCCAGCATATGTTTTACGCAGTGGATGCCCTTCCAGCTGCAACCCAACACTGGGAAACACCCATACATTCTTGTATTCACACACATACACTACGGCCAATTTAGTTTATTCAATTCACTTATTCACCATAAATAAATATATATTAATGAATATATAGCATGTAGTACATTTTTAACAATTAATTTTACTTCGTTAAAACTTTGTTTTCGTTCCATAATGCAATTCAAAACAAACAGAAAGCACACAACAATCATGATAAATTAGCAACTGTTAATTAAAATAAAATAAAAATTATTGAAAAAAATATAGTGGTTCAAAATATATTTTATTTACTTTATTTTTCTTTCTTTCTTTCTTTCTTTCTTTCTTAAATAACTTTATTTATTTATGGCAACTGACATTTTTTTCTTTCTATTTAAGTGTATGATCAGAAAAAATGATTGTTCAAAATTTTTTAAATATGAAAACTGAAAATTGTAAAATATGCAATTAAGTTATTAGTAAATCAAGTTTATGTGTTAATTCAGCTGATTAATCTTATAACAAAATATTATACCCAGATCAAATGCATTTATTATAAACATTATTCAGTGTTCATTATTAATTATTGGACA